>VXBT01011829.1:441284-486284 GCA_013400235.1 Oriolus oriolus
CCCTTCCCCTTCCCCTTCCCCTTCCCCTTCCCCTTCCCTTCCCTTCCCTCCGCATTAATTATGTTTGTGGAATTTTTGCAAAGGGCCATATGATGCATCCTGACCCCAAGTAGGCAAGATGAATTTCCCTTCCCTAAAGTTCCTGTATATAAAGACCAATTATGCAGATGAGGAGAATTTCACCCAAAATAAATTGCATGCTCCATCTGATTATGGATAATAGATTATTCCAGACCTATACTGTCCTCAGGTGGAATTGAAGGATCCTTTAAACATCAAGGAGTATATTCATAACCATTATCCTCTTAACCCTTTGATGTGAAAAGATTGCTATAAAATTTACTAAATTCATCTAAAATGACTTTTGAATCTCCAATCACTTTGTTCTCTGCATTAATAATACTAGGACTAATCCTGCATGACTTGTGAGATTTAAGATGAGTAGCTAATAGCTTTTGAATCAAGGGTGCCTTTCAAGGGTGCCTCTAAGCAGTATCTAAAACTGTGTGTGTGCAATTTGTCTTATCCAAATTGGTGCATATTCAGAAGACTGTGTAACCCATATACAAACTGCATTTTCATTCAAGATGTATGTAACTCACATATGCAAATATAGTCTGAGGATTAATAGTGGATTTCTTTACACAGAGAACAGAAAAGAAATACACATGAATACTTACAGTTGCTCCTGAAAATTTAGCTCTATATATCCAGCTAGGAAATAGGGGAGTTTGATTGTTCTTAGTCTGGTTTTGGATCCCAGGTGTTTTTTGTGTTTCTCTGTGGTTCTGTGATTTCATCATCATGGCATTGGATTAAGACTAACACACTGAGACTAGTATTTTCCTCTTCTGTTCTCTACCACTCATCATTTTTCTCTCAGGTAAAAAAATAATCAGAAACACCAGTCAGTGAGAGCAGCTGCATCCAAAGTTTGAGCATTCCAACATTCAGACTATTTACAATCTGGCCATTTTCTTGTGTCTCTGCTTTGTCTGACTTGCCTCTTTTTTCATAGTCTCTATATTCAGTGTTTATTCTTACCTGTTTCTTTTGCCATTCTTCTCATCTAACTGCCTCAAATTCAATGTTCTTTCTTCCTTTATTCTTTTCACATATCCCCAGGTAACCTCTTAGTTCTTTCTTTGACATGCCTGCCTCCATCCCCCAAAGATATAAGGGAGTATACTTGCTATTTTCTGCTGCTTTTACTTTTTTGTCTATTTAGAGGATAAACTTCTCAGAAAAAATATTTTTTTGCTATCTTTTGTGCTTACTGTGCCTAGCACAAAAGGTCCCCAAACAAAAGTTTACCCACAAATCTTATGTATGAAATCTTGAATTTTTTCCCCCATATTCACGTTATTTGAGAATATTCATGTTCTTTTGCAAATCAAATAAAGAACTTTTCATAAACAGTAACAAAAAAAAAATTCCAGAAAATATTTTTCCACCTATCAAAAGTAGTAAAATCACAACCTATTCAAGATAACAGCTTACATGTGATCTTGGATAGAATTATTGGACATGAAGCCTGTTTGTGAAAGTTTAATCACAGTATCACAGAATAAGCTGAATTGCAAGGGACCCACAAGGATAATCAAGTCCAACTCCCAGCCCTGCACAGCACCATTCCCAAGAGTCACACCATGTGCCTGAGAGCATTGTACAAATGCTTCTTGGCCTCTGTAATTGTTACTTCAGGAACTGGTTAGGCTATCATCACCAGTGATGTTCAAGATCAAAGCCCTGTGTGCTGAGTTGGCCCTCTGAAAACATAAAATCAGGAATGGCATGACTGTCAGTCTGATGCGAAGTGCTGATTAGTTTTGAGCCAAATGTCCTTTCTGTTTCCAACCTCAGAGAAGATCATTCCAGACCAAAAATTATGAAAAGCAAGTAGTGCCGTACCTGTGAGCAGATCTCTGCTATGCCTGGGATAATAATTTCCCCCATGATCTAAAGGTGAAAGAAACTGCTGCCAGAGATAATGACAAGAGCTGCAGGATCCAATGACACAGAAGAGTCTATGTGTATTTTACTCACTCTTGAGCTCAGTTTGAGCCATTTCCTTGTGTGTTGATCAGGGGTCCAGCCCAACCTAAATTATTTAATGTCTTGTCGTTCTTGTCTTGTCTGTCGAGTGCCAGGTCTTCAGAGAAACTGTTCCATAGTCACTGTGTCTTACCTGCAAACCTAAGGTGCACTCCAAGGCGTCCTCCAAGGCTGTGTCCTGTCTCCATTTTGAGATGAAAGCTGAGGGCAGTCCACTTCCCTGTCTTCCTTCCTTTTCTCTCTTCCCTTCTCTCCTTCCCCAGTACTACATGAGAAGGTATTTGTGTGGACAGTTGGAAAGGGTGCATAGGCTGGTTAGACCTCTGGTGTGGATGCTCAAGACCAGGTTTTGGGTTGGATGACAAGGAGGCCTGGGAGACTACTGGTCCTGCAGCTTGGCTAGTATGGTTGAGCGTGTGTCTGAGTGTACATCCACTGAGGAAAGGAGAGATAATCTTGATTAACGCATGGAAAATATGTAGCATCTCACATGTGATCTTCAGAGGATGCTGAAGGGTGGAAAAGGCAGGGATAACTTTGGGACTCAGGCTGTGAAGGCTATAAAGAAACACCATTTTCTGAGGCCTTTCTTAGGCCTATTTGTGTCCAAATGTGAACATTTGATTGCCACAGAACTGCAACTAAAACATTCCGCAAAGTAAAGCAGCAATCAGCAAGCTGCACCCTAAGAAAACCTGGAAGGCTGGAGTTTACAAGCTGTAAGAGAACAGATGATAAAACAACATTTTATTGGAAACACAGAATGCTTCCCAACTGGGAAATTTCAATGCTGGAAAATACATACACAATACAATACAGACACACAACATTGTATCACAGCATGCTGTGTATTAAGATCAATAGGATAGGTAATAAAAATTTTGGTTTTTGAGTGACTTAACAACAGTACCGGCATAACCAGGTTGGAAGACAGAGAGGTATATTTACATGCCATCACTTATGCAGGCCATGTCCTAGGCAGTTGTTGACTTCCTGGGGAGGCCAATGTGGCTGTAGCCGCTTCATGCTCTGCATCTTCTCAGACAATCAGGGGTAGGGTTGCACACAGCCACATCCCTGCTCTTCAAACATCTACTGCCAAGAAGCAGCTAATAGTTTTCTTATTTATGTAAGGCAAACACAGGCTCACAAGACCAGAAATATCCAGTAAAACTGCATTTTGTGCATGCCTCCAGTCCTAGCTGTTCAGTGAAGTACTATCAAAGTAGTAGAACTAGAATGATTTTAACCACCTGAGAATATGACATAGGAACTGCACTTAATATAATTTCTTAATTTTGCGAGTAAAGTTTTGTTACCCACAAACAGCGTGTTAAACTAAACATGACAGTTCTCCATATTTTCCAGCAGCCAAAGGGCTGGCAAATGCCCTTGGCTTTAGAGAATCTTCTAATACTTTAAATAACCTTTCACAGGCAATAGTAGTTTTCAAACTTACCCATATCTATATATCTATATATCTATCTGTGACATGACCTGCTTACAGTTGTGCCTATCTATTAATATACATTTTTATTATATATTTTTCCTCTCTAAAATAGATCTTTCACTAAAATAATTCCTCTTTCTCCATAAGAAAATAAAACTAAAATAATAAAGAGTGCAGTTGACAATAGTGCACAATATTTTCTGGGTTTTATTGGTAAGAAATCATGATTTCTCATGAAAACTGTTATTAGCTTTTACTCTTCTGTAGCTTTTCTTTTGTCTCTGATTTACACCTTCCTTCATTTTATAACTGTCCATGTCATGATCAGAGTGTTTTGCATTAGGGTTTTGCAATTGCTTGCCTGTGTTCAAATTCCTGCTATTTTTCTGAATGGAAGCATGCGATGATAAATTTTAATTAATGTTGATTTTATAATATTTTAACTCTGCCTTAAGGATAAAAACTAAAAATCTATCACTGTCTCTTAATTTTCAAATCAATCCAAGAATATATGAAATGAAACATCACAAAAGGCACTTATAGAAGATATAAATTAATGGGAAGCTGTTTGATTTATTATACAACAGATATGATCTGCATGATACAGCTTTCTGATGGTTTATGTGTCTATGAAATCTTTCTAATGAAGATTATTTCTGA
Organism: Oriolus oriolus; assembly: GCA_013400235.1. Classification (NCBI taxonomy): domain Eukaryota; kingdom Metazoa; phylum Chordata; class Aves; order Passeriformes; family Corvidae; genus Oriolus; species Oriolus oriolus. The sequence goes on from VXBT01011829.1 coordinate 445,450, forward strand.
ACTCATAAAATTTCATATTCCAGTCTATACTCCTGTCATCAACTTATAGTGGTATATTTGGATTGATAAACATATTAATTACAAAAAAAATATTCTATCGATCCAATGAAAATAAGCTCTTTGGGTGGAAGATATAAAAATAGAATTAACATCTACCACAGCATATCCACAAGGGAGCAGCAAAAATGACCACTTGTTACCTATTATCTTTCCACTTGGAACAGAGGGGGAAGACTTCACAGAAGTGAAATCTTTTACAGACGTAATGAAGTAATGATCTTTTAGATGTTGTTTCAGATTTTATTTCTCAGCATACTTTGTTCTGTAGGATCTTCACACGCACGTATTTGAATTTCTGTGGTAGCTGGAAATTAGTTTAATCTATAAACTTTTGTTTGTTTCCTAATAAGCTGTTTGAATAAATGTTGATAACTAAGGAAAAAATATAAGATGAATCGATACATCAGGCAGCACTGCACTGATGAAAATTACTCTGAAAAAGATCAGCACCATTCATATGCTCTGTTTGCTCTCTCACCTGAAAGGCACTAGCAGCTCTCTGAGGAACAGGTATGCTCAACCTGTCAGCTGCAGCTAATCTGTTCCCTGACTTAGTGGAAACATCCCTCGGTAATGTCAGAGGACACTTGCCCTTTTAGAGTTACCTGGCTGTGATTGTTCAGTATTAGTTATAAAGCTACTGTCCTCATCTCTAATATTCTTCATTTTCGAAATCAAATACAAGTAACAGAGTTAGGCTTGTATTTCCACCATAGATGACATTTAAAGAAAGCATGTGTTTATATTCAACCCTTTGGAAAACAGCACATATACATGTTTTTAACATTAATATAAAAGTGTCCCAATAAGAATGATTTCCTGAGTGGGAGCTTTAATCTCTACCAAGTATTTGGTAGAGCTCAAAACAGGATGAACATGTGGCACTTTTATTTTGCATCAAACATTTGCATAATAAAGGACAAACTAACAAAAGAAGTGACTTAAATAAAAAATGGGTTAGCCAAATAATTGAAATTTATCCTTAATGTGCAGAGGAGAGAAAGTACACATGAAAGGCCGTTTGGGATTTTTTTGAAAAACAAAGACCACATGAAAAGTTGGTTGATGTTTTGGGGTTTTTTTACCCTGTATTTCTATGAGTTCATCCACATGCATTCATAAGCATTATTTGTCTTTCCATGAAGCAATTAGAAAGCTTACTAAGTGGAAAGGAAAGTACTTTATCAATTACGTATCAATTTCCATTTCCTTATTTATGATCCTGCAGCTAGTAAGCATCAATAATTTCTGCTTTGCTACAATGTCACCAGGAAGATTGATTGTGCTTGTCACCTCAATATGAGAAGACTTAAATGGAAAACATATACTTGCAACAGCACCAAATGTACTTTTGCAAAAAGGAGCAACTTAATCAAATTTTTAAAAATAGAAGTTTTAAAGATGCATCACGTCTTTGTTGTGATGAAAGCTCTGTATTTTTCTTCAATATTTTTATTGAAATCATTGTATATTTGTAACTGTGCACTCAGCAATCAACAAACTGAAAAAAACCCATTATTGTTAAAAATTAAGCACCCAGAAAATATGAAATGCCAAGGTCAAGGCTACACAGAAAAAAAATTTAAATCATCTGCCTCTGCATATAAATTATGACACAGTTACTTAGATGATCACTATAAAATTACTTGAATACACTTGGTCTTTGTTTTATTCAGTAGGTAGAGGAGATAGTGGTTAGGGAATTTATCATCAATTGTTTTTCAGAATTTTTCCAAATTCTCCTCCAAAAAACGCCATTAACATTTTGATGAGAGTGGTGCTTACATATTTCTGATATTTTCCTGTCTCACACTTTAGGCACTCAGTTTCCTCAGTTTCCACAAATTTACAGAGATGCTTTAGGCCTCTACTCAATACTGGTGTTTTCACAGGCTGGCATGTGCAGAACTGTTCAGGTTTTAGTTCTGCCAGGAATTTCATGGAATTGTGGAATCACTGAGATTGGAAAAGACCTCCAAGATCATCAAGTCCAACCTCTGACCAAACACCACCAAGCCAAATAAACCATAGAATTAAGTGCCACATCCAGTCATTTGTGGAACACTTCCAGGGATGATGACTCTACTACTTCCCTGGGTAGCCTGCTCCAATGCCTGACCACCCCTTCAGTGAAGAAATTCTTCCTGATGTCCAAGCTGAACCTCACCTGGTGCAGCTTGAGGCTACTTCCTGTTGTCTGGTTGCTGCTTGCCTGGGAGAAGAGATTGAGCCCCATCTTGCTACAGCCTCCTTTTAGGCCATTGTAGAGAGTGATAAGGTCCCTCCTGAGCCTCCTTTTCTCCAAGCTAAACAACCCCAGCTCCCTCAGCCACTCCTCACAGGACTTATGCTCCAGACCCTTCACCAGTTCCTTTGCCTTTGTCTGGACACTCTTCAGCACCTCAATATCTGTCTTTAAGTGAGAGGCCCAGGCACAATCTCTTCACCAGTCTTGCTGGCCACACTGGTTTTGATACAGGCCAGGATACCACTGGCCTTCTTGGCCAACTGAGCACACTCCTGGCTCAAGTTCAGCTGACACTGACCAGCACCCCCAGGTTCTTTTCAGCTGTGCAGCTTTCCAGCCACTCTGCTGCAGTCTGTAGCACTGCCTGGGGTTTTTGTGACCTGGGGACACTGGCACTTTGCCTTATTAAATCTCATAATGTTGGCCTTGGCCCATTATTCAACCCTGAAGCAGGATTCTTGGATTATTTAGGAGTTGCTCTTTCACCAGTGGGGTGTTACCCTCTGGGTGTGCTCAAACCACGTGCAGCAGAAAGGACAGGCAGAGCTTTGAGCAGACTTCATGCTTCATGGACTCGTGATGTTGAAGACTGGAAGTGCATTCCTTCTTCTAGAAGGATGTGAGCCCCACTTTCTAGAACAGCGTGCTATGGAGACAGTTGTTCCTCTTCAGGCCTGGTAAATATTTCTATTACACAAAGAAGTGCAGACGACACTAACAAAGTCAGGGCGGAGGGATACTCAAAGGAGACAAATTCACATCCCTGACCCAAACTGATAAAAATGTAGGGAACTGGAAAGTGCGGTTCCTGCATCCCAAAGAAGCACCTCAGCCAGGATTATTGGGTATTCTGGCTTTGTGCCATCTCTCTGCAGTGTATTTGCCCGTGGAAGAGACCTGAAACACTGAAGAAGCTGTCTGTCTTCAGTGTCTCACAACTGGCTGGAACTGATACTTCCCTAAGTAAAAGCTTTCTGGAAACATCTTTGTCACGACTCTCACTCACCTCTGTGTGTATGGAGAGTACACATACCAAATGAAGGGCTCAGAATACCCTTGCAGAGAGTGTGCAAAAGCACCATGTCTTGTAGGATCTGATTTATTATTCCTGTCTCAGGTTCCTCAGTGTATCATTGTCTTCATGGATTACCCTGCATTTTCACGCCTATTGAGGGTGCTTCACAAATATGAGTGAATTTGTCACTATACTTCTTGGACAGGTAATTTCCAAACAGGAAACAGTGGCACAGAGAGACAAAGGTGTCCCATTCTCAGCAGTGTCAGGTTCTCTATCCTTTGCTTGCAGAGAGCTACTTGCAAGAGGGCGAGGAAAGCTGAAGAAAGATCTGCAACTCCCTGGCTTCCCATCTCAGCATGGAAAAAATCTTTTAATGAAGGGATAACTAGATGAGGAACATGGCAGAGTCTGTGGCACACTCCTGTCAGCCTGACTTCTGCAGTTCACCTGCAACCCAGAACAGAAGTGCTCTCTAGCTCAGTCTCTGCTCATAACCACTGGAAAAAAAAAAGAACCTAAGAACCAGTCACTGGTATTTAGGTTGTCCTTGCCTGGTTGACATGTAACACATACCACAAGTTGCCCTAGGGACCAGTGGGGATGAAAGGTTTTTTTCACTTTTGGGGTGAGGAACAAAGTTTGGAGGAAACTACATAGAAGATATTAACTGACGAGTGGAGATTGTGGTTAATTGTAAGGTGGATGCTTTGTTTTCACACAGAATACATTTTCTGGCCATATATTGTCCAGTATGATAGTACTTTTTAGTACTGTTTTATAGCAGCGTAAATTATATTAATTTTTTATCCTGGAGACACAATATACTGTGCCCCATTTCTCAGACATAGGTGCCTGTTATTGACAATTATATTTTTTACCTTCTTGGGAAAAAATCCCCCTAAATAAAAGGTTTTCTATTTGTTTCAGAATTCTTCCCTTTCCTCCTCTTTTCTTTCAGCCTTTCTCCCATTTTATGCCCAAAATATATATATGTGAAGGTAAAATGCTTTTTTTTCTTTTTTTAAACTGCAAATGAATGAAACTTGGTACAATGTAATCCTGAATCTAGAATCTTGACCCTGTTTTATGAGATCTGAGGCCTCCTTTCAGGTCTGGTTTTCTACTGACTTCTTTGACATGCTTCACTAGACCTAATAGCTCCCTATTACCAGTTACAATTTAGCATCTGAGCCAGGAGCTGGAGGAAAAAGGGAAAAAGGAGTGTAAATTATACGGAGATGCAGTGAACAAAGGTTTTATTTCTCCTGAGCACAACCCTTTGATAGGAAAACGGGGGAGACAAATGTGTTGCTAATTTAATTAAGTAGTATGAGATGGCAGGGTCCACAGATGCCATTTAGGACTGGATTAATCAAGAGCAGGTGATGAAAATGAATAGTCACACATAATGTTAGCATTTTTAACAATCCGACACAGTCTAATGGAATCAAGTGCTATTTAACAACAGGGCTCAGTTTTGCTCGCTAATCCAAATCTATCTACAATTTCGCTGTGCACATTCATGTGGATCAAGAACTCTGTTCCCTCTGATTCCCATTAATTTTCTGGGACGTTTTGTACAACATGTTCATGTCCCATTTTACTGCACACACAGAGAAACACTGTGAGGGCTGTGGAAGCATTGCATTCGACGTGCTGAACAAGTGTAACATCCAGCAGGTAAACACTTTTTGACAGCTGAGAGGTCATCCTTACCAGTATAAAAACCTTTGTTTTCCTCCATGTACTCCTTCCAAAAGTACCGAAAAGTACCGAAAAATTCTGGTCAGCTGTTTCCTTCTAGAACTAAAGTTTGAAAATATTTTTGTTCATAAATTTTGTGACCACCTGCAGCTATTTGACATAGCTCTTCCAGTGTGCCTTTATCTTTCCTGGCAATAACTGAAGCATGGAACTCAGTAAAATCTTCAGTCTACCCTCCAGTGAAGGAGTTGCTAGATGAAGACTGAAGCCTCTGTCAGACTGAAAGAAAATTTAACTGCATATGAAGCCATATTTTCCTAATAAACAGTTTTCAGCTAGAATAAATTTGGTGCCTAAAATTTCACTGCTTGCAAAGGATTAGAAGCTACTGTTGGAAATCAGATCTATGTCCAGTTGTGGCCATATATCTGTGAACAGGCTGTGGCCAAAACAAACATATCAGCTTTACAAAGCAGTGGGCAAGCAGGTTGTTCCTCTCCTCCTTTGACAGTTTTTGACACAGAGGAGAGTGTGTAGGAAAGTGCTGTGGCATCTGTTTCTCATCCACTTGAGCAGAGAGGGCATAAAGACTCTGCCACCTATGCAAGGGCTCTGAAAGCTTTATAACCTATTACTTCTTTATGTGGTGTCATAAAAGTAAACCAAATCCTGTCCAACATGAGACTGACAGAGCATTCCTAGTTTTCGAAATCTGAGCTCTCTTTACCCTCTTAATGGATGGATTTATTACAATTCAATGTGCAATTTCATATTAGTTGTTATCAGGTCTGAGGGTAGCTCCTTTATTTCACAGAGAGGGAACTACTCCTCTAGGTGCTATGCACTTTGTTGCATTTACAGAGTCTTGCCAAGCTTGTTTTCCAAACCTTATGAAAATCAGTTGCAAACAGCCATGTCTCAGTTGCCATCTTTCAATATAACTGTTCTTCAGTCCCTGAAGACTTTTTAGAAGAGATACTTCTGTGTGCCATGAAAAAAATTATGATTTTAAGTACCTCTGGGTATACAATATCCGATACAAGAAATTCAAAGATAAATATGCATTTCTTTCCAGTGAGCATTCCCAGCATGAACTACCTAGTTCTGCTTAATGGTGTTTGGATCTCTGGTTTTTCAGGTGAACATTTTATTTTTCAAAATATACCTGAGAGAGAGAGAAGAGAATACCACGAGGGAGAAAAAAACATCACAGAAAAAAGATCCTAAAACACAAAGACCAAAACTCAAAAAACCTTTTGTGTTTATATGAATGTGATTATAGAACAAAAAAAACACCCCACCAGGATTACAATAAATTTCAGGATATTTTTGCCAGCTGTTTCTGACAATAGCACAGTGAGAGTTAAAACCTTGGTAGAAGTTTTGTGAGGCCTTTAGTAGTAGAGTATTGGGGAGGCCATGCCCAGCTGTCTCTTTTCTCTTTACATGCTGGTAAACACACTACAGTCCTCAGCTGGCTCAAACTCATTGCTTGGGATAATCTCCTAAACCACTATTGACCTCGGTGTCTGCTTACATCATTTTGCCCTGCAGTTACTCCTCTACCATCATAAACTGGTGCAGCTGTATTTGCCAGAACCTGTCCACAGTATCCTTAAACCTGGGTGCCTTCATAAAGCTGCTGTCACAGCTGAAGAAGTTATCACATCTTCCTGCGCACTGTTGATCCCAGCTGAGACATCACAACTCACAGAGCGAGCAGTCAGAGACTTTCACTTCAGCTCAGTGCCAGGACTTTTACTGAGCTAATCTCTCCCTCTTTGCCCTCACCCAGACCCTGACTAGAGTCACAGATGTGGGGTGGCAATGTCTTAAACTGCTGCAGCTGCTTTGCATTTATGACAATGATCTGAGATTAAATTATCATCTGATATTCTCCTTCGAAGAAGAGCAGAAAGGAGAGGGACTCAAATGGAGATGTGTGATCAGCTGAAGGAAGAGTGTGCTTTCATTCTAGAAAACTTCATCCTGAGTTGGTAGAGTCAAGATTTATCCAATTATTGAGGTGTGAGTGATGAAGGAGAAGGAATTGTTATGTGCTTGTCCTTCAAGGCTCATGTTGGAGGGGATAAAGAAGCTGCTTTGATTGGAGGGAGAGAGGAGAGAAGGAATTACCAAAAAGTATTTGATGTTTCTTTGTTTCTTGTTCTAATTAGGCTTTCAGAACAACGTCCATAAAGCTCATCCTTTTAATTTTTTTTTTACGTTCTTATACTTTCTCAAGTATTTTCACTTTTACAGATGTGATCTTGTGCGTTTCACCCCCCTTTGAAGGCAGGGTTGTATTCTGAGGTATGCTCATGTCTTTTAATTAAAAATTACAGGTAGAATATTTAGAATGCTCTTAAATTATGGAATATTTTTGTTTTGCAAATGGAAAAGTGTAACCAATAGTCTTATTGCATTTTATATTAAAAGAAGCGTTAAATTATAATAAAGGAAAAAAGTGAAAAGAATTGCAGTCTGGATTTATGTATATGTGTAGAAGATGAATGCCTTTGGTTAATTTGAGTTGATATATATATTCTAATATGGTGTTAACATTAGTTCTGAGAGTGCTCATCTGCAACTATAAATATATTATAGCAAAGTGTTTTTAAGCCTCTCTAAAGTTTTTACCTCTTTACTTTTTTTTTCCCTTTTTTTTTCCCTTTTTTTTTCCTTTCTGAGCTGGGTGGATGAGAATAAGGGTGGAATGCCCAGGCTCAGAAGATAGCAGTTAAAGCATCAAGCTTTGCCTTCAGGCTGGTGACCAGTGGAGAACTGCCAGGCATTCTGTGAGGGACTGAACTCTTTAACATCTTTAGTAATGGTATGGAGATGATGGATGCCAGTCTTACCAAGTGTTCAGGTGACAACGAGTTGTGAGGACCACTGGCTGTGCTCGAGAACAGGAGGCCCATCTAGAGATACCCAGGCAAGCTGGAGGAGGGGCCCAAAAAGGACCTTGTGAAATACAACAGGGACAAATATCAGGCTATGTGCTGGGGAATAAAATTCCCCTTACAGCACTACTGGTGCCTGGATGCAGGGGGACAGCTCTATAGACAGGTGCCTACGGGGTCTGATGGACAGCAGGCTGGACAGGAGCCATCATGCCCTGGCAGCACTGACAGTCCACAGCATCACTGGCTGTTATCAATAGGGCAATAGACAACAGATGGAGGGAAGTGCTTATGTCTCAAAACTCAGCACTCTTTAATGATGTCTAGAATACTGTATGACTCTTTGGGCTTCCATTGGAAATCTGACAACTGGGAAATACCCAGTGAATGCACCTACTGTCTGTTAATGTCTGTAAATACTGTGAACACTGTTTAAGGATTATTATGACGTCTGTGGAATGTGTAACAATGTTGTTCATTTGGCATTCCAAGTATTTAATTTCTTGCCTTTGTAGTAAATTAGTTGTGCAGCTTTATTGCTGCAACCACATTGGCAATACTAACACAGACTCATGGTCCAAAGTTCTAAGGAGGTGAGAGTCATTCCTGGGGTGTGACCAAGATGGATTCATCAGTTATAATTCCAGGTGAATATTGAAATAGACAGATAGGACCATCAAAGAGACATTAAAAAGCAGTCAGTGTTTATTCCTGTCCTCTTGAATGAGTGTTCCAAAATGGAGTTGTATTGCAGCTAGAGGCAGTGGGGAAAGAACAGTGGAGTGACCAAAGCTTCCCACTCTCTTATGCACGTGGCACTGAGGAAAGCATAGGGATCAAACAGAACACATGGAGTGAGGGAATGCTGATGCAGGACGGGGGAAAAAAGGAGACTGGCAGTGATGGAAACAACATGACAGACTCACAGTTTATCTTCAGCTGAAGATATTTTCAGAAATGAGACCTAACTACTGGAATTGATTATAAGGTTATCATAAAAATTCAATCAATATATAATCACCCATTCTCCAGAACACGTTTACATATCTATTCTCCGCTATAACATCTTTTGTACATTTAATATCTTAGCTGTTGATTTCAGGAATTGGTATGTACTGAGTACTGGAATATTCTGACAATGATGCTTGATAATAACTAAAGCACGGCAGAGCTGCAAGTAGGAGACAAAAGCTACTGTAATACTCCACAACCTAAAACTTGTTTTCATTAGGTCTACTAAAGCTATATTTTTTGAGTAGATACCTAGTCATAAATTTCACTAGTTTTTTATTCTTTTTCTCCTCCCAAAGGAAAACACTCATGCTACAGCCATCACAGTAGAAGACCTCCCATACATTAAATGCTTTGATCTTGCAGATGTTACAGAATAAAACTAATAGATAAAAAATCCCCAAACAACCTTCCACCCCAAACAATTTCCTTCTGCATTGTTAAGAAATCTGCTAATCCATATAGATCTAATATTGTGCAAAAACTCCTGGCATTTAGGAAACTGGGAAGGTTTTCTAAGCTATATGCTCCGCCTGTGTGATGTGGCCTTTTGCTTACCTGAAACATCCCTGAAAATATGCAGTAGAGACCTTAGTTTCCTCCTGATCAGCACAAGGATAGAAAGAGAAACCGAGAATTCTTTTTTGCCTTAGTTTCTGTTGTCTGTCCTGTTACCAGTCCTTTCTCTCTTTAGAGAGAATCTTTAGCACCTGCAGCTCCATGGTGCTGACAGCCCAGTTCCGAGAGCAATGTGGCTGCAATGGCTTCACCTGGAGAATATCAACCCAGTGTGTGAGCAGGGAGAGAACAGTCACTCATGGGGCAGAGGAGAAAGAATAGGTTATGGGAATGAAGAACAAAGAGAATTAAGTTTAACTCCTCTACGTTCAGTACTTATGGTAATTTTGGGAAATCTAATGGGAATTACCTCTGGGGTGAGATGCTTTACCTTGACTTCTCAAGGTGGAAGTTATATTACAAATACCAAGCAGCTGAACACTCAGAGTGACAAACCTGGAATTTCTTGGAGGAGCAGGTGTTGCCTTCTTACAAGACAGGACATCAGTACAGCTCAAAATTTCCACCATTGTTTGCAGAGCATAATCATTAGATGTAGACACAGTATTCCAGTTCCATTTCCCTAGCAAAAAGGTAAAAATTTCATTTTTCTCCTTACCTGCTTACAAGAGTCAGACTCACTAGTGCACTAAGGGGCTGTTCTCAGCAGAGAGGTTGTTCTGCTGTGCCATTGCACCAATGTGCTCTGTATCATGTCAGGCTTTATTGATCTGTGTGGATGTACGTTTCTAGATCAGTGGACATCTGCCACAATACTAACAGAGCACTCCATAATTGCCAGTGATGAGAGGACTTGCCCTGCAGGGATCTTGAAGAGCAAACCTTGAAGTGATGTCTGTGACAACTTCCAAGGAGCAGATGCTTTTTGCCTTTGCACAGCTATGATAACAGCTGTTCTAGGTACAGCTCCAACCACACCCCAGTTCTTGTTGAGTTTATTGGTTTGTTGTTTGCTTTGTTTTGTTCATTTGTTTTTTTTTAAACGGCAAATAAAATTTGATTTAAAGTGGAAATAGGGCATCTCCATGGATGTCCAAAAATTCTATATATGCTTAGGTGAAAATCTGTCTATGGCTTCATGATATACCCTTTCTCTGAGTTAATTAAGAAGTATATATAATCTTGCTTGAGGCCTGCTAGGAACAAGTAGAGCTGTAAAAAAAATCTCAATGAGGGCTTTTGTCTCATAGCTTTAGCAATTGGGTAATTATGTAATTGTTGTGTTTCTTTGTTTAGCATGTGCTCTGCGGTCTCATTAATCAGCGCAGCAATACTAAAATGGCCGTGATTTCCACCAGCGCGATAAGACATGTTGGCTGCTACATTCAGAGGGATAAATTGGTTATTTTACAAAGTCTCAAAGGGTGAAGGCTTGGGGGTTTTATTTTAACGTTGGTCACATGATCTCGCTGCATGACATCGCAAATCTCCCATCTCTGCTTTGTTGGTCTATATGCATGAATAATTTTCCCAGTGCTTGTTTGTAGCTGAGCGGGAGAAAGAGAGAATTACCGCTGCACAATCTCTTGTTGTCGGTGATCAGCATTCCGATGGTCTGAGCTGGCTTACAACAGTGTAAAGACATCAGTGGCATGTGTTATAATATATTGAGCATTGTACTCCTGAAGAACGCACGAAAGAAAGAACATTGTTCTACTAGGGAGCAATTCATTGAGTTTTTCCCAGAGACTCTTGGGTCAAGTTTTTATAGGCCTATTTGATTTTCAAATTCTTTTTCCCCCTTTTTCCTCTCAGTGAGCCATAGTGTCCAAACTTGTCTACATTTACTTCCCATGTTTTGTGCATGGTAGATGTCCTTTAAAAAGAGTATCTCAAATAAGTCTTTATTCTTGTTTTGTTGGCTCTTATTCTGTGTTTTCATGAACTCTGGCCCTGGCCATGGCAACTGCAAGAAAAATGTTAACATTGATTGACAGGATTAAGAAAGCCTCCATGCCTATCCGCATTTCAAACACTTTGGGAACAATGGTGTTTGGTGTGATTGAATTAATGAGATATCGTGGACTGTCAAAAGAGCACACATACTTTACATAAACCTGATTATCTTTGCATGGCAGAAATGAAAAAAAGGAGGGAACAGAGGTTTGGCTTTCACTCATACCTCCAAAGGAGCCATCAAAGTGTGTGTGCCCTGGCTCAGAGAGTGATGTGCCCGCTCAACTGGCCTGCCCTCCCTTTCTCTCCACATACTGACTGGCTCTGCTTAGCATACATCAGCCATGGGCTTTAACAAGTCTATTCAGGGGACTGGGCCCAAAACAACACTCTTTTCACAGCTCAGCACCTCCGTGCTGATTTTTTTTTTCCTATGGGTCTATTGTTTAACTTGAACTAAGCATACATTTCAACAATTAGACCCGAACTGGCTCCTACCACCCTAGCTTAACCCCAAAGAGTGACATCAGTCATGATACTACATACATTTTGAGAGGTGAGTCACAGCTGGTGCTCACTTTTAGCAATAGAATTACTGGAGACAGAAGAAAGTTTCATAGGGAACTTCTTCCCACTTAAGTCTTTAAATGATATTTTTATCGTCTGGGAAATGTTCCAGCAGGCATAATAGTTTGGTGAATAAATACAATTCATTGAAGCAGTGCTGCATTTTAGCATAAGCTATTTTTTTTCACAAGAGGACATCACAGATTAAGAGGCTCTGAAATGAAATGTAATCCAAAAGCTGAAAGGATTCTACCTACCTGCATACCTGTCTGTCTATCTGTCTACTTACCTGTCTTACTACCTCTCTAACAATTTTACATGGTCCTTATTACCACAGATGAGCATTAGTTCCTCAAATACACACAGCACTGGCTTACTGAAAATCATAAGTTTAATGGAAGCGGCATTTTTTTGATGGCATAGTTCATTACAACCGTTCCAAACGTTTTCAAGTAAACAGCAATTTTTTGTTGAATTAAACTCCTTAATTTAAAAAAAAACCTAGCAGATTTTTTCACTCTATTCATGGATCATAAGAATTATTTTTTTTCTAAAAATATTTTTCTCTCTTTTATGTGCTAAACCCAGATGCAGATAATGTAAAAATGTTATTTATCCAAAAGAATCTGGTCAGCAAAACAAATCTTATATTATTTCTAGCTTGCCTGGAATAAAGAGATACTGAGAAAACCTCAAAAAATTGGACATACGAGAATGTCCAGACTGTTTTTGCAGACATATGAAGAACAGATAATTTAAATGAAGTTTAAATAAAAAGTCAAGTTTTGCTAGTTTACTTACAATGTCTCAAACCTCTAGTCCTCCGAAGATCCTCCTATCATTTCTTACCAGGTATGAATATGTAGCCTTATGTAAACATGAAATCCAATATTAACTTTTTTTTAAGGATCCTTTACTCCCCTGTATCATGCTTTCAGTCTTAAAGAGAAAGCAAGATACAGTCTTTGTCTCTGTAACTTCAGTGGTTTTGGTGCTGAGCTGAAAATGATGAGATTTGGTGGCCAGATAGAGTAATTCTGCCTTTCCCTCTTTATGGACTTCCCTAAAACCTTGTAGCACTCCCACAAGCTTTAGTGATTCTGTGTTGTGATAAATGATTAATTTTCACTAAGGATTTTAAAAAATATTGTAAGCATAAAGAAGTTTAAAAATCACCTGGTGGCACATATTGAGCATTGCTTTGTAAATCATTAAATAATTTATGGCAAAACTCATTTTAACACGTGTGCATATTTTCTGAGGCCATGGATTTGTGACAGGCCTATCATAACAGATTAATGCTTCAGATCAAAGAAAAGGCGGAGAGCACTGCACTGTGAAGTCACAAAACAAAACAAAATATTTCCCCCCAAAGCTTAGCCAGTAGATGTCTCTGTTTCACAAACCCTGCCATGGTGTCAGCTGCCACATCCTCCCAGTTACATCTCCTGCACCCTTCTTATTGGGATAAATTCACCTTTCCATAAAAATGGCAAGATGATGTGAGGATGGTGGTATTTTGAATCCTGTATAAAGGTGTCTGAATGGTCAAGACATTTGGAACTCAGTTGTGCGCACAATAAGCAGTAGAGATTGACACAGCTAGTTAGCTGGAGACTCTCTAATAACTGACTTGGCGTAATCAGACTGCTTTGAACTACATGACAGGGTCTTGGGCACACCATCATTTGCCCATTTTTATCAACAGAGTACAACCAGGATTTCCAGGATGTCTATGACAGCAAGTAGGGATGTTGGTATGGCTTCCCCTCAGGGCTCTACACTATCATCTCCTTCTGAACTCTTCCTCCTCCATTCCTATGACACAGAGTGAAGCAAGGGGAGCTCCAGCCCCCACTGGAGGAGAGTATCTTTCCTTCTCAAGTCTTAAGAACTTATGTCTCCCACAAGGAAAACCTGTGCAAAAAGATACTAGATGGAGAGGTGTCCTTGAGAGAGGGAAGGGAAGCTAAGCGTGATGGTGTAACCCTCCAGTTTCTTCTGGCCCTTGAGCTGCTGCCAGATTGCAGTGCCTTCTGCAGAACACCCTGCTCAGGGCAGCACAGAGCAGCTTCACCTTCCACAGAGTTCACTGGCCCCCATTCTCTCCCAGAAATGGCAGTACTGCCTATTTCTCCTGCTGAGAGTTCTGCCAGTGAGTTAGAAAATGTTTTCAAGTAGTCCTTTAAACTCAAAGGGCCAGTTGTATGTCTATGAGATCAGCAACATAAGGGAGCTTGAAATGGCAAAACTGATTTCTGCTTTTGTGAACTCAGGTACTGTTGATTTTTATGTAGACTTCAGAAGGTCTTTCCTGCGCTCTTGAGAGTAAACATTCACTATACCATATTATTTACTTTAAACTTTGTGAATTAATATTGCTGGCTTTTCTTTCTCACTTCTAGAGAATTTGCAGTAAAATTTTACTTTTCAGTTATTAAAACTATTTAAGTTGAAATATTAACAGCTTTATCCTTGATAAAAACAAAAGGATGGTCTTTTCCCCATCAAATAAATAATTTCAGTTTGAGTGAAACCTGAGGTTGAGGATTCGTAACTGATTTAAGCCAACCAAAGGGCTGTCTGTTGGTAAAGTTGGTAATCCTTGTCTGCCATCTGCCGTGTCTCACCACACTTTTCTGCCACTTCTCTCGTGTCAGTATTGGCACTGGCATGTGTGCATGCCCATGGTAAGCTGGATTGCTTTCCCTGCCTGCTTCTCCACCTGGCCAGCCCCAGTACAAAAAGGATAACGGGAACACCTGTCTGGGGGTTTGATGGAGGTGGGATTTTCATGCTTTATTTAGATGAGCCTAATGCAAGTGTGGAACCCCAGCCCAAAAAAGGAAGTCTGAGTGTTGAAAAGGTACATGTTTAAGGATGTGTGACTAACTGCTATAATTTTTTTATTCCACCCGAACAGAAACCTTTTCATTTTTATCTGCCACCTTTTCTCTAGCTTCTTTACTGAAGACAGCATAATTTCTGTTTTGGGTCCACCAGTACAGATAGTGTTATTATCTATACTTTTTTCAAAATATAGGTAAAATTTTAATAAAAACATGAATAGAAAAGCAAACTACGCAGTATCTACACTAGCTGAAAAATGTTATTATTAATATACAAAAAAATTGTGCAATAAACTCCATCAGAAACCTTGGCAGGTAGGTATGAAAGCAAGTAACAGAGAAGTGCAGAAATTGTGTGAGAACTAATGAAGACACCTTCATCCAAGCTTGTTGTGTCTGACTTTCTTTCATCTTGGTCCCACTTTAAATCTTGCACAGTAAGTTGATACCTTTATCCTGATTCACTACCATGTTTATGCAGCCTTCCAAGAGCCACTAATGTACCAGCCTTTCAGCCATTATCCCTGTCTCGGGCCTCCTTTAGGTGTCACTCAGCCAACTGTAACTTGCACACAGCTCACTCTTGTGAGCGAGAGGATTTGTGTTGGGTGATAACCGTGCAGGTTTCTTCCACATGTATCATCCTTGCCAGCCTTGATATATGGCAGCCTCTTCTTTGAAGAGCAGGAAACCTTTCTTTCTCTTATCCTAACACATATTTCTAACATATTTTCCCGAGTGTGCATTTATTTAAGGCCTAACTGCAGGAAAGTGTTGCACTTATGAAGTGATTCTTGTCCTGTTGCTCTCAGGTGGGTGTGTCAATATCTCTTATAATACTTTGAGGTCTGAGCAGAGGCTACTGCCAGAGAGTTTGAACCGGGCCAGCAAACAGCAGCAGATGCAGAGCAATGCTGTCAAGCATATTAATTAAACCATAGTGGCTAACATATTACAAAGTATTCCTTATTTTCCTAATCCTGGCAGACACTTTAAGCCTCATCTCCAGTAATATCCTGACCCAAGGGCAATTCAGCAACAAAAATCCTGTTTACCCCAGGGCACTCACAATTTCATTAGGCTTTCTAGGAAAATGCATTGAGTGCACCTAGGAGCATGGTTGTCCTGCCAGTTCCCCGTTTTTCTAATTCCTAAATCAGCTGGTACAGAGTTAAGCATTATAGATGGACAGAATTTGTTAGATTTCAAATTTTTTTGCCACAGCATTATAATTTTTCCATTATGTAAGCCTCAAGTCCTCTGATGTCAAAGATGTCAGATGATGGCTGAAAATTAAATTGCACATCATACTTATGTCCTTTAAATAATGAATATATTCCAGGGGAAGTTCATTTCTAGTTGCATTCTTCTAATGAATTTCAACATTTTCAATTTTTTGAGCAAATTTTGCAATAAATTTTAATTTTAAAAAATGATTTTGTGTAAAACCTTGTCAACTTTACAAAACTCTACACTGAGAATAATTTTCTTTAATGACAATATATGTATAATAATTCACTAGCTGTGCAATATGTTTCTTGTTTTACATTATGACTTCCTGATCACGTTTCCCACTAGCTTAAACATAGCAATCTGAATTTTAAGTCTGGCAACATTTAGAGATTAAGAGTTTTCCTTGATAGTGATGGTTTTGCTTTCTTTTTCAACATTGTTCTGAGGGGTGCATTCTTTCCATGGCGGAGTCAGTATCCTTGAGTAACCGGAAATCATTAATAAATATAATTATCACTAGCAGTGCTGAAACAGGGGAAGCTTTGAGGTTAGTACAATTCCCTGGCAGACCATGTTTGACTGGATGAAAAAGTTTACGGAGATTAACACCCACAGAGCTAGCCCACTGGTAGGTTTTTGCAGGTTAATGGAAATGTGTGGCAACAGGCAGCAGCATTAGCAGGGTCTTTATCTATAGGTCTCATAAATATTCTCCTTAACCTCTGCTAACACCCATGTTTCGGGCTTTTCTAGAAAGAATTAGGAGGGTCGGCTCCATGGTTATTGTCAGGATTAGGCACATTCAGCTGAGGGTTTCCCCCCTCCTGGCTGTCGGTTCAGAATTGCCCGGCTTCTTCGACACTTATTTTGGGCCTGTATCAAACGTGATTTGTTGATTGCTGCCCTTGTCTCTTAACCAAAGGAAGGGAAATTAACAGAAAATTCTTGGGTAGTAGAGAAGTGAGATCAGGACGTTTTGTTTGAAATGTAGCGCTCTATTAAATAAAGCTCTGAAATGCATAAATGAAGGTTCACAACTTTCTGTGCTTAAAAACCAGTTTGGTCATTAAGTTAAATTTAAAAGGAGTATGAGTTTCTAGTAATCATATACGAGTTTATTTCTCTTTTCAAGTCTTTGTTAGTTTCTTTGTATGTTAAACCACAGAGACTTTTTCTTTAGTAGATTGAAAAATGGAGCTGGGAAGGGGTTAAGGATCTTCGTTGACTGCAATTTCTCAATCAGCCTCGGGAAGCCTCAGGTCAACTTTGCTCATAAAACTCTGCACAAATATTTCTTTTTCTATCAGAGGAATTCTAATTCCACACACAGACCAGTGCCACTCAGATTATTACACATTATTAAAAATTAATTTTAAAAAACGGTTTGGTCCCTGAAACTGTGAGAACCCAAGCTTTGAAAAAATTCACTCCCATAATAGTAAAATAAATACCTAATAAAGTCCTCTTTCCTGCTGTTTTTATATTTCTGTTATCCCTCGATTTTGAAATCTTTCCTCTTTTTCCCCCTTGCACAGTACAAACGAAGGTAAAAGACTATCTTTATGGAAAAATAAATTATATGGAACTTAATAGGGATAAAAACCTGCTATAGAGATTAATAGGTTTCCACAGAAGTTACTCTAAAAAGCATATAATTTAATAGAATCTTCAATATAAAATGTGAAAAATCACTCCCTCCTGTGGTAAAACCTGTAAGAGGGTGGGCACAAAAGAAAAATACATCTGTCACAAGGAGATTGTTGCATTGTGGCAGTGGGGCTGGAGTTGCCTGTCCCCTACAGAACAGGCCTGTGAGAAGAATTATCCAGACCAATTAGCAGTTTGAAGGGGAAACACCTATGTTCTGCTGCTCTCAGGCACCAGCTCTCCAGGAGAGATACACAAAAAAAGAAGTTGGTCCTTCCTCTGCACCCAGGTGCTGGTTTTTATTCATCTCTCCTCAGGATGAAGCTGACAATCTGCAAAACGCCGCATGCTCAGCCACAGGCTCCTGGGATAGAGGCAGGAGGGCTCCTTACCTGCCTGTGTTGGTACCACGCCCTGTGTGGCTGCAAATTCCCCAGTGCAGCCAGGAGAGGTTTGGGGATGCTCACCATGAGAGTAGGGACAGAGGGAGATGCAGGAGGTGCCTGCAGAGAGGGGATAAGGAGACCAGGAAGAGTGGGGAAAGCAGTGGGGAGAGCATCCTGCAGCATGACACAGACCCATAGTACAACACAGACTCACAGCCATGCGCCAGGCAGGGGCAGCTACAGGCAGGTTACTCTCACATGAGAGAGTGTGGGGGCTTTGTGCTCTTCAGGAAACTACTGCCAGCTGCTGAGAAAAGGGTGGCTGTGGGTGAGGGGCAGATTTCTTCCAATATTTCTTTGGCCAGTGTCTTGTCCCCTAACTCAGTTTGAATCGTGTATTTTCAGAGCTGCCTTGTTCTAATTTGTGCTTTGATAAAACTTAGTCCTTTAGGGTATTCATGTTCCTGCGTTGTAGCACAGATGGGACTGTCCTAATTTATGACTTTGGTAAATATGGGATCTGAAACACACCTGCGTAGACATAAAATTCTAACCTACTGCTGGTTCCATCCTGGAAACTACCCGTGTGCATGTATATGGGCCAAATGAATGCCGATCCCAAGATGAAGATTATTTAAGAAATACAGTCTTTTCATTGAATTGTGTTGCTTATTTTCTATCAAGAAAAGTTTACAATTCTCACTGTATTTCCTAAAAATCTTGTGTGTGCATGTGTGTGTAAGAGCAATTAAAACTGATTTAATGTATCAGCCAGCGGGGGGAAGACCTCTGCCCTTCCTAAAAGGCTTTCACTTGTTTATTTGTGCACATTAATAAGCTTACTAAATATAAATATGAACAACATTATTAACAGTGCCAGACCATTCTCTTAACAAAGGCAGCAGTTACTTATAGCTTTAACCTTTAGAACTTTTTGAACAGAAACTTTCTGCCCTAATTTACCTTACACCTCCATAAGAATAATACTAAAACTAAAAACCCCACCAGAAATAAGGTTTGTTTACGCCAAAACATTCTGGGAGTAATTTCTTAGAGGAAGGCATGATACTAATGGTCTTACCCTTACAGAAAGATTTTCTTACAGTCAGATTTAATTAAAATATTGCTATGACAGATTTCTCACTTCTTTATATGCATTTCTAGGAGATTCTGATCATTTGGGGGCTCATCAGAGCAACTTTTATTGGAGACCAAGAGAACAAAAAAGATGAGGTGGAGCAGAGCCATCAGCTCTGCAAAAGGAAAGGAGATACAGTTTTTGGTGTTATCCCAGAGAAGACATGTAAGCAAAATATACATCACACAAGATTGTACTAGACCACCTGTTAACCACCTGTTTAGCTGATAATTTACAACATTTGATACTTTTCAAAAAGGTCGATGTTTGACAGATGCTGGCAGATAACCCAAATTCCAAAGCATCTCGTGGAGTTCCTGCTTTAATAACCACCTGCACAGTTGTCAGCGCTTTGTGGCAGTGAGTAACTTTTACATGTCAGGCTGTATACTTATCTGTTGGACTTTTAAAAGTATATGCAGAAATTACTACGAAAAAAGTCTTGTGAGTATTCAGAAAGTGGAAGAAACAGGTAGATAAGTAATATCAGGTAAGTTGATGACTCAGCATCCTTTTCCTTAAAATTT
Source organism: Oriolus oriolus (assembly GCA_013400235.1). Taxonomy (NCBI): domain Eukaryota; kingdom Metazoa; phylum Chordata; class Aves; order Passeriformes; family Corvidae; genus Oriolus; species Oriolus oriolus. Next base: position 465,219 of record VXBT01011829.1, read on the forward strand.
CTGATGCCATGTGCTGAACACCATGGTTTTAAATCAGGTGAGGAAATGAGATCATCCCAAGATGGATCAAATCTAAAAGCTATGAAGGCTGTGTCATTTCCCAGAAACAGGATAATGTCCAAACTTAATGGTCATATTGCAGAAGCAGTAGATGAATTCAAAGTAAGCGCGTTCAACAAAAGGGATTTTCTAAAGAAATTGCAAAAAAATTAAAGATGCCTCATTCATCCATTCACAAAATCTTGGGAAAGGATGTACAAAAGTTTGTTGCAAAATGTGGTTCTTCCACGGCCTGTTCTCCTGAGAGTAAAAATCATGAAAAATAGATGCTGATCACAAAGAAACCGTGGAGGACTCTTAAAAATACTGCTGGTGAGGACCTACATATTTCCTGTACCAAAAAAAGAAGACAATTTCTATGTTACCAAGATGGGAGGACAGCACAAACATATGTACTTTGATCATTTGAAGAATAGGGATGGAAAAGACCTTGAAATAGTTAGTGCATCTGAAAGGGATCATGAGAGACCACCCCCTTGCAGAGGATGAGTGGCGAGAAGATGGTGTGTGACAGATGATCAGGAGTCAGTTACTCATAACTCACGCAAGAAATGGAGTGAAGTGGCTCCCAAATATTGCAGTAAGATGTTACCAATATTTTACGTGGGTTTTACCTTAAGTAAGGGAAGATGAATTTCTCTCATGCTGCATTTAGCACACGCATGGTGTTACTCTGAATTCCTGACCAGCTACAAGTCTTATTGCCCACAGAACCTTTCCAGGCCAGTGGGAATAAAGGTCAGTTCTCTCTGTATACATAAATGCAAGCTGAAAACATTGCATGTAAGATGATTTGATCTGATATTCCCCCACATTTTCAACACTCAAGATATAAAATGTGATAATTGGCCCAGAGAAGAGGACAAACATGCAAGCAAACACTAAAAGGGCCATATTCATAAACAACTCTTTTAAATATTAGATGAAAATACTTATTGCCTCAGTGCTATTTGCTGGAACATTTTTCAGAGGACATTGTCTTTCTGAATGAGTTGATTTTAGGTTTGAACTTGTAACATGAGCTGCAGAGAGTAGAGGTAACATGACAACATCTCTTCCTTCATCTTCCTTCATGTCCCCTGCAGGTAGGAGAGTCAGGCAATAAAGATGCTATAGCTCACAGTGTGCACATAGCAAGCACAGAGACTTGTGTCTGGAGGGTAAATGTGATTAAAGGGCGTATCTGCTACATTTAGTTCAGTGTCTGTGCGAAAAGGTGGTATGTTCTGAGCAATGTTTTGACAAACTAGATTTGCTTATGTTAAAGGCTGAGTAGTCTAAGTCCAGAGAAAAATGCCTTTTGAAGGCCATGCAAAGAGAACACTTGCTTTGCCTTGTTACAGGAGAGCAAATATGTGTTTTAGTTTGAGTATTGTACGAAAACCAAGTACTTCTGCTGCCTCTACATTGGGAACTTTCCATTACATTTGCTTTCTGTCCCTAAGACTTTATTTTTTTCACCCTTGTTTTTTGCCTTTTTCCCCTCCCCTTGACATTTCCTTTTTTGTTGGAAAAAAATAAGATAAGAGTGAATTTGTTTTTAATTCACTCTTATCCTCAGAGAAAGAGACATTGGCAGAATAATTTTTCAAAATATTGGTGAGGAAGAACTTGGTGTTGATTTTGCTAATATTTTCTGAAGTTTAACTGAACTAGTTATTATAATTTACCAGCAGTGACTTAGTAGTAAAATAAGAACTAAGGAGCCAAACAAGCAAAACTTTTTAGGTTTACTTTTCAGAGGAATTTATAGGAATGTAGTCTGTGTGGAATAGTAAAGAAACTGTGTTCAGGGATCACAGGTATGTAGCTGTTGAAAGTGATATTAATCACTAGTGAGTATATTTGTGCATGTAAAAATATATGATACTTGCTTGAAAAAAAGACAAGAAACAGAATTTCTCTTTATGAATATTTTGTAGGAATAAGCACCAGAGAGGTAGGTAAACTGTAAGACAAACCCGGATGAAGAAAAAAATGTGCGTAACTGAAACATCTCAGCCAAGAAGTAGTTCTATAGATATCAGAAGAGTAAAGTTTTGGAACAGACTTACTATAAGACAGAAGGGACAAAGGGGACCAAACTACTTCTAAGTTGGATGTAGCTAAACTTAAAATTGGAATTATAAAAATGTAGTTGCCTGGAGTGGTAGGGGATGTGATGATTTTGACTCTTGATACATTCTTAGGAGTGCTAGTGAAAGGTAGGTTGCAGAACAAACCTGGTACAAGGTTCTAACACTTCATTCCTGACCTTGAAGACACCTCAAAATGCAGAAACCCAAAAATATTTCCTAAAATAGGAAGTAAATTTTTGTTTACATATTTTCTCCCCTACATCAATATTGCACCAGCCGAATTTTGGATAGCAAATTTGTTGCATATTCTAATTGAACTGTGTAATCTTCTTCGTGACCATTCATTTGGTGTTCAGAAACAAGAGTAATACTCAGCTTACTTTTCTGCTAGACTCTTATCCATTAATCATGCCTAGTGTGTTCTGAAACAAAGTCAATCTTAAGCTTACGTTCTGTCCATTAGTAATATATTAATTTTATTTTTCAACCGTGTTTTAAATTTCAGTCCCCTCCTTTTCGTATGCTGTCCCTACTTCTTTTCTGTTCACTTTTTGTTGGTATGGGTGAAGTATCTCCTGCAACTTGTTTTAATTTCCTAATTCAAGTCTAATGAAATTCAGTCAAAGACCTTTGACCTGAAGCCTAAAAGGCAGGCTGACTTTCAGTAACTCTCATTTGCTCCCTTTCCATATCCAAATTAAATCTAGTCTCTTATGGAAGACCTTGCATAGATTTTACACCTATTTGGCAGTTCCTTTCCTGTGTGATTCTCTCTCAAACCTAATGAAACCCTCAAAGTGACTTGCTGATATTGGTGATGATGCTGATGATTATGTGACAGTAAATTCAGAAGGGAAAGTTATGTGTAAAAATATGAAAGAACAAAACACAAGATTCCTTCAGCTTCTGGCACTGTTATCACATCAAAATCTGAGAAGTGAACTTTCCGTTTTCTGAAATCTGTGTTGATGCTTCCTCAGCTCTTGCCTATCCTCTAACATGCACTTACCTTCTGAACTACAGGATGCAATAGAAAACCCTACTGTCATATGAAGTTATAAAGATGGAAAGAAGAAGAAAAATACATTTATTGAAAATATGCATCTCAGTATTATACTCTAAAGTCTGAAAAAATTAAAAATTTGCACTACAATATTTAAAAAAAGAAGTAGAGGTTTTTATTTGAAAAAAATTTACTTTTGTTTCTCATTATGGTGTGAAAAATTCAGCGTATGAGCACTGAAATAAATGAAATTTCTCAAGATTTATGTAAAGAACTGGGAAAAAAAATTGTGCCTCATTGACAACCACGACCCTGCTGGAAGTTAGTTCAGCTCAGCCATGGAATTCTTTGGAGGCTGGGGAAAGTCAATCTTTTTGTTAGTGATCCTGAAAATATGTAGAAACTTTGGATAAGTCAGCTTGCATCTATTTTCGATGTGTCATTTACATGGTGCGCTCCTTTTCACCTACCTAGCATTATATTTAGAATATATGCTTCCTTACTGAATATGAAAAATGTTGTTCAGGGTCAGTTAAATTATATTGCTATGAAAATAATAGTAATTAAATATACAAAGATGCCATTAGTGGATTAAATAGTCTCCTTTCTTTTTTCTTTTTTTTTTTTTTTTGATGGTAAGTAGCAAAGGAAAAGAATAAAAATTTTCACTCTAATACTACTGAAACTATTTCCAACTATATTGTATGGTCCCAAATAACAAACAAGAGTGCAAGACAAAGGGTGTAATGATTTTTTAAAGTATAATTTCTCATTTATTACTTTTCATATATGGCTTAGATGATGAAAGGAAATAACATTTTACAACCATTTACAATGTTATTCTCTATAAGAAGGAACCAAGTAAGGCTGGAAAAGGATAGGATAAAAGTGGAAATAATAAAAAAATAAAATATTTCCTTTTGAAGATTACTTGTTTAAAGAAGAAAACTTTGTATTTTCAGTTAAACAGTCCTTTGTACCCAGGGAGGCTTTCTTTCACTCAAAGAATGCTTGCTAGTAACAATTTCTTGTTGGTAAAAGTTAAACGTCTCTTCTTTTTGATCTTAAAAGTTTAATTCTTCTATATTAATCCTACTCTTAATCAGAGAGATTTGCCAAGACTTAAGAAGGACACATGTACACGCACAGCAGGGAACAGACAAGAAAAGAAAAAAAAAAGATGGCAACTCCTATTTATGGTTAAGCTTTGGAAAGATATAATTAATTCAGAACCCAGATTATTCAGGATTCAAAGGACGGTAGCTTGCATTTCCTATCAGTTCAGATTTTAGCCCTGGAAGGTAATTCTTTTTTTTGACAGAAATTCTGGAGCCTTCACTTCTCCTCTTCAAAGACCTCCCATACCAATTAAAAGCTAACTGCCTATGATTCTGGTGCCCCATGAAGGAAGCTCTTTGTTTCTTCTGCATGATAGGTGCTGCAAGCCAACCAAACTACAAGTCCATGCAGTTTAACAACATTAAGAAACATAAAAAATATAAGGGACATATTAAACAGATGGGTGCATTTGAGCAAATGCCATGTCACAGCCCTCTGTCAGGAAATGAGGCTTTACATCAGACCATGCTTCAGTCACATGTTGATCTGACTTACAGTGAAAGCATTGAAAAGGAATCTCTTTTAATTCCTTTTTTTTGGCAAATTGGTTGGTAGCATAAAATAATGCCTTGTTTTAGGGGTCAGTTGTTGATTTTAGCATAATCAGTGGCCCAGCCTCAGCCAGTGGTGGCAAGTCTCAAAAGCCGGGATGAGGAGGTAAATATATAACTTAATGATGCTTCCTGCAGAACGTTTTCCAGCTTCTAGTGATTTGTAGTTTAGGATTTCTTGAGAAAGAAATCTGGAGGAGTTCTCTTCCATGACATTTGTTCAGTCGTCTCTTGAAATCACACAAACTTCTGACATCTGTAGCATCCTGGGACAATGAGCAAAGATATTCTTTGTGTGGAAAAGTATTAGCATTTATTTGTTTTCAATTTTCTAGTTGCATTTGTTGTCCCCTAGATGTCGTAATGAGAAAAAGAGAGTACAGATATTCTGGTTTTGTCTTCTGTGAGGCACATATGGATTTCATGAACCTCTACTACTCCTTCTTTCCACCCTAGCATTTTTTTTTCCGGTCTGACCAGTCCTTTATTTTAGTTGTTCTTTGAAAAGAAACTATTTCTCATCTTTGATCACCCACATTGGCTTTCTCTCTGAGTTTCCGAGTGTCTGGCTTTGAATGTTTTTTGAAAGGGTGACAGAACAATATTTAATATGCAAAACATAATTCACAAAAGTAGCATAATTATATTTTAATTTAGGGTTTAATGCTTTTTTTTGTTAATCTTTGCTCTTCTACTGAAATACAGTGACAGGTTTATTCTGCTTTAGCATAGGTGTCAACAGAATTTTAATTTTCCTTTTTCCTACAATTTAATTAACAAGTGGAATGGTGCTTCTTTTGTTTTCCTTGGCTACATACTCTATGTGTTAGCATAGATTGAATTTATTCTACTGTTCATTGCTTTGAGGACAGAAAAGAAAATTCTGAAGCATTAAAAACACTCTCATCAGACTGTGAAATTTGCATGACACAGCGTTGTGGTGCAGTTTTCAAACCAGGGACTCCCAAAGAAGTTCGTGTAGGACAGAAAGTCTTTGTTTTTATATGCTCATCCTGCTTTGATGTATGCTATCTCAACTGGGAGCAGTCACATATGGTCACTCCTCTCTGAACGCTTGTAGTTGCTTTTCTTAACCTGAACAACACCGAAACAAACTGTGGTCTTTTGGCTTCTGTAGGAATGGCTATCTCAGGATCTGCAGCAGCAGCTGAAGAGTTAATTCCCAGTGGACACAGAAAAGGCAAACAGTCTGGGTGCTGGTTTGTAAAACGAATTTTCAATGTGTAGCCCACAGACTATCATTGATTGCGGTAAATAAATAAAACCACTCCTGACTTTTATTGTTGTAGGGAGTAATTATAATTCACAGGGCCAGACCCTTTGTGCCACAGAACGCTTCATTTGTGGTTTGCATGAGCAGATACATTAACTTCTGTACGCTCTTTTCATTAGAACGCTATTACTCATTGAGGACTGATCAATATATCATCTATACAACATCTTGAATGTGGATGTCTGGACCCATTGTGGGCTTGCTGATAATGACTTCTTTATTCAAGCCAGCTTGTAGGAACAAGGAGATAAAGAAAAGGGAAGAGAATTATAGCATATGCTCATGAAAGTATTCTAAAGGTTATAAACAGAAAGCAGGAGTAAAGCTACAGGGAAAGTGATCATAGAGAAAAAAGAGTGTAAAGGAACTGAAAGTTGAAAAGGAAAAAAGGTTAGAGTTTCACTGTATTTCTTTCTCTGACATTATGCAAAGCAAGCTAAGTTTTAATAAACCTTCTTCTGAAACTAGTCCTCCCCTTTGGGATTATATTGCCCTTTAGGTTTTCATATCCTAATGCTCTGCTCATCTTGTGAGGCATTTAAGTATTCCCAGAGAAAGCAGAGCACCATTTTCCTTCCCCCTTGCAATCTTTTATTTATCTTTTGTTCTCCTCCTTTCTCTCCTCTCTCCTTCTACCCCAAATAAACTCTCTGGGGCTCAAAGGTTTTATTTCTTCCATTAACTTTTAATTTATTGTGTATTAATTTTTTTTCCTTTCTGTTCCAAGCTTTTCTTATGCTCTTTATCAAATTTTATATCATTTTACTAGAACTTTAATGTGTAGAGTGACAGATTGCAGCTTGATTCAGGCTCACTGCACTCTCTATATCTGGGATATATTTTGGGAAATGGTAATGACTATAAAATTATATACCCACAAAACATTTTATTAATTTATTCTGGCTTTTTCCTTGCTGCTCTACTTTGGCTTCTGTTTTGCTGATGACAAAAAAAAAAGAATTATTACATGTTCTGTAGATTGGAGTGGAGATGCCACACAGTCGAAGGAAATACAGAGAGGTTTCAATTTTTTTTCAAGAAATAAAGAAATAAGAAAAAAGAATTTATAAAAAAATACACAAGAGAGCCATAGCAACTTTCAACATTGGGGTGGGAAGAAAAAAACTCCTTTTTTTTTCTGAAAGAAAACAAAACCAGTTTGGCCATAAAGCAAGTCTTCATCAAGTAAGTATTTTAAGTACAATGCCAACAAAAAGAGCGTGAATCAACCCACTGTTAATGGTGCATGAAGTTACGTACCTGCATAATGCACACAGGAAAATTAAAATCTTGTGAATTTGTTTTAAGAGATTCAGGAGCTCAGGAGGAGCTTGCGAAGGAGAAGAGTACTTTCAGTGACTGAAAGTCAACATCTGGAAGTCAGCAAGAAGTTGGGGTAATAAGGAGCACAAATCAGATTTCTGACACTGACTGAAAATTAACAATTAAAGATTTTTAGTCACATTTTAAGAAATACCTCAGAAGAGTAACTTGATTTTGACCTCAATCCAGCTATCTAAAAGTGCTAACCCAATTCGTGGAAATTAGGGACTAGATGTCCACTCTGCAAAGAAAGATAAGCAGCGTTGCAGACTGCTATAAGAATGATTGAAATACTGCCCAGTGTGTTTCCATAACAGTAGCAGAGATGATCAGAAAAGCTGACATTTTTTTACATGAGAAACAGATAAGTGCAATTTCTAATAAGCTTGGGATGGGAAAACTTTTTGTCAAAAAGAGAATTAAAAGTGCTTCTGTATTCAATTGCCAGATCCTTCCAATGAAGTCTCCACTAGAATGGAAACACTGTATTTTGGCTTACCTTAATTTGTGAAGTCACATCCAATATTGTTATTTGAGGGCAGGTACCAGTAACTATACTCTGTTTCATCTGCTCCAGTGCTTTATGGAAGTTGCAGTTCAGGCACCTCACTTGTGCCTCGTGGTGAACTGTAAAGTTGCAGCAGAGAAATTTTGGGAGAGACCTAATCTGCCCCAGCTTCCACTTTCTGTGAAGGTGAAAAAATACAGTTAAAAGATCAACTCTGTATAGATGAAACTTTTCAGTTTGGTGATCTGTATGTTTATTTCAGCCAAATGGGAAAAAGGGAAGATTCTAATCTCCAAAAGAAAGAAAATCAAAATTGTGGAAAGAAAAGGTAAAATCAGGAAAAAAATTAGCATTCAGGTTCTAGCTGGTAATCACTGTGGGTGGCTGGGCAGACCTGGGTAATCTCTGCTCAGTTTTTATCAGACTCCAGACATGCAGTCAGTCAGGTATGACTTCACATAGAAAAGGCTCTGCAGCCCCTGTGGGAATGGAGGGCTCATGGATGACAATTCACAGTCCAGAGTTTCCTGCTCAGGGTCCATAAACAGCGTGTGGAGAAAATTTAAACACAGCTCTAGGATGCAGCACAGCACACCCTTTGCTCTTTGTGCACTCTGGCTGTTTAACCTTGGTGCCACTATGTCTCTTTGCAACTTGCTGTTATTCTTGCCTGTCTGTCCTGTCCTAATAAAGGCAGGACACAAGATTCCTCTTCAGCTTACTGTGTCAGGGTTCACAATATATTCCATAATATGTCAGTCCTCCTAAGGGTCAAATATGGAGATGTTTCAGACTACTTTATGTATAATGTGCCTTCTAGGCTCCAGATTGATGTGTCTGATTCCATGATATTCCAGAATCTTTATTCTGCTAGTTTATAATTAGTTCTGGTGCTGAAGAGGTCCAACATGCCAGTTTGTTTTGTAGTTTGTTTCTGCTTTTTCCTGCTTTTGCCAGACCTCTCAAACCTTTCTTAGAGTGACTGATATTGCTATTGCAGCCTTTGACTGAGCTTGTATGAAGAAATTCTCCTCTTGCAAGGGCTTCACCTGTAGAATTTTTTCTAGCTGGGCTCTTCCAGCAGTATTATGTAAAGCAGTCCCAGGCTCAAGTGGGACATTTTATTGAGCTCAGAAAAGTTTGAGCTTCTTAATGTTCAACAGGACTTGCTATCCATGTCCTTGGAGGTCTGGTAGCCTGTCTTGGGACTGGGAACTAGAATGTCTCTTCTCATTAGCTGTACAGGGGTAGCAACTACAGTGATCACTCAGTCCCTAGGATCTGGCCAATCCCAACACCACTTTCCTGCAATCACCAAAAGCTAAACAGCTAAAATCCCCGCCATCTGGTATTTCTTACTACTGTACAGCTTTTCTTAGCTTCAAATAGTCCTGAATAGATTCCATAATCAGAGGCCTGCAATTAGGTTTTGCATATCCTGTGCTCCAGCTGATACAAAGGAGAAATTTAAACCTCTTATCTTCAAATTCTTCTTTCCTTTCTGTGCATTTCAGTGATTTTCTGTTCCTTATTCCTTATCATAATATGACCAACATATTTCTTATACTGTGATTACCTTTTGGAACAATTTAAACTTCACTGCCTCATAAGCTTCCCTTCTTTTTACAACTTGAAAATTAGATAAACTTTGCAAAAAGATAAATATTTTATGTTCTGTATACTTTTCCTGCTGCCCAGATGTGTCAATCTTCTCAGTTATTGTTTAAACACTATTTTTACACACTTTTTTTCCCTGCTAAGTGCTATAGAGGTTCTTCGTTGTATAGAGGTCTTTCGAGTTATTTAGGAGAGGGTTTGTATTAAGTATACTACATAAAATAAATTGTATCCCAATATACTGAAAAAAACCCCACACTATACTTATATCTTTCACTAAAAAAAAGGTGTAAAATAGTAATAAAAAGTATTAAAGAATTATTTTCTCTAGAGACCTATGATGAATTCAGTTTTATCCATTACTTTAAATAACAGCTTGGTTTTCATATAGGGAATAAGCTCCTTACACAAAAAGTAGTTGAGGGCCTGTGAATGTCTAAAGGTAAGCACAAAATTTGGAACAATCTCAGCAAATTCAAAAATCTGATATGAAATTCCTTTTATTTTTCAGGTAGGAAGATTTTACACCTAGGTAGGCATCATCAGCTGTGCAAGCACCTAACACAATTGGCTTTTCTGTGGGAAATGCTGTGAGGGACACTGAAACCATTGCATGAGGGAACAGTACCATGTCCTGCAAGTGTCATATTGAGAGAAGGCAAACAACATCATAACTGCAAGATATGTGATCATTTTTCTGATTTGGGAATTGAAAGGTCCTGAGGGTCCTGAGCCTCGTTGATATCTTTGGACTCCAAACTGAAGAAAGATGGTCAATTACAGTAAGTGGAAAGGAGAGAGACAAAAATGATAAGGTAAGAAAACAAGCTGACAAGGGAAGGCTGAAGCAATCAGGGTTATTTGAGCTGAAGAAGGAAAGATGGGGGGAGAAAAGGAATAATAAGGTGAGATATGCAAAAGGATGCTGTGAAGAGGAGAGTCCATATGCTCTCCAGAGGATGGATGGTACAACTAAATGGGTTTATACTACAGCAAGAATGTTCCAGAGCATCATCCCTGTTTTCCAGCATGATGGAAAGACCTGGAAAAGATTTCGTGGAAATTATGGTGTCTACACAGACCTGTATAAAAAAATGGATCTTGAGAGGCCCTTTCTATTCCAGTCTCTGCACAAATACACTCTGTTTGCCACACCTATTTGTCTAACCTGTTCTGGGATGTCTCCCTATATCCCCAGGCTGGCTATTCTGTCTTAATCAGATTTTCCTTGAGGTGCCATTCTTAATGTCTTGCCATAATTGGCAAAAAAAGATGAAAAAAAGAAGAACAATCTTGTATTTTGTAAGCAGCAGTGTCCACCCACCCCAGGAAAAACACTGCTGCTTTGCCTCACCCAGGGTTCCTTAAAAACAGACTAGATAGTGGCAGTAGGTACTACTGTGGGCAGGGTGTTGGTGGGGAGTTGACCTCTAGGTGCCTGACTGAGGTTCTTCCGACACACTTGATTACTTTTTCTGGATTTGCCAGCAATACACCTGCGTGATTGTAGAAGAGGGCACGAAAGACAGAGGTTCATGGGAATCCCAACAGGGGTTTGAGGTTCTAATAACTGAAGCCAAGCTACCTGGCAAGTATGTGTGGAGGAACCTGGGTGGGCTTGGGAAGCCTGTGCTGAAATCCAAGCTGGGTTCAGATACACGTTCCTGAGTTTTGCAGGTTGCCTCTGCACAAGCTGCAAGCATATCCTTGGTGTCAAGATATTGTAATCCAAAGAGCTGTCTTTGTCCTACAGACCCTGTTCTGCTTGTTGTGGCTTTCAGTGTGAGAACTGTGAATTCACCCTCTGTGAATTCTTTTTGTATTTGATCAGGAAGAAATTTTACATGAAACATCATTGTTCCATGTAACTAAAAAAACTGAAAAATATATTAACTTTACCTGTCCTTAACTTTTTTGAGTGTCCTGTGAGTCCCATGGCCCTGGTTTTTAGACTAATGACATAATCTGAAAGGATCTGTCACTATGCTAATTGAGCCATATGAGTGAATCTGCAATACTCGCATGTCCTGAGGGCCTGAGGTTGGCTGTTTGGCACTCCTCTGGTCAGGTTTGCTCTCATATCCTGGTGGGCAGCTATATGCTTATCAACTTTATCTTCCAATCAATATGTGAAGTATATGAAGCGTGCATTTGTGCGTTTAGTATGGACCCTCATGACTACGTGAAAACACGATCTGAAAGATCCTGAGGAATGTGAAAGGAAGATGAGTGATGTACCTCTGCACAATCCTGCCAAACAAATGTAATTTAAGATTGCTATGGTGGAGTGGCAGAGGCTTTTTTCTGGCTGATCTCTAGTTTTTGTAAGGTGTAGTTTGTGCGATATGTATTGTATATGAGTGTATCTCAGCATCTAAACTGGAAAAAATTATGCTCCTGTGTAACTTTCCTTACTTTGTACATAGAAATCTTTGATGACTGCTCAGGTGGATAAAATAAAGGATTTGCCTGAGTGCTTGAGGTATTAGAGCCTCAGTTATTAGCATTCTTTGGAAAATTAAACAAGGCCACAAAGAGGTCTTGTATAAATTAAAAATGAAACAAAATGAAAAAGTAAATAAGTCAGGAAAAATAATTAGCTGACATACGTTAATTTTTTAAAAATACTTGTTTGTGGAACAAAGTGTAATTAAACCCTTAGTGAGCATATGGTATGCAAATACTAATGCAGTTTATTAGTATGTATTCAGCAGAATATTTGGGTAGATCATTCACATATACATATAAAAGTAAGCTGAAAACTAGAGTGTGAAAATTAGAGCAGTCTAGGAATGATGAATGTTCATTCTACTGATATTTTTGGTTTTGGAGGAATCCAGCAAAATAAAACCTCTGTAAGGGACATAAACCCATTTAATTTTTTAATGAGGGTACAGGTCTAAGATGAGGGGAGGGTGAAACTAGTTGTGTTAAGCTAATTAAACCTACTGTCTTTTCTTTGCAATTTTCTAACATCAAGTATTGAATTAGGTGTAACCGCTTTTAACATTTCTGGCTCCAGTTGTCCGTACTGTGTACACCCAGTCATGCTGGAACAGTTCTCTCTCTCTACTTCAACCTTTTGAGAGACAGTCCTTTTGAAAGTTTTGTTCCAAGACCTGACTTACTACTTTCAGAGAGAGATTGTAACGATAATATTCATAAGCAATTTCACTTTACATTGTGGTCAAATTAGCATTATTTAAAGCAAGAGAATTTAAAAACCAGTAGTAACTCATAAAGTTAATGTGATCATAATGTATTTTTTCAACACTGGGACAAAACTGGTCAGCTCTTGCATTGTCTGGTAAAGACTTCCTAACATGATCTTGTGACAGTTTTTGTTGTGCGGAACCGGCGAGCTGGGATGAGTGAAGGAGAGAATATGAACAAAATAAATTTGGATTTGTGCAGTGCAAAATCCAGGGATTTGCAGAAGGGAAGGGGGCAGTGCCTCTGGCTTCATGACAAACTGCATTCCTTACAGCTGTGCTGTCTCAGGGGCCACTCAGAGACCACATAACACATCTGTGCAAGATCTTGGTCTCAGATCACAGGCAGTGGATCAATTCCGCTATCCTTTGCTTTCCAGCAGAAAGTAACACTGAGAACCAAACCTGATAAGATTGTTGGAGTATTTGAAGTATTTATTTTCAAAAAAATGTTATCCTAAACAACATGTTAGAGATCCATAAAAAAATGAATGCTCACTGCATCTATACCACATTAAAAATGTCCATCTAATGTCACCATTCATGACACCATAATGCAACTCCAGTAACCCACAGAAGCTGAAAACCTGGCATGGTGTGTTAGCATATGAAATAGGTGAGGTACCATTAGATTTGAGAAATACTCTTAGAATGCTATGGTGATACATTGACTGACAATGTATACGTTAATTTTTTATTGGACATTTACATTTTTTGGTATTTTTTTTCTATAGCATTCAGTACAGAATATTGCATATTGAGGGAAGGGATTTGACTGACTTTTTAAATGGAATTTGTGGGAAACCCCATCTTGAAAGTGGCAGTAGTGTGTGAAATGAGACTGCAGAGCAAAATTAAAGCAGCAGAAAAACTGCTGAATATTGTTACAATATGGTTTCTAGTTGTGGCAGAGTGAAGAATGTTTTCTTAATAGTTTTAAATGGTAAAATATTTCTGCATACTGAAGAAAACAAAAATGTTTCGCTTTGTTGCTGCAGTTCTAGCACATACATGGTTGACAAAGATTCATTGCAGAATGATGGAACTCCAGCAAAACAGAAATGTACCTTAAACCAGGGAAGCTTGTCATACCTTGCTTTCATCTCAGCTGGTACAAAATTCGCTGATGGTGAGAGCACTTCTGACTCCACTGATGCAAACCATATTTGAGCTAATGGAATTTTTTCTCACTTCACCAGCAGAATAAGGTTTTTTTGCGCCTAAGTCATATAAATTGCGCCTGAGAAGTTGCAGACATTGTGTATCTTCAGGAAAAAACCAAACCACTCTCCTTATGTAAGGGCCTACAGCACTGTAAAATCATATTTTGCAAGTGAGAAGACAATGCATTTTTTTAGTGCATGAAGTTATGACTACATTGCTTTGAAAGGAACAGGTGAGAATTTAAGACTCTTAAGATTCCCTGTAGCATGTTCCCATTGCAAAACAATTTTCACCTTTGCAGCTGCCTTTCTAGTTTTTCACTCTGTCTCTGTACACCTTCTCTTGAGCAAATTAAATATGTTTGTCCCACCACATTTATTTGAATAAAGTGTAGTCCACCTTTCTATATTAAAAAATCCCCACTATTTTACTATGAATTAAACATTAACTCTAAAAATTACAGTGGAGTTTGGGTGTCATTTAGTTCTAGGGAAAAAAAGAATCTTATGCCTTACGCCTACCAGAAAATCTCATATAAAATGAAGTTATTTGGCTTTTTTGACAATCCTGTCTTTACCACAAGTGAGGTAATTCTGCAAAGTATGAATTCTATTATCCTTTTTATATGCTTAACTGAAAAGAACTTTTCTCTTCACTTATATTCAATTCATTACCTCCTCTCAACTGAGATACTTTTATTAGATAGCTAAGATATGCAAACAAAAATGGTTTAATTGAATATTCTCTGTGGATCATTAATTTTGAGGATAAGCCCTGAATACGTCAGAAAATACAGTTGCATTCAGACAAAAATAATCTGAAACTTATTTTTTTTCATTAAAGTCCTCCATGGACTCTAAAGTTGATAATCAAGCTTGAAATTGGATAATTAAATTTTATAGAAATTCCTGCGAAATATACATATTTTTCAGGGAAACAGATATTTCTCAGATATCATATTAGTCAAGATCTGAATTGTGGCTGATACGTTTCTGGATTAATCAGTGGAAACTGTGTGTATATATCACATGTGTTTAGAAAAGTTACTGTTGTATTAAGAATCCATGACTCTTTGTATTGCTCCTCTTCAGAAGACAACACATACTAGCACACAAGGTGTTACTGGCAGAAATTTCCTTCTAATTTGGGAATTTCAGACTCAGATTAAAGTTTTTGGGTTTAGTTTCAAATGTAAACTTACAGCTCTTTTATTTAAAGCCTTCAGAAGGCTGACTTCCTTTATTTTAAACAAGATTTCTTCCTCTACAGCATTGCATGTGTTTAAATGACAAAAAGGTGACAAAATAAGGGTGTTGCCATTAAACTACTCCAGCTGGCACTTTAGACAAACCAACAATACCACACCAGAATACTAAATTATCCTATTATGGCATTTTGGAACAGTTCACACACTCTATAAATGAAACTGCAAGTCCCAGTATTTTACTGTATCCTTGATGGTTTAAGAACACTGGCAGAATACAGTTTGTAAATAGAAGCAATGTATATTATCACTAGTTGGTACAGTTAGGAGAAGTTGGTCAAACTGTCAAGTGTACAAGACCTTTAAGTTTGTCTTCAAGGCAAGAAACATGAGTCTGGAAACTTGTCAAAATTGTCCAGCTACATCAATTAGTCAAATGAAAGATATCACAGCTCCCAATTAACCTGGTCCTGCTTACTACGAACAGTCACCTCAGTTTTGCTTGTGTTACTTGTCATTATTTATAGCGGAGCTGTTATTTATAGTGTTACTTTTCTGAAGAAAAGCAAAAAAAGGAACAGGGAGAGACAGGATCTTGTAAAAACAGTGGATATAGCTTCAGAAAGAAACCAAACTCACCATATTTAAGACATTCTGCTACTTTTCCAAAAAGAGAGAAGCACCGTTGTGTGGTACCCTTGAGTTTTTCCAGTTGTGTGGAGGCTTGTAGTAGCAAATCCATTGTTACAGGGTCAACGTTTTCTGTGGCAGGTAGCAAAAGCACTGGAAAAGGTAATTCCCCTATGGAGTTGCAAGGAACTAGTTAACCTGAACCAAGGTTTGTGACAAATACTCATACAGAGGTCATTCGTGACTTATGAAACTGGAACGAGGTGAGGCTCAAGAGCACCTGGTAATTTTGCTCCATTATTTTCTCGTCATGATAAAATTGTCATAGGGAGCACATAAGGAGAAACCAGGGGATACAACTCGCCATCTTTGGTGGTGGAATTTAAAGGGACTTTGTTAAAATGAAAAATTTTGCGTACCTCTACATACCCCAAATCTCAGTAGTTTTTCATATCTAGATGGCCAAGTGGTCTCCTGAACCCCAGGAAATTTTCCAAAGAGCTGTGTCTTAGCAGAAACCTTTTATAATACAACTGTATAACATAAGTTGTCTATTTCATGTATGTCTCACCAGCATGCAAACATGTACAAAGTTCAGTTGCTACAGCCTTAAAAGCACTTAAATGAAGCACTAGCCCAACAATTCAGCTCCGTGAGGGCTACGTTTGATTTTAAGTAGACAACAAATCTTAAGGAATGTGATTCCGAACTCTAAGAGGAATAGAGTAAACCAGATTCATATGTGATCTATACATAATATCTGTATAGCTTTGTAGAAATATTAAAGGCAGTGGATTAAAGCCAAAAACTAAAGGAACAGTTTTAAAAATATATGGGAACGTCCTCATGCATAATGTTCATTTTGAAGCAGGGTTAGAAAACATCCAAGGGAGGAAAATCTCAGCATTTTGCAGAAGTAAATTTCCTCCATGGTCAAAATAGGAATGTTTCCTGGAGAAGGATATGGGAAAATTACTTATCTAGGCAGGGTCAAAGACATTAAGGCAGACATGAGAAAGATGGTGTTACTCAGATGTGAAGCTTTTCTGTCAATTCTTTTCTGTGCAGAGCACGTAGAGGCTCTGGCATCTGCTATGAGGGCTGATATGTAAAAAGAAGAAAGTAGAAAGCTGATGCCCCTGATGGTGAGTGGATTAAACCCTGCTGTATGGATGGCGTTGAGTACAAAAACTGTTGATTATGTGCTCTTTGTAATAGGAAGGAATCATCCAGAAGGCTCACAAAACTCTGGAAACATTTCAGACTTGTTACTGATTATGCTCCTCAAGGTTCAAACAGAACTACTTTTTCAAGTTTCATTACTATTTTACACCAGTCAAAACATAACTTGAACTCTGTAATTGTTAACCTATCCCTTCAGAAACTTTCTTCTTTTTTCTTAATGAATAGCATGCAGTTGAAATGTAATAGATTCCCCACACTTGCTGTGTTTCTTGGTTTATCTGTCCAAAAAGAAGTTTGAAACTTGGCAGCTCTGAAGTGTCGGGTGGTGATTTATCCATTACGAACTGACACCAGCTAACTCAAGTGAAATGGACAAAAGCAAGTAATACCTGTCATTTGTTGATTTCATGGGCCAGATTTTAATTAAAAAGAATTTGTATCACATTAACAGTTTTCTGAAAAGTCAAATCCTCCTTAAACTTCTTTCTGTACAGGGGATACTAAAGAAAACCCATATGTCTGTGATTTTATTTGATTGTTTAAAGAGCGAAAAGTGCCTTTTTATTTACCTGATACCAGGGAATTCCAAGGGCAGGACACATTCTTTAATAAGGCCATGAACTGTATATCACAAATAAGACTAGTAATAATCTCTAATACTGATGTTATAAATGCCTTTGTAAAGCAAGGTTAATAACATGACAATAGTAAAGGTCTCAGTCAGCATAAAATGAAATGAAGCCTACAGTATTTTAAATGCATGGGTCCTGTGAAAATGGATACCAAGGAAAGACCTTTTGTTCATGAGCTTCTATATATAAAAAATTCAGTTTTCTGCTTGTGTCTCAGTTGAAGGTCATCTGTATACAAGCAAGAGAAATAAAACTACCATACTTGTCTGCAAAGCGCTGGGATTGCACAACAAAGTTCACATCATCGCCAATACAAAGCTTTAATCGAAGATTAATATTATTTATGAAATTAGAAGAGTCCCATTAATTTCTGTTAATTAATATCAGGGCCACACATGTGTTGTATTAATTTGTATTTACTGCTTTTTGTTTCCTTCTTGCCCCCTGAAAATAATTTATATTGTATTAGCAAGGGACAAAATTATTACTCCTCTACTTCAGACCTAAAACAGAACTAAAATAATCTAGTAAAAATGTCAACTTACTTAGCCGGCCAGTTTCTGAAGAAGCACTGTCTGTAGAAGATCACCGCTGTGTCCCTCATTCCAAAGGAAGAAACAGAAGGATATCCAAGTTCAGGATCACATTTACATTTTGATGGGGTCTTGCACTGCTGGTTGGAATTAAAGACGCTTTCTGAAATTGGTGCCTCAGTCTCCAATCAGTTTCCCTATCAGAAGGCATTTCCAGAGGGAGTATGTGCAGAATATTTGAACTAACAAGCAAAACCAAACACAGTGATTTTTAGACAAATAATCATTTTTTCTCTTTTTTTCAGCAAATAACACCAATTTCCTCAATTTCTGAAAACTATAAAAAGTATTTGAAAGTTTTCAATGCCATTTCTCTTCATTGAGAAAACACAAAATAAGAATTATAATGCCATTCATCAGATAGTAGGGTATCATTTACTTGTCCTTTCTTAAAGGCAATAGATCTAAACTGATTCTGGTGAAAATGCAGGAAATCTAACAAAATATATTGACTGCAATGGGCTGTTTTCTCAACCTTCTGGAATGGGGATTTTCTACATCTTTGTCTAACAATTTTCTCAATTTGCTTGCCTTTGAAAACTCTGTTGATCACTAACCTTCTCTCTCAAAAAAGAAAAACAAAACCAAACATTGACAAGTTAGGAAAGTCTTTCAAATGGTCTTTTGGATTTTTCAAGAAAGACTCTTGACTTCAGATCATAAAAAATAGATAACTTTTAAAATATTGTATTGTACTCTGGACATGAAGAATCTGTTAATACTAAAAAAAAAAAAAGGCAGCATAACACCACCTGTTCTACACTCTTTTTTGTCTCGTTCTTCTTAAAACTCATTAACTACAGAAGTGCCAAGGCTTGTTAGGACATCATGGGATTTTGATATAATAAAGGACAAACTCCACAACAAAGGATGACTATGATTTCTTAGTTAAAAGCGAAATAAAAGACAGGAGTAATTCACTGAGGTAGGAGCAGACATCCATTTCTGCAAGTATTTACATTTAGGAAGATGTGGCCAGCTTTATTTTTTTTTTAATTCTCCTTGTTTGCCTATCAGATTTTACACTGAAAATTCATTACCTTTCTGGGGATCACTGTAACACCTGGTAACTTTATTACTCTTTTGCAGCATTATTAGTGTAGAGGATTCACTTTTTCCTTCATCCTGGTTTTCATTAACTAGTCTCTATGTATTCAGCTTTAGACTAAAGTGACTAATACAATCTCTAGAGGTACATAGAAGAATATACTAAATGTAAGTTGAAGGGTCATATTATTTCTGCTTGTAGCACTCTTGCTGCTGTCTTTGGAAGACTGTCCCCACTTCAGTGTCCAGAGTTCAAACTAGCTGCTGGTAGCATTGCAAATGCCCATAGAGAAGCCCCAAGCACAATATAGCATCTTTGTTCTGTCAGAGGGTTAGTTAGGAGGTATCATGTGTAAGCCTCTGAGTAGGTAATGGTATCTCCAGTTCCTTCACTGATGTTTAGCATGATTCAATGAGGTGAAGTTGAAGCTACAACAACTGGAACCTGGGCTTTGTCTTCAGTGAGTTGGGGGTTACTTTCTAGAAAAGCTGTTCATACATTTTTGCAGAGAGAATCTATGTACAAAGACAAGTTTGTATTATTTTTTAGCCTGAAATTAATCTTCTGGTTCAAATGAATATTTAGTTCTGTGCCAGTCTACAGCTTGTCTTACACGGGAAGACCAGGATTCTCCTTGGTGTGCGAATCCCTCCAAGGTGATGCTCGGTGTTTGTTGCACTTCTGTGGTCTCACTCCAGTTTGTCAATGAGATGTCCTGAACACGATATTCCACTTCTGTGGGTTTCTCCACTCTGGGGTCTGTCAGCATCTTGTAGGCAGATCAAAACTGCTGCAAACATTTTTGCTGCCAGTTCATATTCTGCTTAGTATCTTTCAACATCACAACACCTTCTGCCACCAGGTATGTGTTCCTGCAAATGCACTTCACAAATTTCAATTTCTAGTTTTCTGCCTATAGCTTCAACTCTTCCGATGTAGGAAGTCATTGTTTTTGTCACACTGAAGCCCACAAGTCCTCTCACTATGGGGCTGGAGATTGTAATTGCAGAATGTGCTGCAGAAAGGTCTGGACATCACCTTCCACACCAGCAGGATGCCAAAACACATATCCATCCTTCTTCTTTCATAGTACAGAAAAGCCAGTGCTCAATGACAGTGGTGGAAACCCCAGAGACGTCAAGTGAACATCATTGCACAGTTCTTCATGCAGTAAACATTGGAGGGGCAGAGATCCTGCAGTGTGTCACTTCAGGGGGGAGAGGTGGCATTTAACATTGTGCCTCAGGCCCTCTGCACCTTTCTGGATATGCTCAACAACAGCTTGGAGGTGCATTATCTCCTGTTGGCAAATGCTATCTCCTGTCTAGAAGGTGCAAAACATGGGTTCCACATTTCCCCAAGTAAATAAAAGTCATTCCCAAAACCTGACTCTGAGCCGTATGGACCTGGATCTCAAGTCACACACTGAGTGTGAGTCAGACCTCAGGAAGGGCTCTGGAGACACACTGTGGCGTGCCATGAAGAGGCGGATGGTGCTGTTCTGTGTGCTCTGGCTCCAGAGCCAGCTCTTGTCCTTGAGGAGCCTCTACCACCAGCCAGTAAGGAACGTTTGCAATGCTGCTTTCCATAGTCACCTTTAGTGGAAGGAAGGCATAAATTTCCAGGGCTTACGTTCTGATTTTTTTTTTCAATTCTTTTGGCTAAATCAAGAGTCCATTATTAATTCCCCATAGAAGGGAATTTAAGTAGGACACTAACCCTCAGTTTAGGGTAGCTGATTCTCATGTGCTTCATACCTCACGTACACCATTAATGAGTGCATTACAATGGTGTGAGGAGCAAGAACTCAAACTGTCACCCCAAAGTAAGAAATTAATCTCCTAA
>VXBT01011829.1:488784-791279 GCA_013400235.1 Oriolus oriolus
CCTAGGACAAGCAGTGCATGTAACTCTTGCAAGACAGAAGTTTGAACCCAAATACAAGCCATGCATTTAATAGTTTTGCAAAACCTGAAGTTACTTTTAACTGAGAGCAAAGGCAGTGTCAGAAATTCAAATTTAAAAAAAGCTGCCTTGCAGGTATCACATCTCTCAGAGTAACAGAATCTTCGGCTGAGTTTTGAATGAACCGATTATCAATATAATAAATATACAGAAGCACATAACATCCTGATTCATATTATCTCCAATATTCTGGCACAGTCCCTGTAGAAATAAGCCCGTCTCTGGTATCCTCTCAAGTGATGAAGCTGGAAAAGGCATCTGTAAAGATGAACCCTAAGGTCTAAGTGCATTTGGTGTCATTTGGCTCTGTTTCCAATATGATCATGAAGAGGGGAGATTCTCCTTGACAGAATCATTGTCGGGGGTGCACATAATGTAAGAAGCCTAGAAGCATTTAAGAATCTGTTCCCATCAGTTCAGGTGATGTAAACTTATATTTGAGAAAGAGAATTGCTTTCTGCAACTTAAAGGGGAAAAGGTGAGTCTACTATTCCCACTGACTTCAAAAGAAACTAGGCTTCATTCACTAACCTTGAATTAGGCCCGTAAATATAAAGTGAAATATTTTTAAGAAGGACAAAGTAAACCAAAAAGATTAAAGGATTAACACTGACAGTTGCAAAACCAACAAAGGCATCAAAAGCCACTCTCATAGTTCCATCCATGGCAGCAAGAGTAGCAGATGCTGAGGAAATGAATGAGAAACCAAAGCAAGTACAGCTTGCTCTTTCATTCAGAATGACCTCTTTACTTGTGTGCATCAGTGGGCCGGGAGCTTCCTGAGACAGAATTTGCAACAATGTTGTGTCCTTTTGTTTTTGAAACCATACATACCTATGGCATCTCCAACATGCAGGGAAGGTGAATTCTGTGCATTATTCTGTTTGTTATTCTATACAAAACAACTATGCAATTTTTTGGGGGGGGATTGGTTTTCTGGGTTTTTTTTTTTCTTTGAAATATCTAATTCCTGTGTTGGAAATGCCCTAGTTCTTCTTTATAAAAGAAAATAGTAAACAATTTCCCCCCACTCATGTTATGGGCATCTTTGGATATTTCATATGTCTGTCTTCTGTCTGATTTTGTTTCATTTGAGGTTGCTTGATTGGGATTTTTTTTTTAAAGCAATTCTATGGAATCTGAGAATATTCAACAATCCCATTTCATATGAGATTCTGGATCTCATCATTTTCATCTGTACTGGTCCTTGTTCTGCTATGTAAATATTCAGATTCAGTATCCAACATTGTGGTCAATGTCAAAAAAACAAGTTCTCTGTGGTTCAGTGCATAATGTTGTGGTGTAAACCTTGCTGTTTTGTTCTCAATTATTTTCCAGAAAATTCCTTATATTCTCTTTTGGTGCCACTGAACATTGAGTTGATACTTCAAGAGAACAATTCAAAAAGACTCCAAGATTGCTTTTCTGCATTGGAATATCTAACAAAAGGCCACAGCAGTATATATTTATATATATATATTTAAGAGTCACACTTGTTGTCCCGTGTTATTTTACATTTATCAAGACTGGTTTTCATGTGCCGTTTTAATTCTTCATCACCTGGTAATGTTAAAACTCTCCAGATTTTCAACCAATGATAGTTTTGAGAATACTGAGCACTCCCTGCTAATAGTATACTTTTCCACTTTATTTATGAAGTTACAGAGAGAATTTTGATAGAATTCAGGCATGATAGAAAGAGCTGATGCTTTAAAGTGTGGTGAATACATAGACATGTTGAAAATACCATCAGAAGGGCATAGTAAATATCTCCTGCAAATCTGCAAAATTATTATTTTCAAGTGACCATTCATGTTACATTTTCCCCTAAACTGCTTGAGGCTCTAGTTAGCAATTTTCCAGTTCTTCATCCTGGTTCAGTCTATATGTTGTTGCATGTGGAAAAAAATTATGCAGTGGGGAAAAAATAAATAATAAACCAATTGCTTCCATAGGTGCTCATGCTATATCTTGTTTCTTTCCCTGGAAATAAAAATAATGTTCCATGGAGAAACCAGAAATCGACACAAGAATTTATCACCAAGTAGAGGTGAATTTTCTGGGAAATAAAGATGAAACTGCTGGGCTGGTGGAATGACCATGGCACACTCACTTTGACATTTAGATGATAAAAATATTTCATGGACACGTCTAAATTTTCTGCTCATGGTGTCTGCCTTTCTCTGGATAGACTGAGCTTTGATTAATGTCAGTGGTACAGTATTCACAGAGACATACACTGAGGTGACCACAGAATATACTGCGCTACAGCTGCCTGTAGTTTGTGTCATTCAGAAGTTCTTCTAGCAGTTTATCAGGATGTACCACTCAGTACCTCTCAGAGGGAGCAAAGAGGTGTAAGCAGGAAGAGGGAAGGAAGCCTGCTACTATACCGTGAAAAGCTGCCAAGACTTGCTGAGCCCCAGCTCAGTTTGAAAACTTATGTCCTTATATAGGATCCAGTGAAAGACAGGTACTCTTTTAACGAGTCTGGAGTGTAAAAATGATTATTCAAGAGCATCTGAGACAGAAGTTTTACAGAAAAGTTAATGGGAATAATATCAGAAAAATATCGTGCTATCCATTCTAATGTATCCTTGGATTTATACTTCTACTGTAAGATATCCGCTAGCTGAGTGTTTGTCATATACTGCTGACACCAAAGAGTCAGAAATTAAGTATGACACCTGAGAATCTGAAATCGCTTCAAGCCCTAAGAACTGTCAGTTTCTTTTATTCTACTCAGCCTTTGGAGGCTTTTGAACCTATGCGATTATTTTCTGTTCAAAACTCAGCCCTAAATACAGGTACAAAGTAGAGCTTCATTGCCTGATGCTGGAGGACTTTGGTTATTCTCTTTTGTTTCAGGAGTGAGAAAACCTGTCAGGTTTCTATACAGAAAGTTAGAAATGATGAAATTTTACTACTTCCCTGATTTAATTTCATTTAGCTTCCTAAATTCTGTAATCTAATGACTCTGGTTTGGTTTTGGTTTTATTTTTTGTTTTGATGACACCAGCCAAGGGCTGTGCAACTGCAGATGATAGAAATTCCCTGAGCCATGGTGGGGGCGGGACAGGGAAGCTGTACCAAAACTTGTGGTATATGACCATATCTACCAGAGAAAAAAGGTACACCAGGATGCATTGGGTAGCAGTAGGTGCTTGAGGTCGCTGGAACGGATGCAAATCTTTGCTCGACTTGGCACCTGGGCACTACTGAACAGTAGAAGAGACCTGACTGTAATTTTAAACTTTGATTTGTCTCTTCTCCTTCCTACCTACACAGAGTCATTTCATCTCCTGCACTCCAGAAATCTAGCACCTTTCCTCCCTATCACAGAATGACTGAGGAACTCCCCAGGAGCATTAAGAGCATTATGAGTTTGGCCATGCTTGAGCCAGTATTTTACTTGTGGCAGCCCTAATTCCGTAACTTTCATAAATGTCCCGTGAGATCCTTTCCCCATCCTTTTGTTTCCCAGACCTCCTTCTTTGAGAACAGTCTAAAAGGGGAAAAAGTAATGGTCTGGAAACACAGTCCATACTAGAATTCAGCCTTAAGCAAGAGGCGTCAAAACCAAGATTCTGGAGGGTTAGTGATGCTTTCACAGTGCTGGCTGGCTCATGAAGGCAATTACACATGCAAGTGAATTATGTAGGCATTTATAACACTTCTGTCTGAAGTGTAATGCTCATCAAATATTTTCTGCAAAGGCAAATATTTTCTGTACTCATGCTTCATGTTTCACAGCACAAGTTAATGAGTTGGCTGGCACTTTGATGTTCAATGTATTAGGCTTCATTGTAGTTCAGAATCTCAATCCCTGCTCATTTATGTCATTTTGTGAATTTATCAAAGGACAGGCCTTGTGAGGCCTGCTCATGGGCCTCCTCCCCATTCTCTTCTTCACCCTCAGTGTGTTTTACCATGTCTACACTGCAGTTGCTATAGTGCTGTGAAGTGTAGCAGTGCTTGAGCTGACTTAAATCGGGCCTAGTGATCCCAGGCACAATATGAATTCAGTTACAGCACTGAGGAGGGAGTGCTGAGCTGTGCCAGGGCTGGTAGAGGGATGCTGGCGCCCTGGCTTGTTCCTTTCCACCTCACATGGACGTAAAAGCAATGACCCATGCCTTCATTTGCAGCTCTGTCCTGTCCTGAACTGGGTCAATTTTTGATGAGAGTGATGGGGGTGACAAAACATCACAGATAGTATTCTTCTGCTCTGTATAATGCTAGATAAGCAGTAGCGTGATGTCATGAAGATGGTCTTCAAAACAGGTCTTCCTTGTTTTCCTAAATTCCTTCTAGAGATTTTTACCACTAGATTTTACAGGACTGTTGGTCTTAGTCCCATTTATGCATTCAAGTCTACTGTCCACAAATTCTTTAGTCTGAAGTACCAGTCTGTACATTTTGCCACATAAGGCACTTGTGTCTACAGTGTGTCCTATCGGAACAGAGCTGGATGTTTTTTCTCTATTCTCCTCAGGGTAAGCATTCTGAAATTTTATTGTCTTTTTCATATGAAACCTAGGAGCTTGGAAATTTGCATTCAGAAATTTTGCATCCATTGATTCATGAATACAGTGGATTGAGTGGCTCTAATACCCACTCTCAGAAACTGATCACTTCTTATTGAAAATGCATTTTCTGTTATGCATCTGTTGAAGCCAGTACGTAAAAGAAAAGGTACATATATAGACATATGTGTATATTTATACATATACATATATATATCTAAAAGAAGATTTAGAGTGTCTTTCTGTTCATTCTCCTCCATCTTAGATAAATATTTTTTTTAGATATTTCATTTTTTTTCCCAGAGGAGAAAAAAGCAAATATTTTCAATGTAGAAGCAGGCAGCTATAGAAAAATAAAGCTTCAGCCCAGCCTTGAGTACATGCTTGGGCAGATAACTAAAACAGAGAACTTTCCAAACACGGTTGACACTTGACTTCCAAGTGAATCATAATATTTTTGTTGGGAAGACCAACCCATTATTTTTCAGTGTTGTGTTATATGCTGAATTGAGATGACTAACTTTTTACGCTGTGTGTAGCAGTAAGAACTGTTGTCTGAGATAGTAGAAAATGTTTAAGCAAACCTTTTGTTAAAGTGATGAGTCCTATGATACATGAAATAATAAAATAAAGCTTCTTTCAAGAAATCTGCATAGAAGATAGGTTAAAATCACTTAAAATAAAATTAGATCAAATTTCCTTTCATATGACAATAATTTTAGTATTTTTCATCTAATGTGAAAATCAAAGGCATTCCTTTAATGTGCTTTGCTTTAAAATGTAAATTATATTTATGTCCATTCTCAATGATTAGCTGTGCCGAGCTTCTGCAGCTTTCCTCTTGGCCTGAGTTCCCTCTTTTTTTCTCTTGACAAGCAATGTCCCCATAACTTACAGATTTCATACATAAAGAGTCGTGGAGAATGGTGTGAAAACAGGTTTGTAGATTAAAGTGTTGGTGGCAACCTTTGGGCAGGTGAAAATTATTAAAAAGGGCTGATGAACTGCACAGTGAGCTTTTGTTGCCAGATCATTCTCAAACCAGTAATGAAGTTACAGCCTAATTAAGTTCATCCCTTTTCTTTCCACCTGAATGGATGGAGCACAGAATCAGAGCTGCTTGATGTACAGGATTTTTTAGAAAGTCCCCCTCCACTGCAGATTGTCCTCTTGCACTCTGGCATGTCTTTGGTGTTGTTCTTGTGTCCTTAGTGCTGGTGCAGAAAAGTGCAAAATGTCCATAGTCCTCCTAGTCTTTGCAGAACTCCAATCTGATATTAGGTATAAGTAGAGGTGCAGAAATCTGTTTGGACTGGTGTCAAAAAAGTTTGTTTTCAAGACTTCCTTATTTTATGTGTAGGAGATTAGAGGAGGAAAGTACATTGAAATGGAAAAGTGAACATGGAAAACAAGAATTAAACAAATATTTGATCCCATAAAAATTTAAACCAGCATAACTAATATTTAGAGGAATATTTACATGTTTGAAAAAAAAAAAACAAACCCTAGCAAAAGCTCAAAAGGCATCTATTTAAATAACTGTCCTTTCAAGAGGTTAGATCAGCATATGCTGACAAGAGGCTTGTGTTGTGGGTTTTGTAGTACTCTTAGCCTAATTAACAAATGCATTACTGGCACAAGTGAGCCTGGAACAATTGCCAGCCAGAACACTCAGAGAGAAGCCACCAGGGAACACTGGATAGCAATAAAAAGCCATGGCTGCTTATTTTTAATTCTTTGGAGGGCCAATTCAAACAGCAAATGTAATTACAATTCTGTAAATAGAACCCCCGAAAGCACTCCTTCTGGCATTAGTATGCATATCTTTGATATTTGTTTAACAAATGATCAAGTAGCCCTTTCCTTATGTTGCTTCTTATTTGAGGGGTTTGAAAATTTGAAAAGCAATGCTGAAAATACCATATAGCTGTGTAGGCTTTCACTTCCAAATGCATTGGAAAATCACTGATCTGGCTGGTGAAAGAGCCTGCATCTGGCTTTCTTCCTCATGTACAATAAACAGAAGAGGCAGGTTTATGTACTTTTTGTTTTGGTACCCTTTTATTTGAAGGCAAGAGTCTGATTATGTTGGAGTATGATAAAGAAAATTATTTCAAAGTGAAATCATAGCATTTCAACATCTAAATGCTAAACTAAATCTGTGTTCTTGCATTACTTTTACTAAGCACAACTAGAAGAGTCAAAACAGAAAGCAGAAAACTTTGCCGTCCTTCAGATGTGGCACACTTTCCCATTACCTGACATACCGAGTGTCTCAGCAGGATGTTATCCTACTCTGTAGTATTTTGTGCAGCAGGCAGGCTTGCTGTGGTAAGTTAATTCAGAGAAAGAGCGAAAGTGGCTAAGGCACAGCAAGATGTGATCATAAATTAATAATGTTCAATGGACTGTGACTGTGAGAGCTGCTATTGGTGTTTCAGGTCAAGATAATCCCTAGACTCGGTCTGATTTAAAAAATGGCAACCATATATTTCATGTGCAAATGGAAGAACGCAGAAGTCTTGTGGGAGGTAGAAAGTTCTTAGAAAGATCAAGGCAAGTACCAGAGGGAGAAAAGAGGGAAAAGAATAACAACAAGAAGGCCAAAGTGAAGTAAACTGTCCTACCATCTGTGCGTGAGTACCTCATAAACACAGGTAACATTAACAACATGATTCTTGTATTAAGGACTCATATAGTAAAAAATCTCAAATTCTTGCTAAGTCTTGCTGGTTTTCCTCTGCCTTAGAGAGTTAAGTGACAGCTTCTTCCGTGAGGTAAATAGCTGTGTGAGAAATTGTCGCAGGTGCCAGTAAGATGTAAATAAGGGAAAAACATCTTTAAAAGTTCCTTCTGTTCCCCCTCCAATATCATTGTCTGTCCCAGTTTCAGTTTTGGTTGGTTTTTAGGAAACAGACACTAACTGGGGTTTCGCTACAAAACCCCTTATTTATCCATTCTTATAATTTCATTATTGCTCAGCAGCTGGTACTTGACATCAACTTTAAAAGATGCTGCTACATTCTCAACAGTTAAAATTATACCATGTCATTTGTGCAGCAGGCACAAATATTTGTGTTGTGTTTCTTGTATTTTTAAAAAGTCAGTCTTGCTGCTGGAATGTATTTACATTACTGAATTTATGACAGAGAGGAAAGCTCTGTAATTTAACAGAGCTTCCAGTTGCTTTAAAAGCACTTGCTCTTTCAAAGTGGTGTGGTGGGGCAGAAGGGAGGATGGCTGCTTGTTTATCCTAGCTGATGTGCTTCAATTCTGCCCAAGCCTTCACAGGAGGAAGAAGGACTGCTTTATCTTTTGTGACATGAAACAGTCTGCTCTGTCTGGGATCCTTTAGGAATGCAAGGTGAGCAGGTGGCACCATGGGATACCCTGTTTTGTTACTCAGCATGACAACTTCAGAGCATGCACCCCGTTAGCTGTTGCCCCATGGCCATGCTGTATGTGGTGGCTTTGTTCCATGGGGTTTTTTTGTTTTGCAAATCAGTACACACCAAACTCGTGCAAGTTAAAAAAAAAAAAAAAAGTTGTTTTGTAACTCAGATCATTTCAGAGAGCTGATTTACAGTGTGGCCTCCAAAGCTGTTGTCTGGCCACTGATGAAAGGTCAATGAACTAGTGTGGGGGAGCACCTGCTTGGGAAAAAGAACCTTTTAATTTGGTTCTGCTGCCAAAGTTAATGTATCCTGTACTCATGTCCTGACACAGAGAGCAAACAGGGTGCTTGCTTCATGACAACCAACAGGGAGGTTTCTGAAAGGAAAAGAAGTTCTGCCTACAGTGAGGACTAAACTCCCAGCCCAAAGGCTCAAAGGTGATGTACATTGAGAGACTTCCCTAGGGACTGTGTGGCACCATTTTAGCTGAAGCCAACAAATGGACTGGAAGGAAAAGTCAATTCTCCAAAAGACAGTGCAGAGACTTATTTTTCTAAACCTTCATTTCACCTGTTTCACTTTTCCCCAACAGGTCTAAATGCTCCTTGTTGGAGGTATCATCTTGTTCTGTTTTTCTTTGCTGATAGGATCAAACTTTGGAGGCTTGTGGTACAACTCTGGGTGGAGGGAACAAGGGGCAGATTGGAGCTCTCTATTGTGACCAGCACAGGATCTCCTCAAAGGGGTCTGCAGGAGTGCATGAAGGTGGGATGGGAAGAAGACATTTAGTCTTCAGCAAAAGTCAAACTTGACAACATGAGGAAGATTTTCTTTCTCTCAAGCAGATAAGTTTGAATTAGGGATGAACAGGACCTTGGCAGCAGAAAGGTCGGTCACTGGCTGAGCTTACTCATGGAATCTAATGCAGCTGTAGAAGGGCAGCACTGAGTTCACAAAATAATGTTATTTTCAGTTGTAAAGTTAACACAACTCTAAGACTCCTGGGTTAAGGCTGAGCATCAGAGAGAAGCCCTCAGTACGCACCTCCCAAGGCTGGATGTTTTGAAGTTAGGGGAAGTGATATCAAGATCATCTAATCCCTAATCTAACTTTTGCATCTTGTCTTTAAACTCTGTTGGGCTACACTGTGTGCTGGAAGAGAGATTAGGCCTTGTCGGCTGCAGAAAGAGCCTCGTTCTCAGACCCGGAGGTGACCCTGGGATTACAGCCAGGTCACCGGGGATGGGCTGAGAGAGGATTGTGGGTTTCTGGACAGTGTCAGCCCTATGAGATGTGATAATTGCAGTTTCTGACCTTGTAAGGTATTGTTTACCTATAACCATAATAGGCAATGTCTGGGAAATATTCCAGGTGATTGGGGAACACTGAGGTGAACTTCTTTCCTGTTTATATGAAGTGACTTCCTGTTTTTCCATTGGTATTTAAGGGAATTTCGGATACGCAATAAAGTTCTTTGTTCTTTGCACCTTTACCATCATGTTGCGGAGTCCTTGCCCATGCGTGAATACTGCAAAACTCTAGTGAAAATTGTGTATTCCCCAACTTGTCTTGCCTGTAGAGATGAAGCTGGTATGTGGTAATATGTGGTGTCTTCTGAGTTTGGATCCATCTCCCAGTTTGTGTCACAGCTGGAAATGGAGTGGTGGTCAGAGGTGTCAGTCAACTGACCAGTAGGGAAAGCTGTCGCCCAGTGTGTGAAAGGCAGATATCCAATTTGGTCTTGAAAACACTTGATCCTACTTGTTCCAGCTCTCACATGAACCATTACCTTGTAGAATATATTCTGGAGGTTCACTTTGCTTACTTTAATATTTTCCATCAGTTCCATACCGCATAAAATGATAAATCCTTAGGGGGTGTAATGCTACAGGGCAGTGAATACAGTACATAGCACTGTTCTTACTCCTGCTTCAATCACTCACAGATAATGATTTCACTGATATAGAAGTGTAATAACTTAGTGCCTCCACTCCACATTCATTCAGATATCACCATTTATGTCAGGTTTTAATATAACCCAGGTGTTTGTTTAGATCCGGCCATAGAAAAAAGTAAAGTAAGTAGTATGATTTATAAGATGTAGAACTAGGTTTTGTCAGAATTCAAAGTAGGGCAACAAAAACTTAATAGTAATCACATTCTTATGTAGACAGGATGGGCAAAAAAAGAGTAAGAAACTACAAGAAACATACAAAAAATATCTCCCTCTGCCTACCATATCTTGCCAGGGCATATCTTTTCCTTACTGTTTGGTCTATCAGCATTTCAATGAAGTACCAACTTACAAGCAGTTCTATGCAGTTTCCTCTAGTCCTTATGAAAAGTCTTCCCTGTCCCTCTGTCCCCTCTAAGGTCTCAGTACCTATCAGATGCTTTCTCTCTTTCTCTCTATGTCCCTCTTAAGCTCTTTGAAATTATTTACTTACAATCTCAGAAGTTTCCTCTTACCCAGAATACTTCAAATAGGCGGCTTTCTCCTATTCCACACAGCCATGCTCTTTCAAAATTGCTGAAGGGAACATGCAGTGAGCAGCAAACAAAAAACCAGTTACTGTCTCATTGTTGTTTCTGATTTTGCTTTTTATTGCAGTCAATATCACTTCAGAAGGTAAAACTTCTCTTTCATCATTATGAGATGTGACCACTGGCCTGGTTGCTCCTTTTCAGGCTAACCTGATTTACTGGGAGCTGGTTCTCTGAATCTCTCTCATGTTTATCACAGTCACCACTGGAGAATAAAAATGTGTAAGATTGAAGTGCGCTGTCCTGATTGCCCTTTTCTAGCAGCACTAGGAGTGTTAGTTGGCCCTAGACCTGCTTCTGCTTCCTGTGGCCCAGACAGATGCTCTGGTGCCATGGAGCTCACCCCAAACTCAAAAGCCAACTGAGAAACAGCTGGTCCTAAGCTTGGTACTACCGGTGTTTGAGCTCCCTCCTTCACGGCCACGTTGTTAATATACATTTGAAAGTTCAGCCATGCTCAGCTTTTCCATACAGTTCTGTGTTGAACTGTATAGGATCAATATTTTCAATCATTTCCCTAGAGGATTTTTTTTTCTTTCTTCTTTAGCAGATGCATATTCAAAGTTTTATCTAGTTTTCAAAGCTTACTATTTTAAGGAAAACTTTCCAGAATTCCAGTCAGAGGTTTTTCTTGAACTAGAGCTAATGAAAAATAAGAAGCAGCTTACCTTCTGTTTCTTTTAACATTTAATGACTGAATATGGGAAGGTCTTCATTATTTCTATTAGAATAAAGTGTAAAATAACTGGATGTTTTAAGAAGGAATTATAAATCCTTAGGCAATACTCAGAGAACCAGTCAACTTCGTACAAAAGAAGTGTTATCTAAGAAGTAAAATGCAATATTCAAAAGCTGATTGTGCATTTTATTCATGAAATATGAGTAGGAGTACATAGAAGAACATATACATTAACACAGAATTATGCTTGGTTCCAATATTTCCACTAGTTCCTCTTTTATACAAAAGCACACAGTTATATTTTAAGATGTTTGTGAACAATTCATAGATCCACAGCAGGGGTTTTTATGCTGACCTTTTACAATATATTTTCTCTCTGAGGAGAACTGCGACAAGTATATGATGTCAGATAGTAAACATGATATTAAAGAGCAGTAGCCTAATATGCAGATGTGACACTTCTGATGTTTTTGCTTAGAATCAACCATAAGCTTTTCTTTCTGTGGGCTTCGTGAAAGATTGCTTAATTTCTTACAGAAATTATTACACTAGTTTAGACCCTGGGTTCTTAGGATGACAAAACCAGAGTTAAAATAAAACTTAATAGTTCTTCAGGCTCCCCAGGAGTCATAAAAGCCCCCTGATTTCTGAGCAAGTCTACATGGCTTCATTTCAGTGCTGTATCAGAAATCAAAGGCCTGCTAGACTTTGTTTTTAACCTTTGCAGTTAAAATATACAACCATTATCAGCAGAACCACCCACCCCCTCATGGTTTCTCATCCATCTGAGATTGTGTTGTGTACTTCACTTTGGACATTTTAAGCTGTACAGTTTTGCTTATGTCTCATGTTTTATCAAACATTTTCCCTTTGAAAAACATTAAATAATTTACCTTTGTGTAGATGTTGAAAGTATCTATCTTTGGTCTGCTGAGTTCAGCAGAATTGAATCTATGCTTTTTTTTTTCTTCCTTATTAATTTCCTAATTTCAAGTTCGAATTTGCCTATTTACATTTGTAGAAGCAGGAAGTTTTATTATCTTTACAGAGAAGACAATCTACATATCTGGAGGAAGGGGAAAAAAAGGGCTTAGAGAGGAGGTGCATCCCTCATTGGAGAGATGTTACAGCAATTGCCTGAATATAACTACACGGCGTGGTATAACCACAAAAGTTTCAGGTTTGGGGATAACTGGTTGTATTCATTCATGAGGATATTTTTCTACCACAAGAAAAGGCAGCCATGTAAGAGTTGCTCTACCAGCACATAAGGCCTTTCAGTGCAAAAGAGCTCTTTGCATCTATGGTTCCACAGTACTCAGGTGTGGCATAGAACACAAGGAAATTGAACTGCATGGTATGGATGGCAGAGCATTGGAAAAAAGCTTTTGCAGATTTTGTTTGACCCTGGCCCGCAAGCAACACTGGCTGCAACACCTCTGTCCATTGTTAGCAGGTGTGGAGATGCCTGTGGCTGCACTGGGCCCGAGTTGGCCCTGAGCCCTTCAGGCAGGCCCTGGGAGGAATGGGGTCTTTTAGAGTGGATGTGGCCAGAGGATCCAGGCACCACTTAAAGTGCTAAGGCCAGAAGGGGGGATGTTGTGGTCGAGGGTGTTAATCACCCCCAGGTGATCCTCCAGAAGAGCTGCTTGTCAGCTAACAGCAGAGGGGCCTCAGGGGAGCATTCACAAACCTCCAAAGGCTGGAGCTGTGTCACACTTCTGGCTGGAGTAGCCACGGGTTTGCTCCTGTGCATCAAGAGGCGAAGAGGATGTAAACACAGGGCTGGTAACCACCAGGGACCAGCCTCTTCTTTTTCCTTCAGGAGCAGCTTGTTGCCTCCCGTTAAGGAGGCTGCTGTCCATAGTGCTGTCATTGGGGATTATACATATTTGTGAAAGTTCACCCAGCTAACTCAATCAGACACATATAGTCTCTGTGGAAAACAAGGACTGAGTTTTTGGGGGTTTGTTTAATTATTCTCTCACATGCTTTTGTGCATCCTTAAAATGTGTCACAGTAAATGATCTGATTTTCAAAGTGTTCATCACATCCTCAGGTCAATGTCCGAGACTATCTTTGAAGTAGTTATGTTGCAGAAGGCAAGGTAAATTTTCCCCTTTTTTTCTGTTTAAAACAATAAAATACATCAGTTGGCTCTGCAGCAATTGCTAAAATGTTTCCAGAATAATTATTTCTAATTTTTTTTTTTTTTTACATTTAATTTTTCCAATTTTTCAAGTGTTTAAGTTTTGGAGCCTTTTTGAAGCCTTCTCCTCAATCAAATTTCTTTTCTTTTTTCTCCTACACAAAAGCTGTGATTTGTCTCATCATCTGGTACATAGAATATCCATGTTGGCCATAAAGTATCCCTTAACTATGGGATATTAAGTATCTGCCCCTCTGAAAGGGTTTGGAAAGATTGTTGTATAAACAAACATTTTCTTTTTTACCTTCTACTTTGCTTATTTCTCTAAGCATTCTCCAGAAGTATCTGATAAGGAAAAGATCTTTTTTCCCACACTGAAATAGAATATTTAAGACAGATAAGAGGAAGTAGTCAGTGCTTGATGCTTCTGACTTGATTGTGCTCTAAAGCACAAAATTATGATGAGAAGTGAAGAAACTGCTGTTGACAACAGCCTATAGTGTCAGTATGCTCAGTGGTGGTAACTCCACAAGCCACAAGGAGCAGGTGAAGAGGGAAATGTTCACTGGCTTCTGATGAAGATTTGGAGGCCCTCAAACAGGAAAGTAACTTGTTTAAAACAGAAAAGAGAAGGAGTCTGTTTTGAAATGCATAGTCAAATGTGAAACTGATTGCCACAGGACACTACTAACACTAGTCACATGAAATGAAGAAACAGGTAGAAGAACTCATGGTAGAAGAGTCCATCTAGAGTAGTTATATTCAAGGTTCATTCTTCCAGCTCAGGAAACGCTTGACCTCCGGATCTCAGACCCACTGGAAGTCCTTAGTTACATGATGTCTAGACTCTGGGAATCCCTTGTTGGTTTCTACAAAAGCTGGAGGCTTTATAGTCTTACCAAAGAATGAACAGTTTGATTTTATTTGGATTGAATGGGTTCTACATGTGACCTAGTATGAACATTCTTCTAATCTTAATGAAATGTTTATGAAATATTTCCTTACCTGTTTCAGGTCAAAAGAGCATGGCTTCTGCTGATTCTTCTTTCTCCTATTTCAGGCACTTATTTTGCTGTTGCTGTTGCTGTTTTCTCTTTGACTTATCTTTTTAAAATAAAATGCTCAGTGTGTCTGGCTACCCTGAAATTTCCTCTCTAATAGATTAGCAGGGCACTCCTGATCTCTATAAAAGCAAAGCTGCCCTTAAGGAATACCTCATTACCTCTCACTCATCAAGCACATAGCGGTCCTCCTTCTGTTTTGTTTTTTTTTGTTGTTGTTGTTGTCAGATATTATGTTAAGTTATATCAAAGAACAAAACTGGGGAGGTACACATGGCAACAAACCTTTTGTGGGGCAAAAGAAGCTTCATTCATCCTTCCTCCACCACAGAAACAAGAAAAGAAGATGTAGAGGAGAGGTTAGCACTTGGAACAACCCCTAAATTGTGATTCCCACAGTTATGGTTTCCTTTGGCTGTGTGTGCAAGCTTATTGAGGAAGTGAGGAATCCTCTATTCAAAATGAAAAATTCCATGTAAGGTATTATTTCTGTGAGTGGCAGAATGGAAGCAATAGGGGGGAAATTTGAGAAAGAGAAAAAAAGCCCCAAACCCAGGACTGCATGGTAAAATTACATAAAACTATATGAAGTTTATTTTGTCTGACATCTATTAATCTACAGAAACTTAGCATGCTGATTCCCTAGGTTGTAACTTTGTAGTTACGCTGCTTCTTGGTACCATGGCCAGCTAGCAAAAATGAAAGAAAACTTAAACCATAAATCAGTCTCACAGCTACAGTACTTGGATAAACACAAGGAAAATTAAGGGTAGGAAGTGTTTTTTCTTGTTCATGCTGGTTAAATTGATTTATATCTGTCTGTCACTGAAACTGTTTTAAAACTAATGATTGTGGCTTCACGTAGAATAGTTGATATTCTGACCCACATGCTAAGGGCCTCCTTCAGTCCTTAGCAAACAGAAATAAAAATGACCCCAGGAGCTAGCAACCTCCACTGAGGTGCTGAATCAATGACATCTTCTTTGTCCAATTCCTTTTTATTAAAAAAACTCAACAAAAACCAAATAAAAACCCCCAAATATTTGAAGGGTATTTTTCATTTTAGTTGGGGGTTTTTGTTTGTTTGTTTGGTTGGTTTTATAAAATAATTCCTGGGAGAAAACTCTTCTACTTTTTCCCCTTTTGAATGTTGCTGGTGTACCAAGGTTCTTTCCAAGCTCCAATAACAGGCCACTATAATATAACTGGCTGGGCTTGGCTGCCAATCTATAATGTTCTTGGCCATGATTAATCTGATAAATAATAAATATATCAATCTAGTCTTTTAGACAAGGACAAATTCTTACCAGCGGGGAGGCACGAGGCCTCTTTTACAGCTGCCTGTAGTGCTGGAATTAATTATTTAATGCTTAATTCTTCAGGAAATGAGAAAGTTTTGATTAATGTTGTCCAGTGTCATTTCTTGCTTGTTTGATATGTGTCAGATAATTTTTCCTCGGCAGTCGCTCTGAAGAAGCCAGAGGCTACTGTCACTGGGATCAGACACTGAATTTCTAGAGATTAATTGAAGTGAAAATTTAGAGAAATGCACCATAAGTGCTTGCCCAAGATAACCTTTCACAGGCTAAATTTAGCTTCCTTTGGTAATGTTAGCCTCCTATTGCCCTAGTGTAAAACATTTATTTTTAATGCTGTGAGAAACCTGTTTTGTTTCTTTGATTTTTTTTTCTCATTTTTTTCTTAACTCCATGTATGTCTGCATGATTAAAATATTTAATTTGATTCTTCTTCCATTTAACTCACTGTAATTCTCTGCAGCTTCCATGGAAACCGATATAATGCTTATTGTTTTATTACAGAAGGGCATGGGTAGCTGGAGTTGAGCCATAAAATTAGAACTAGGTTAGCCAGGTATCAGCACTTCCTGAAGCTTGTGTTAGCTCCAGCTCTGCAACACACACGGTCTGAATGCTAGAGGCTTATTTCTCACTATTTGTGCTGAGGTGACTCAGCCAGCAATGTAGTCAGACTTGAAGGAAGACTCCTGTCAAGACGGACAACCTGGTACTGTTGTGATTGCTGTGAGTACTAAGATAAAGGGCTCCACGCAGCTTCCGCTACTGGACATTCACATGGTTGTTTTCTCTGTAGCTCTGCACCCCCCAAAACCTTTTTCTTCCCTATTTTGGTATTTTTCCAATGTTTGCTTCCATTACTGTCTTTGCTAGAAAAAAGGGCTGTATTCTACCCTTAAGCCTATTTTACTGCTCTTTAAAATCCTGCAAGTGCTTGTGCATGTTACATCCTTTCAAGATGAATTTGTTTAAATGCTAACACAGTTTAGCACATTTCCCTCCTGCAAAAATATAGTCTCATGCAGTGAGTATGTTTTTCTTAAAGATAAAAATTTTGGGCTAATTTGGCTGGCACTGTGTACCTATGATGTATGATTATGGCCCATCATCTAGTGTCAGTGATAAAACACCTGTCCCCTCTGCTCAGCATCTTCTGAGGCCACGCCTGGAGCGCTGTGCCCAGTTCTGGGCTGCACCGTACTGGAGAGATGTGGACATACTGGAGAGAGTTCAGCAAAAGGCCACTAAGATGATTAAGGGACTGGAGCATGTGTCATATGAGAGAGCTGGGACTGTTTAGCCTGGAAAAGAGAAGTTTCAAGGTTCATAAGTGTATATAAATATCTGAAGGGAGGGTGCAAAGAGGATGGAGGGAGACTCTTTTAAGTGGTGCCCAGTGACATGATAAAAGGTGATGGGTGGAAAATGAAACACAACAGGCTCTGTGTGAACACGAGGAATCAGGGTTTTACTGTCAGCGTGGCCAAGCACTGGTACAGGTTGCCCAGGAATGCTGTGAAGTCTCCGTCCTTGGACATACTGAAAAACTGTCTACACATGGTCTTGGGAAACTTTTATGTGGCCCTGCTTGAGCAAGGAGGTTGGATCAGCAGATTTCCAGAGGTCCCTTTCTACCTCAACCGTGCTGTGAATCTGTGAACTATTTCTATAACCTGACTTCTTCTTCCCAGTTTATTACAGAAACATGTTTTTGGTATGATTTAAGAGTTTTCATTAGTGATACTGGGGCTATTTCAGGAGCTCACTTGTCCACCCAGCTCACTTGTGCACCATTTAGAACTAAGGGCTAGGATAGAGGAGTGAAATATTTAAAACTTGCCCATAAATAATCTACACGTTTTTTTCTAGAGGTGAAGAAGTATTGAACTGAAATATGTTGACCTAGGAACCTTCACAGCTTTTGGCCAAAAGTTCAGAGCTCTTGTGTCTGACCTGTCAGGGAGAAGAAATAAACTTTAGAGTTGTAATACCTGTCTAGGAAAAAAAGAAGGTTTCAAACTGTATACTGTTATTCTTTTTATTCCAGAAAGAATAAATGTCCCAATAAAATTCTAGCTTAAGACTAAAAAAGTTTAAAATCTTACTGAATTTTGTTTCTTTTATTTTAGTTTTGTTCTGAATATCAGCTGGTTTAAGCTCTACAGGAAACAAGAATCTTAGATTTGTAGCTAGATTACAAAGTAGGTGATGGAATTGTAAACATATGATTAAATGCGTAAGGTTCTGAAAAATACATTTACCATTTCTTCCAATTATCACATGTGCATAAACTGATCATGCACATGCACACAGAGACTTGTCCTCATTGACTATAAACAATTTATATGAGGAGGGACCCTTTAAACAGAAATTTTCCACATGTGAAATGATATAAATAATCAATTTCCCTAATATCTAAATACAGTTTGAACATTTGAAATGCAGATAATGTTAGGAAATACCATCATAAAAAGTCTCTTTGCATTTTTCTGGCTAGTTCTTTTCAAGAGAATCTGACATTTTATTTCGCTTATTATCCAAACAAAACAAAAAATTGGTTTGAGCTAATAAAAATATGAACATGAAAAACTGCAAGAAGTTTAACTAATTCTTGACTCACTAAAAAAAACCCATAAAATCACCCTGAAACCTAACTAACCTGAGCTAATGCAAGGCACAAGAGAAAGGTTTTACGGTGTGTGAATGTAACTTCAAAAGTTGAATTTGTTTAGGGAATTTGTATTTTCTGCTTCTTTCTTCAGGAACCTATTTGCATTTTAAATAATTAAAGCATTAAAACTGAAAAATTTATAAATGAGAGCTGCGAAGAGAATCCTGCTTGGCAGACAATAGAAAAGAAATTATTACCCTGCTAGGTTTGCTTTAATGTCATATCTGTCACTCTCCCCAAGGTAGGTTCATTACCATACCAAGTGCACCTCCTGCCACCACCTCCCCCATGCACACACTCTTTTTCTTCCACTCCCTGCCACTTAAGGACTCTGGATCTCTAGGGGACTTTGATCTCATTGTACACACTAACCCAAACAGAACCTCTGCTGTTCTCAATAATTTTTTNAAAAGCTGGATTGGCAGTATCATCAATCACAGCTCTGACAGTCGACTTCAGTTTGTTTGTTCCACTCTGCATAATAAGTGATTGGATCAGGTTTAATTAGATATTGGGTAATCAATCATTGCCAACAAGGCAACCCAGCTTGGGATCTAGATGCTGCAAAGGGGGGGAAAAAAAAGCAAATCTCATCCAGGGTGCATAAATACTCAAATGTATAAGCACATAGGGTGAAGCTTCAGAGGAAAGGTATAAAGATGTCTGCAAGATGGCACATAATAGAATCGTTCACATCTGTACTACTTGTTACCAGACATCTGCAGTTTGACATTTTACTTTCGCTGCATAATTACTTTTCAATATAATATAATATACTGACCTGAGGGAGAAAGACAAAGCAATTAAATTATGCATAAGATCCTTTCCTTCCCAATCCTTACCAAAAAGATAAAAAAATAAGAGAGTAAAAGCAAGAATAGGAATT
This sequence comes from Oriolus oriolus, assembly GCA_013400235.1. Lineage (NCBI taxonomy): Eukaryota > Metazoa > Chordata > Aves > Passeriformes > Corvidae > Oriolus > Oriolus oriolus. The sequence continues at coordinate 508,090 of VXBT01011829.1, forward strand.
AGCATTCTTATGGCTATTTGAAGAGAAGGACAGAAAATTTTTTCTCCTTCCTGCTATGATGATGAGTCCCACTGCATAACTTGTCAAATCAGCCGCTCTGAATTGAGATTACATTAAATTATTTTTTCTATCTTATTTTGCAGTGTGTACCTACAGATTAAGGCCCACGCAATGAAGTAAAAGGAGTGATAGATGGAGCAAATTAATCCCATTAAATTTAATTAATCCCATAAATCGAGAGAAAAGTTGAAAAGGAATTCTTCTAGAAGACCCAAAGGGAAGTGTACCTGCATTTTTTATAAACACATAATGCTGGTGTAAGTTAACACAGGAGAAGATGCATCACTAATTAACAAGGACCGCATTATCAGAGGCCATTTTAGTGTGCAGGGTAGGGCATGCACAAGGCAGGTGGGAGCAATGTGATGCCTGACTCTGGTGTGTTCTGCTGCCTAACAGTGCCCAGCTCACTGTCGGACACCTTACACTCCTATAAAATGTGTGGGGAGGACTCTGTAAGAAAGTGGGTCCAGAAAAGCTGCCAAATTGGGAGAAGAGTCACTCCCACTCAGAAGCAGCAGGAAATGCTGAGATTCAAACTACATAATACGTCAGTGGAACCAGGACAAGCATCCTACTCATGGAATCTACTGTTGTATTTAGGTGTCTTTTAGGAATGTGGTGAGTCTGCATCATGGAGTACTATGCTCAAGGAGAGAGGTTTGTCAGGGATAAAAATCACTGCCCTTGCCTACTACAAACCAGATGAAAGTTTCAGCTGACACTGGTTTAAGGGGTTTATTTTTTGATTTATCTGATCTGGTACTTGTGTTCTGACAGAGGAACATTTTAAAGATCTCTATGGCCTCAGTTAGGCAAGACACTGTGTTAGGTAAACACTGTCAGAGGAAACTGATCATACTGAAAGGACCTGTCTTTATAGGATGTGATAGTAAATTCTGTCCTTTAGACCTTTAAATCATAGCTGGGGGAGAAGCCTACTGGGGGGTCATAACTAAGGGCTCATGTAGCAAAGTAGTTTGCATTCCCCTTTCCACAGCTGTCACTGCCAAAGTCTTTGGCTTTGCAGTAGAAGTGGGGAAGGTGGTCAGACACGGTACCTATCTGTCTGAAATGCACTAATTTGGAGAAAAGAATTCAATTTTTCTTGATCAAAACAACCCTGCAACCACCAGTTGACATGTACAAGCAACGTATCTGATTAAAGACTGTTGGATTTGTGGTCTGGAATTTGCAGGTGTTTTCTGGTCAGTGTGGAAAAAGTATCTGAGCTTTTGCTTCATGGTACCAGCTTTAAAAAGGAAGGAAAAGGAAGAAGAAGGAAATGGAAATCTATGATAAAGATTTTCCTCTGCTCAGCTGTGATGTGCTACATTGAACAATGTTTCATGTTTGACACACACTTTAACCTGACACCAGCGTAGTGATAGCTGGAGTATTTTGTCCACTAGAGAAAGCTTTTATCTTGATTTGTTGTGTTATGTGTTGCACATTTTATGATGTATCTGGATCAGCTGCCGTGATTCCTAGACCTGGGAGTAGCCATCAAATTATCAGAGTCAGCCATCCTGTCATTCTAAAGAGATAGTCTCCCCTGACTCCTCTTCAGTTTCCTCAGCTGCAAATCGGGGCTGGGCAGAGCTTTTCTCAGACGTGCTGAATGTCAAATTTGTTTTTCTGCTATGACTAGTGAGATTGGACCTGGTTGTAAAATTTACAGTGCAACTTTCTAACCAAGCCCCCCTCTTACTCTGCTTCTCTTGATTCTCTTCAAACTCACCAGGCTTGAAGCCAGAAGCAGCGGTGTTTCTAGTCTGCTCTGCATTTATTACAGGGTATTGTTATATCTGATGCAGCTACCCTGTACTGAATCCACAGGTTCCAGCAAAGTAGACAGGTTTGATTTGAAGATATGAAAAAATAGGAAGATAATTCTGATCATTGAGTGACTGCTCGCAGCAGTGTTTACAAAACCCTATGCCTGCTTTCATTTTTGTGGCCTGTATTTGTATTTCCCTGCAAAAGTGGAAATGAAAAAAATCTGAAATATGCCCTTGCCCTTTGTCAGAAAAAGGGCGTGTAAATTTTTTAGGACCTCAGTGTTTATTGGCAGGTAGGACACAACCCAGGAAGGGAGTTCCCAGGTTGCCATACCTAGTCCCCTGCTCTGGCAGGCTATCAGTTGTATCACTCACAAGTCCAGAGTGTGTCTGACCTCCAGCACAACCAAAGCCTTGCAGCAAAACTGTCCAGCCACTCTGCCTACCCCACTGAGGATGTGGTTTGTTCATTCGTGGCATGTTATCCAGTTGAGGATGTGTACAGTAATATGTCTGTGTGAAACTTAAAAATTAATCGTCTAAATATATTATAATTTTCATAAAGTCACTTAATTACAACAAAAAATAGTAAAAGGTCTATGATTTATTTTAGTACTGACAGTCCAATTTCAGTCTGAATTCCAAATCTTGTTTAAATATAGATGCTCCTTCATTGCCCTCAGCTGCCTAATTGTGTCAAAATATTAAAGCAGAACATTTCAGTAGCTTTGAAAAAAATGGGTTTTGGGTTTTTTTCCTAAAATTTCTTGTAGGCAGGTTTACACAAACCAGGTTCTCGTGTATGAGTAGGATTTCACAACTGTTCATGTGGAGATCCACCTTTCCAAACCTGGAATTTATTTTCAGAGTGTTTTACATGACTTGGAAAGGTTGTACTGATGAAGAGGAAGAGTTTTCAGAGTCTCAGTGCAATCTCCTTGGAAGTTCTGGAAATTTTTGAGTGTATTGAGACATGAGATCACTTACCAAGTTGTGCAGGAGCAGAAGACCCTGGGAATTTAGGCTGCAGATCCTTCATCAGGCTGCCACTCAGGCTTCTGACGAGTCAAATGGATGAGCAGGCATGAGACCTGACTGAATTGTGTTGTAACCTCACCTAATTCAAACCTTCTCTATGAAATGCTTGTGCTGTAATCAGTCTGAGATCAGTCAGTCAAAGGGAAGCAGAGTCTTTTGAACAGCTTTTCAAAAGCTCATTTTATTATCACCACTGGTGCAACAAGTGCTGTGCCATTTCTGTCCCAGGGCTCCAATAAAGACCAGTGACCCATTTTGCCAGGCTCGAGGCAGATCTGCTGGGGCACAGTCTGCCTCTTTCACAGCAACTTTGTTGGAGTTCATATACAGTACCACAGATAATTGGGTCTCTAATCCATCCGTTAACTGTTCAAGTTCACATGACTTCACTTTATTCAGAAATGCTGTGACAAAATAGTCTGTTAGTTCATCTTAGATTCCCTTTATTCCCTGACACTATATAGAGAAAGCTTCTTTTTTCTCTTATTGCTGCTCCACTGCAAGTAATCATACAGTATGTGAAAGGAGATCTGCCCACAAACTCCTCTGATTCTTATTCCTTTTCCTTGAAAAGGACTTTTGCAGCTGTAAACTCGGAAATGGCACTTTCCTTGACATTTCTCTGGCAATGTCTGCTTGGAAAGCTTGGGAAAAAAAGCATTCATGCAAGGTTTTCTTGTAGCTGGAGCTATTGTTTCAGTGAAAGAGAGGAGACATGAAACAGAGTATGGACGAAACAGTGAGTGCTTGTTTGTTAGAAAACAAAACTACAGTAGGGGAAAAATATTTCCATAATTCATTTGCTAATTGAGTCAAGTTAGATGTTATTTGCAATTGATTTATAATATCCTTCCTTTCAGAGTGAAAACCAGCTTTTTGTCTACAGTGTCTCATAAGAAGATTTTGCCATGATATTGTAAATAAAATCATGATGATTTCACAGTATTTGAGAAATAAGTCAGAGGGAGTGTTTGTTGTTTGTCAAATTTTTGTAGCTCTGGCCTGGCTTACTTCAGCAAAGACCTTTTTTGAACACTTTACTTCAATCTATTTTGCAGTGCAGGATTTGTGATCCCAGGCATACTAGATTTTTGTGATCCCCTTAACTACCTTTTTCCTATTTGCATTTATATATGTCTTGCCTGTGTACAAATCCAGAAAAAAATAACCTGAGCATTGGCAGTGTGTACACTTCCAAGGGATCCCCACTTTAAATATCTTCCCTCTGGGCCATATGGTTTAAAGATATCTCTGACTGTCCTCAGAGCTCATTTTCTTTAATCCTGGATTAGCCTTGTTGCCCTTCTTTACCTTTTCAAGTACTGCAAAATCTTTCCCCCACCCCACCACCTCCCCACCAATCCAGTAAGGAGAAAAGAGCATAATGCTCAAAATGATTTGAATTTTGACCAAAGCAATTCATAATCTCAGAATATCCTCCCTGGATTTCTAAACTTGCATAACATTTCATTGGCCTGCGCAGGCAAATTATTTTTCTACAACATCTTGATATTTTTAGAAAGAAGATTACAGTTGTATCAGGGTCTTTAAGGTGTCTCCAGCAATCTCATCTGTACTGAATATTCTTCAAAAAAAAATGGACTTATGTCCATTGGCCACGTAGACACACAGTTGCATTTAATTTGTTAGAACAGACATTTACTAATTGTAATCAGTGGTCACTGGTAACACGTTGTAGATGTAGATGTAATGCTCAAAAGCCACTTGGGCATTTCCAGAGATGATAGTGAAGCAAGGTCTTTAACAGCAGAACAAGAGCTACTTGTTTGGGATCAAGGAAAAAATGCATAATTATGTACTAAAGGGGCTTCAAATGGAGAAACTGTGTTATATAATTCTTTGTCAATGTCATATATATTAAATGGAATTTCTGAGTCTTTATATTCCCTTTTCTAATCTAGAATAGTAACGAGAGGATTAAAGATTGCTTCCACAAATCCTACTTCTTACACTGACTTGAAAAATACCATTTAAAAAAGCATTCATCTTCTCCTTGCAAGTGCAGAGTTGCTGAATGACACTCAAATATTAACAAGCAACACTTTCAAATTATGTGGCTCCAGCTTAATAATGAAGACCTTCAGATCATGAAAAATCACTGGCGAAACAGAAATTGCACTTTTTCAAAACCATCAAAATAACTTTGTCAGTCTGCAGTGATGATGATGGCTTAAGCAATTATTTTTTAATGGAAGATTGTAAACACCTGCCAGAATCCTTCATATTGGTGGTTTCTTATCAGTGAATGTTCTCTCTGAAACAACTATTATGCTCTTAAAAAAAATGAAACAAACAAACAAACAACCCTTCCACCCTAGAGCTAAAATAACAGTATTTAGACCAAATGGAGCGGTCAGGGAAGAAAAAAACAAAACCAAAAAACACTCGCATGTAACATACTGAACCTATCTTCGTGTCTGCTGTTATCTGTGCGTATGAAAATACATTCAGTATTCATAAATGTTTTAATGTCTTGGCATGGATTTTGGTAAGTATTACTTCATAAAGTGAATGGTCTCCTAAGCCTTGCCTCTGTGCATTGGAACTCGCTGGACATGATTTTGTGTTGCTAGAGAGGAGAGCGGGGCTCCAAGGCATAGTTAAGGGGGCTAGAGAGAGATGTGAAAAAGAAGCTGGGTGAGATTTTACACTCTTGCCACCAAACCAGCAGCTGACATAGATGAGACAGCGTTACAAGTTTAGAACAGCTGCCAACTAATGTTTGATCAGGGATAAAATATGCCGAGGTGACAACATCTTTCTCCCCTGCATTTCAGGGACTATCATTAAAAATGCAGCAAGGCTTGTACAGGCCCAGAAGGTCCTATGTTCTCTCAAGATACAAGGGAGAGAGACAAGTTCACAAGATGTCAAGAACAATATCCATTTGTGTTTACTATGCAAACCCGCTGAGTAACCTTTCTATTCATGTTTGTACTAAGGACCATTGAGAATTTAGAGGGGAAAAAAGGGCTGCTTGGAATGAGAGGGGCGAGGCAGCTGTGGAGGAACAAATGTGTGTTTGGCAAGAGGAAAGATGCCACTGCACAGCTAAATGGCTTCTCTGGGGGGAAAAAAATAAAGAATAAATGCAAGATTAAAAGATATATACATTTATACAGAAACCCAGCTAGAAAAGCTGCAGCACGGCTACAAGTTAGTGTCCACAGCCCCTTCCCTCCTCCCCTTTTAATAATATATTGATGTAAGCAGCTTGCGCATGCCAAACAAATTCTCTACATAAAAAGTCAGCTGTCGGAAGGAGGCTCATCAATCTGGCAAAGTGCACTCAGGTAGAACGCCTCTTGGGGAGCCCTCCCCGGCAGCCTCGCCGCTCCAGGGAAAGGGATCTCTCCAGTGGATGGGCTCATAAATGTTCATTAAAGAGTCTTTCCACCAGTTTACAGGAAAAGCAGTTGTTTTGCAGGGACAATGGCAATTTATTTCTCAGTGATATCATGGGAGGCTATTGCAGATAATTGAACTATAGGAAGTTTTGCTGTTAAAATGGCAGAGACAGCTAGCAAAATTTTCTCAATCAGTGCCTCTTTACCAGTACAGCAAGGAGAGCAAATCCAGAGATGTTCAGTTTGGGATTCTTTGCTGCAGTTTTTTAGGAGGCACGTTATGCATTGCATCTAACATTTCTCACATTGTCTCATCATTTCTTCTTCTCTGAATAGGAGGAAGAAGAGAAAATGTATTCATTTTTCTGTTGCACCTATAACTTCTCCATGGATGACGACGAGATAACACAGCTTTAGGAATGCTATACAATGTCACAAAGCAGCTACAAAAGACACACCTAACACACTGAATTAGGAAACACATCTTGTAATTTCAACTATGATCAAAAATCACTTGCCTTATTAGTGCAGTACTGGTCTCCTTTCTTCTGAAACTAATGGTAAAGACCCTTTCTATTTCTATAGACAACATCATATGAATTAACTAGATATTTTCCCTAATGGTTTAATGTTTTAGAAATTGAGGTCTGTGCTTCGGTTTTAACATCATAGAGGCTGTAGTGGTGATTATGGTAAGAAAAGCCTAGTGCATGTAGTGGGAGAACAGCTCTTTATGCTAAGAACTGAAATAGTGGGATGACTTTCCTTTTTAACAGACTGCTTAAAAATAACTTATTTTAAACATTTTCATAGATTAAAAATAGTATGGTTGGCTTCGTAAACCAGTTAGATAAAGACTGAAGGTTTTCATAAGTGGCTTACCATCCATATTTTAGGAAAATAAGGAAAAAATCTGCACAACTGGTTTTCAAAATTAAATACTGACTACGAATGCATTTAAATCTTAAGCTGATCATTGCAGAAGCATGATAAACCACCATGAATGCTGATACAATTATCAGTTCTCAAGGAACTAAAATAAATTGTTAACTTTATTTCAGTACAACTGCATCAGTTTCTGCTAGGGTGGATGTTGGTCAAAGAATAACAGTATTGGGAAGACTATCTCAGGAGATTAGATTTCCAAAACAGATTGAAGAATCTGCCACAAAGAAGATCAGCTAGTTTTCTGTTAGAGAGGAGGTCCTTTTGGCGTCTTTCTTTACTAAGGAAAATTCTATAAATAGGAGCCTCTAAGGTTTCATCTAAAAGTGTGATTTTACATATGGCTGAGTGTCTAATAAAAAGACAGTAGTAATGCTTTACTTCTGCTTAAATTACTTGTGGGAAATTTTTTTTCAGTTTTGATATGGTTGTTCAAGGAGTGACTTGAAAACAAATATATGCCTGGTTTAAAATAAGTGAAAATATCCATGCAATCCTTTTGGTTGGTTTAGCTGAATTCTCTTTTAGATCAACAAAATTCCCACCTGTAAACCAAACAGAAATAAAACATTTTACTTCCTACGTAAGAAAGTATTTTTCATGACCAAGTGGCATTATTGCACTCAGAAAATAAAGAATCTGTGAAAGGTTACTGTAGACAAGTTTTGGATGCCCCATTTCTGGAAATGTATGGTGCCAGACTGGATGGGGCTTTGTGCAGCCTGGTGTAGTGGAAAATGTCCCTGCCCATGGCAGCAGGATTGTAACTACATGATCTTTACGGTCCCTTCCAAACCAAACCACTCTCTGATTCTGTGAATACCCGAAGGGAGCACACCAGTGTGCATTTGGGTTTGTCATAATGGTGTTCCAAAGAGTGGCCAAATCTCTGAAACTAGTTTGCGTGAGTGGTAGCCCCACAGTGTGTGAAATCATCTGGCTTGACTAGTAATATTGAGGGAAAAGGGAACCTCATCTTCTTACCCTGACATGAATACCTAAACCCCAACCATGTTTGTGATTGTGAAAGTTGCTGGACATCAAAACAAAAGAAAACACTTGTCAGAGACCACATTCCTTTACTGTAAGCATGTTTCTAAAGAACTTTGGTATTATTATTAGAATCAGTGTAAAAAGTATTAATTGACATCTAATATATATATACACACACACGTCGGTATATTAATGACTTTAGTATGGCCTTATGCTAACTTGAAAGACAGAATATGCTGCTCTGAAGAGAAAGTCTGAACTTTTTATGCAATACCATCACTAGCACTTTTATTCCTCCAGGAGCCAGGAAAAGGCCAAGTAAACCTGCAAAATATTATTCTTTTTATGAAGAGGGTTTCTCAGAATTTTGTCAGGGCCTCACCTTAACTTTCTTCTAAAAGACATCATCTGATGGTACTACTGAATTTTAAAAAAAAAAAAACAGAGAGAAAAAAAGGAAAAAAGCATGAAATTTCAAAAACCAGAGTCATAAACACCCTAAACCTGGTATTTTCCTGGATTAGTTATGGGAGCTAAACCGTAGACATTATCTTTATACTGGTGAGACCAAGAACATTAGAAACCACTAAAAATGAGCAACGTGAAATAGTAACAAATTAGGTAAAAATTAAAGTGGGGTTTTGTGTGTAAATGTTCTCCATTCTTGCAAGATTTTTTGCAAGTGTTGTTAAGAGCTTCATCTCCAGTGTCAGAATCTGAGCATCCATTCATAAAAACGCAGACATTAAAACATTTGTTGTCATGGAGAAGAAAACCTCCAACACCTGGACATGTCACATGAAGGCATCACACAGTTTAAAACTAGTATAGAAAGGCAAACCAAAGAATGGTGTTATATGTGTATTCATATTTGTACCTCATCTTAGCAGCTCATTGAATTTAGGATGCCTTGAGTCTTACTAAGTTGAATGGGATGGTGCAACATTGTGCACTGCCAGTTAGTTCTGTATCCCTCATTGTTATTGCTGCCTCTTGCTTCCTTTCCACACTGTTCATATTCAGAGCAGTCGTTTTATTTTGCCTTCTTAGCGGCAACTTGACCTCCTTTTACACCACCTCTAATGATTCAATGTTGTTGAGAAAGTTTTCCTTCAGCCATGTGTTGGGTGATTAGCATTTTAGCCATCAGCACCAGTGCTGGGATGCCTTCACTTGGAGATGAACAGCTCTTTCCCACCTACCCTGAACTTTCCTCGCTAACAAATGCCAAAAATGCTAAAAGCTGCAGTTGGCATCGGTGGTGTGTGCCGGTTCTGGCACTCACAGACAGGGGTGAAGGGGTTACACAGTGCAGGTCTGGCCAGCAGGTCTGTAACATATCAACAGTCCTGCTGCTTTTAGCAGGTGGATGTGCTCCTGGCCTCCAGCCCCCTTGGTTGAGGAAACCAGTCCAGCACTCCCGAGGGCTCCATCCTAGCCATGTGCTGCAGCTGACAACAGAGTGGAATCCCACCGAGGTCAGCAGGAGCAGGGGTAAGACCAAATTTTTGGATCTTTTGCAATACATCAGAAATATCTGGACTGCTCTGAGGTCTGGCAAAATTCAGAAAGTAGTTATCTAACATTTTGTTTCTAGCATTTGTCACTGTTTTTATTTTTAACCCAGCTTTCAAGTGGACTATGATTTTAATTAGCTTGTGCTAGAGCAGTATGTTACTGACAAACTTGGAGAACTTGGAGTTTTTTAAAGGAGAGCCTTCTCATCATGTGGGGTTTTCAATGCTTGCTTGTCTCCACTAATTAGAAATGCTTATAAATTAATTATAAGCCTGCTTTACAAACCAGTAGGAAAAAAACTGTGTGCTATGCTGGATATGATTAAGATATAAGAGCAAGGAATTCAAGAGAAAATACAGTATTTTTTATTGACTGACCCATCTTTTAGCCTTTTTCTTGTGAAATGCATTTTTCTTTATAAGAAGACTTCCTGCTCTTTGTTGAAAAAAGAAGTAAGCTTTATTTGCAAGTGGAGTTATGACTATTGTAAATCAACATTGCAATGAAAGCCTAAAATAAAAAAAAAAAAGAAGGAGGAAAATATACATTATAATATGCAAATAAAAACATCCTTTACTTCTGACACAGAGAAGAAGCAAATAAAATCACAGTCAGTATATAGCCTCAGGAAGAAGTGTGACTCTCCCTGGAAGCCACTCCTGTATGAGTCCACTGGGACAGAAGGAGTTAGGACCTGTTGTATAGGATTTGACACTCTTCCATCTCCACCCCGGTGTGTCTCTACCAACCTCTCATACACCTGGAAATGCAACACCAACCTTTTAGTATCAATTAATCAATTCATCTTCATTTATGTACTTGAAGAATGGAGAACCTAAGACGCACTTGAAAGTCTTCCTTCTGTTAATATATGCTTAGAAGTCCTAACTCAGTTGCAAATAAAACCATATAAAAGGCAGCAGAAAAAGATTAGAATATTAAATGGAAAAAAAAATCAGGAGGCCTATAATGTATGTAATCTTGCTGCTTTATTGAGATTTTCTCTCATAAAACCAGGAGCAGGGGATCAGAAAGTGCAAATGAAAAATAGCTTGTTATGGTAAGATGAATAGTCAGTATTTTGTCATCTATTTCTGTTTGTTTGTTTTGTTTTTTACTGCTGTTCAAGAATTTTTCGAATAAGGTAAAAATCAAATAAAAGGGAAATTCCATGGGTTTCTTCTTCATTACGGCACCTGCCTTTTTGTTTATGACACTGATTGCTCAATGTTTTCAAATCATCTCCTCCATCACTGAACTAGCCCGAAAAACTGTTAGGATCCTTCCACCCAACTTTTTTTTCCCTGTAATGTTTTTGGTGACTTCTCCACCTGATTCTTATCTTGTCATCTAATCTAGAGACCTGCTGTGTCAAAGGACACCAGCTCTCTGATGCTGCCTGAATCTGTTCCGCCTGAACCTGTTCCGCCTGAACCTGAATACTCAGTGACCCCTCCATAGAAAGATAGCCAGGGTACAGCAAATCAGGTGTATCGCTGACCTGCTTGGTGAAAGGCATCCGTCTGACTGCTCAGCTTCCCTGTATTCTGAGAATGTCAACAAAAACACATATTCCTGATCTCTACTCTCCTTCTCCTCTTTTGGGACTTTGTGTATTTTGTCACATTTAGAACTGAATGACAGAAATAACCTTTTCCTCCCACTAAGAAGGATAACTTGACACAGAAAATTGACCTGGAGTCTTCTGTCTGAAGAAGGGACTTTTTGATGAAAAAGGGAAACTTGGAAAATATTTTGTGCCTTTCATTAAATTTTTTTTCTGTGTGTATGTTTTCTATTCTCTGCATTTACAAACATTGGCATGAATTTTGAAACATTTGACATGCAGCTGATAAGTTTTCTAAACTTTAAACCTGAAATGTATTTAAGTTTGCTATACACATATCACATCACACACCTCTGACTGTCTGGTCCTATCATTCACTGAGATGAAACAAACACACAAATACTCTTAACTCTTGCTCACAGAGAAGACGAGAGGCACAGTCACAATACAATACACGCTTCTGCCACAACCACTCCTTCTCCACAGATACTGCTTCACATTCAATATTTTTATACTGTTTGTAAGTTGTATATCTACTTCCAGTTCCTCTTCAAAGACCTAGTCACTAGTCTTTGGTTTTGCTTAAAGAGTTTCATTTTCTCAAATGCTGCAGTAGTGTTATTTTCATTTATTTTCAGACACTGCGGTGGTGTTTTGTCTTCATTCCTTCATGGCTGTTTTAGGTTGTTCCTGCATATTCCCTACTTCCTCACTGTTTTCATTACTTTTCATTTTAGGAATGAACTTGAGCTGACTTGATCTGTCTCTTAGGGAAAGAATCTTCTTTGAATTTTCTTCTGAAATCAACATGAACACTGTTGATATTTTCAGAGGTGATTGGAAAAGAAAGTGGTGACTTGTACTCCTGTCGCTTTACAGACCTTTTCTGTATCAGCTTACATCAATTATTATTTCTCCATAGGTTTCTATATGAAGTAGGTACTGATTGAAGTCTAATATGGCTTGTGTGAATTTAATATAGACTACTTTTTAATTAAGAATCATTAGTCTACTCTGTTAGTTGTTACTGTGATGATTCTTTGAACATTCTTCCAACACTGACTGTTTTCTTCAGGAGTGTCATAAAAAGGCATTATTTTAAGTCAAGAGAATTGACATTTGCATTTTGTTTTCTGTAGTTTTTCTGGAAAAATTTTATTTGGAGTTTTTTCTTTGTCTTTCTGTCACCTGAGGCAGAATATAGAGTTCATTTACTTTGTCCAAGTGTTTAATTTTTAATTTCTTCTGTTTCTGAGCGATTCATAATATGCATATACAGGGACTTTAATATATACAGTACTTTAATAGATATGCCTAATAGAAAAATGCATTATCTGTTATCTATTAACCTTAAATAATAATTATTGACAAGTATTCCTACTTTCTTTCTTTGGGATCTTACTTTTAAAACATTGTTCTCTTCTCACATATTAACTGCAGCCGAATCATAAATGCAAGAACCACAAGAAAAATTTTAAAATCCCAAGTACATTGTAGCTTCAGAGTTTCATTTAGGGACATGATAGAGATGGGAAGATTTGATAATTTTGAGTGTTTAGCTTTTGCAATATTAAAAGCAGCAAATATCAGTACTAGTTGTGCTTAATGGTCCTGTACCTATCTACAAATGTATATTCACTCTCATTATGCTTCTATTTGGGCATCAGACACTTTTATCCATGAATTTTAAGTATAACATTCTTTCTGCACTTCTTTCTAATTATGAGGTTCAACAAAAAAGAATTACTCTTGTAATTCTACTCATGATTTATAATTTCAGAAAACCCTAGGTGCAAACCTACATTCCAAATATCCTCATTTAAAAATGGACTGCTGTAATTATATGATCATTTCATTCCAAATCTGCAGGGGACAGTAACTCAATAGAAAGCATGAAAAAATTAATGAGAAGCTTAATTATAATAATATCATTAAATCCTAATAAGAGAAAAAGTCTAACTTTATTTTAGCTTGGACACCTAACATAATTTTGTTACAGCATGGTAATAATATTTTCTCAGTTTTTAGAGGAAACTAATAATGTGATGGCAAAGGCTGGATAATTTTCATTTTCTTTTCTCTTTTCCCTTTCTTGTATATGTAAGTAAAGAGCAAAAAGAATTCCTTGTTTTCATTGTAAATATATGTGGACAAGAGCTAATACCATTTAATTGATATCAGCCACACATTTTTTCATCAATATTTAGCACTTCACCGGAGAATTTTAGCAACAATTGTATAATTTTTCACAAAAACATAATTTTTCTTCCACAATTCAGGGTCTAAATACCTTCATTCATAGTGGCTGAAGACTGGATCTTTGAGGTGTGTTGCCTTCTACTTTAAAGAGCAACATACAAATGACAGCAACCAAACTTCAGTTACCATGGCTACAGAATGGCAGTTGCATTCATGCTTTATTAATATTTAGCAGATATCAGGATTTCCCTATTTTTTTCCCATTTACAAACCAGATACTTTGCAGAAGTTATTTATAAAGAGCACAACATTCCTGAACACACAGCCCTGCTGGTGACAAATGTTTAAACGTGGAGTGCATTAGTGTGGCATCAGACATTGTCAATAATGCATGCTCACCACCATTTAATTATTTTGAAAACATCTGTTGAAGTAAAATATGTTCCAGAGGGGAATAAGGAAGTCAAGTGCATTAGTGACTGTGTTAACCACATTTCACTCTGTAACATAGAAAACCCTGAAGGGAAGACCAGGATTCAAGGACATCAAGAGAATGTTAAAATTTATCTTCACTTTTAGTCTTTGTAGCTAAAGAAGTGGCTTAGATAAATCTTTTGCTTAGGGTTGGTTTTCCAAGAATTTTTAAAATAGGGCTAAGATATTGTAGCAGAACATGTACTGGAAACCCTTTCTTTTTTTTCCATAGCACACCTCAATCTATGCCATTTATCCTCTGTGAGGTCCTAAATAATTACTGATATGGTGTGATACCATTTTACAAGTGAAGATTATTCTTACTTCAGAGTAAGGAACAACAAATGCTCCCAGTGCTGGTGTCAGAGCCTGATGACAATAAGTTTATGTGTGACTGTTTAAAATCTATCCAACTATTAACATTTCACCATTTCAGCACCTTTCATAATTGCTGAAGGAGGAAATGCAGGATGCCTATTGAGATGGTGTCAGAAATATTCCACCGGAATAATTCTCTCGTTGTACTGTTTTTGGGAACAACATTGACCGTCATCATCAAGGTAACTTTTCAGGTCATAGTTAATAGTGCAAGGAGCTAACAGACTTGTAGTCAGGGTGTGCAAATATGGATATGCCATGGGCAGTATGAGGCAATAGTCTTAAATTACATGGTTATGAATTCAGAAACGGACAGCAGGTTTCTCTAAATGCTGCACAGACAGGAAGGGGCCAAATAATTAATACTACAGCCCAGCACATCACACTCAGCAATTAAACTTCCCTGGAAGTCCTCAAACCTAGTCAGTGGAGATAGCCAGAAGCTTCAGAAGAACAGTGCAGAAGGTTCAAGCAAGGTGCTCACCGTGGGGGCTGACAGCAGCACCCAGCAGGGAACGGTCAGTGCCGATCTGAAGGCTGAAAATGGTACCAAAGGGGAAAATAAAGCTGCACTAAAACAGGAATAAAGAACGGCTTTGTTAAGAACAGGTGATGCTTTGGTCATGGAGAGGAACTTCCAGTGCAGGAGGAAGTATGAAGCTTCAGAGAGAAGGAAAACTCATGTTGAAGTGAGCAAAGAAGAAGGCAGCAACGGGATGCACCGGAGGCTGCAGCCTGATGTATTCCTGAGGTGGCAGAATGAGGTGGAGTCCTGTCTACAGTAATGAACACAGTCCAGGATCCTTGGCTCCCTTGGCTCAGGGAGAAGACTCATTCTTCCAGCAGTGTTTGAGACCACTTAAGATGTAATTAATTTTCAGAAGGGTAAACACGTCTATTGACTGTAGGGGAAGCATGGCTGATGAGATTCCTAACCAAGACCCTGTCATTAAACATTCAAATTTTGGTGATGGTGATGAATCCAGGCTGGGAGTATATGGGGTTAATGGTCCCATATCTTTATCTCAGCAGGCAGCCAGTGCTAGTGTTAATAGCAGAGAGGTCTCTGAGAGCCATTAGAGGAATCTGGGGGAGCTCCACCACTTTGTGGTCCCTTTCATCAGCCTCTTGAGTATGACAAATAGCTTGAGGCTGCCTACCAGTCAGTTATTTTTAAAGGTGTGTGAAAGTGGATAGAAACATCTGTTAAAAGGCACCATTTTGAACTGTTTTTACAGAGATGTGAAAAACACACCTAATTTTAAGCTGAGTTTGCATAGCTTAATTTTCACCAACATGTTTTTCTATGTGTCTTGATTTTTCATGGGAAAGGCTCATTTTTCCATGTAAACTAGATCTCCAACTGAGAAAAGAACAAACCCCCAAATCTTTCTGCGTTCAAAAGTCTGGACTGTACAGCTTATTATCACACTTTGCTCTAAGTTACAAATGAAAAATATCACTTAGCTCATTTAACCTATTTTTGAAAACATGAGAAGAAGCTTGTGGCTAGCATTTTTACATTCTCCCTCTCCTGCAAGTAGCTGAGGAGAGGATGGATTTTCACCAAAACCTCTTGATCATCATAAATAAGTCAAAACCATGGAGAATGTTTATACCAAGGGAAAAAAACTCCATAGAAAGATAGTGGCAGAGACTCCAGTATGACATGGGCACAAGTTCAGTTCAGTGAACAAAGTCCCAGTTTGTGCTGGAAGAATGTTTCTAGGGAAAAGCTTTTGGAATATGCAGTCACAAAGCAGGTAAAGAAATTACTGTTTTGTTTACATGGATGTGGAGGTGATAAAAT
This sequence comes from Oriolus oriolus, assembly GCA_013400235.1. Taxonomy (NCBI): domain Eukaryota; kingdom Metazoa; phylum Chordata; class Aves; order Passeriformes; family Corvidae; genus Oriolus; species Oriolus oriolus. The sequence continues at coordinate 524,221 of VXBT01011829.1, forward strand.
AGTGTTAATACTGCACTTCTTGAGTTCCTGGCACTTTACTTCAATATTGTCTTTTTCCAAATCTCATCACCTTGTTTTCAGAAATTTAATCCATTATACTTTATGTTGTACATACAATGAACATTGTAGTCACATATACATATATATGTTGCAGCTGCTTATTTTCAGCTGTTTGTTGGGTCTTCTTCACGTTATTTCAGCTTCTGAGGTTTTTTATGTCCTTTGAAATATGACAGTTTAGAAATAGTTACAAAAGACAAGCGGCTGCATATAGTGTTTTTCTTCCCACTACTTCATATTGGAAATACACTGTTGTTTAGTTCCAACTTTGAGTTCTTTAAAATGGAACAGTCAGAATGCAGAAAAGTTTCTTGAAGTGAGTTCTTCCCATACATAGTCAGTAAAAAAAAAAGTCTGCATATTTAACATAATTTAACAACTCTATAGCCTGAGCAATTATCCTAATAGCAGGGAACCAGGGCCTACTGGTAAGTTTTATCCTCCCTTTGTCAGACTTGTTTCTTTGATATTAGTATCTAGATGCACACCACAGGGCGAAACTAGGCTTATTAAAGGAGGGTCAGCATTCTGTTAACCTAATTTAAAAGCATTAAGGGGAGTAGAGGAGCATTAATTGATTTGTTGGGAGAGTTCTGACTCCAGCCAACCTGATCTTGCTGTTTACATTCTCTCTTCATTTAGATTATATTGCAAAAAATGTACTTGAGCAGTAGTACAATATATATTATATTTTGTCTTTAAATTAAAAAAATATTCTATAGCATATGTTGATACATATAAAGTGAAGTAATTTAAAACATCATAACTTTCAGTAATCTGCAAAGACTCTGTTTTAACATAATGGTAATAATTCTAGAAAAACTAGTCTTTAGCACTAAGAAATTAAACTGTTTCAGTAGAATGGAGCAGGCTGCTTGCAGAAAGGAGAGTTATGTTCTATATAAAAGTATCGTGACCAGTACAATATTAAAATGAGGGAGAAAAATATTCTTGGAGTTGCCTGGATATTTTTGGGTAATGATTAAAATAATCACGAACTTCAAACTGTTGAAAACTTCTACATTTACCAGTGAAGTTTTTGCAGTTCCAACTCTAAAGTGTGTTTGGAGGACATGATCTTTTGTTTCGTAATTTGTTTTCCCCCTCGACTCCTATCTCCGCTCACCCTTTTCTTCTATATGCAATTAAAAAAGCTGAAAGAACAAAGGGAAATTTAGTAAGAGCCTGGAGAGCAAAAAAGTATGGAATTAGTTCTCTGTGCATGAAAAGCATGGACACTCATTTTTTCGTACCAAAGATTGATGAAGCTGGCATTTAAGAAGGTGCAGTCTCTGATTGAAAATGTGATTGAAGTTTTCCCACAGTGGGAGTTTTTACTGGATTCCCTTCTGTGTGGATTCTCTCCACGTGAGCCTTTTCTTCAGTGGGGACAATAATAAATGTCTAACAATGTCTATTTTGACAAGGCTTGTAGGAGTTATTCTCTCCAACAAATCTACTCCTCTGTCATATTTGGATGACTGTGGCCGCTGAATGAAAACTTGCTGGAGGGAACAAAAGCATGCATATTCATGTGTGATAGTAGGATTTTGTTGGGAGAGAAGTGAAATACTCAAATATTTCCAAAATATAAATTTAAAAAGAAATAAATACATTTTAAAAATCTGTGAAGAAAAATTTATCCTTGCCAGTTTTGATTGTATTTTCAATTTCTTTGAGCCAAGATCATAATAAATTATTTTCAAAGACTTCTAATCAAGAATTTACAAATGCATAAAGTGCTTTACAAAGTGTAAGCAGTAAAAAAAGAAGCAAGATAATTTCACACGTATATGTGATCATTTCTATATACTAGAGGAATTGATTAAGTTCCTGATTAAAATGATGTCAATTGTCTGAAATTAATAGAATGAGTGAATTCACATTTCTTACACAATGCAGTTTGTATAAGGGTGGCAATTAGGGCCACCAGAGAACATGACTTAGATTTCGCCTTGCATTATATATTGATTGAGAACATATTCCGACAGAATCCTTAAGGTTTTTGATGGAAATCCTTAAGGAGGAAAATAAGCTTGAAAGAACTAGAACCCTGCCAGGGAAGGCTCCAGGTCTATTAAGATGAGGGACAGTTTTCTGTGTTAAAGGGAACAATTGTTCTCCTAAGCACAATATAAAGCCCCTCATTTATTCCTTGCATTGGGTCATCAAATCTCTCTGGAGCCCACACCCACAAGGACTGAGAAAGTAAAAACTTACTCATGTCACTTTAGGGGCATGACATACTGACAAGATTTTCCTGAAGCTGACTTTGTGGAGTTTTCTATTCCACATATCCCTAGCCAAAGCAATGAAGGGTACAGAAAAAGAGGCACTTGTGAGATATGATCATAGTCACAGTAATTCACTCTGTCCTGGCTACAGCCAAAGCATCCATTTTTATAAAGCTTTCCAGCAGTCAGAGAGCTTAAGAACTCAAATCTCAGGCACTGACTGCAGGCAGTGCCCTTCTCAGGGAGTCCTGAGGAGCTGCTGCTGCTCTTCAGGTGACTCGAGGAAGAGTGGAAAGAGGGTTAGCAAATGTTTGCCTGGAAACCACAAACAGTATCGGGAAAAGGTCAGACCCCACAGTTTTTCTGTCCCAGCAGTATCTAGGCTGCTACTTTTTGCCCTGCACACCATGCACAGTGCCATGTACACTGGCACAATGGTCCATCCTTTCTGAGGATAGAGAATATCTACTGAGAACACTGTGAGTCTCTGGGGTCAGTACATCCCCTTGCCTCAGCTCCTTGAAGTCATCTGCCACTGCATGATAAAGAGAGTGTGCAACTAGAATTCTGCCCCTTCATGAGACACATTCAACTGTCCCTCTTATCTTGGGGTAGGAAGAAGCTGCTTTACTTCTTTCTCAGTCCTGCCTTGCAGAGTCACTTGGTCTGGAAGTCTGATTGCTTCAATTGGTCTTAGTAATAGGTATAATTAAATATTGAAAATCTATGCTGGAAAGAAGACATTTTGGGAATAAATGTGATGATCTACTCTGGTAGGTATCTCTTGAGAAAGTGGAGTAATTCACCTGCAATTCATAGTCTACAGAGATCAAATTTAATTTAATTAACAGTTTCTCAATTCTTCTCATGTAAAATAGTTCTGGAAATATCAGCCTTTTCTATCATCTGGTTTCTGAGTGATTTGGGGAAAAAAACCAAAAACTTAATGAATGCTAAAACACAGGATCTGCAAACACCTGTTTCAAGTACTTCAGCTTTTCAACTTTAACCAGGTCAGTTTTTATTTAAATTCTGAATATTTTTATGTCTGCCTTAATATACAGCAACATTTGCTTTTCATGTTTATATAATGAGAATCTCACAGCCAAATAAACTGGTTAAAAAAAATCACACTTTTTGATTTTGCAACCTTGAAATTGTTTTCATTTCTGTTTTCTTAAATTGTTTGCATATTTAAAAGAGGGCAAAACTCACAGCTGACAACCTGCTTTCCTGCAGGAAGAGACGGAGGACAGAGTTTGTCATGCTAAAGTCATCTCAAAGTATCTGAAGGTTAGGAAACAGACACTTGACTTGGAGTGGGGGTACCCCAGTTAAGTGCTGCAGTTGAAGTTCTTCCATCTTTTGTACAGGCCTTTTTATTACATTATTCTAAATAAAATCTGGGAAAGCCGGAAGAGATCACTTAAAAAAGCAAAATCCATCTCCCCCCGCAAAAAGCGGTATATTTTGAAGATCTGTCCACGCTTTCTTTTTTTCTCTAGAAGCCATACTTCTTCAATAATTCAGAAGAAGCAAGAACCAGCAGATCTTACAGCATATTTGATGTGCCAGCAAACAGGCTGGAGATTGTTTCATTTCAATTAGCCCCTTTGTTGCAAACAAAAGACTGACAAACACACTGAGAGAGGGACAGGCATATGGCACTTTTACTTTCCACTTTGCTTTTTATTTGATGATAGTCCTCTTATCACAGCCTCTCACCGATTCCCCTGCCTCGTGCCCGCTTCCTCCTTTGCCATTCTTTATCTACCATTGTTCCCCTTGTATCGTCTTACTTGGGATCAAGTGATTCTCTCCAGCACAAAAATAAGAAGACGTATTCTTTTTCAGCCTCTTCTGATCTCCCAGGCTAATTGGCTCAGGTGTAAACCAAGCCAGCAGGGCTGTGACTTTGATGTGACACTTTAGAGCAGCGCACCTGGTAACATCCCTGTTTGTGTGTCAAATACCAGCCGGCCTCGCCTGCTGCTCAAACCCAGCTAATAAAAACGCTAGTAATCACGTTGTATTACAAGGCTCAAATTCATGCTGTTACTTTATTGCAAGGTTGTCATTAATTTTGCAGGGTGAACCTGGAATCCGATCCGACCTGTTTTTAATAAGTGTGGGTCTGTGTGGAACTGTGTAAGTGAGTGACAGAAAGGTGACTGCCAGCTGTTTCTTCTTTACATATGGTGTTACCCTTTGCTTTGATCAATAATGCTGTTTCACTTTAAAAAGAAACTCATTTTGTGAGGGTGCAGAAGAGGGGCCTTCCTACCTCCCTTGTCCCCGTGGTTTACTTGTAAAGTATACACAATTAGGGAAAGGTCAGTCAACAGTAAGTAATATCTTACTGTTTTGCTAGAAGTTGTTTCCCTCTTTTGCTCTGTAGAGCTGGGCCTGTCGTTTAACAGTTGTCTTATCATTGTTGCTTGCACTGGTATTTGGTAGCATTACAAAACCTGGGTAAAGCCTAGGAGAAAAACAATAATTTAAAAAAATGTGCAAAAGAAGGTCACATCTAAAATTAATATATCAAAATTCTTCTGAATCACAAATACTCTTTTTAACTCCAATTCAGTACCAAAGTAATTATTCTTGCATATAATATTTATAAAACTATGCATATATATGTGCATATGTATCTTTGTATTTAAAATAGCAAGTATTTGCCTTTTTATTGTGGGGAAAAAATTACATCTTCCAAAACTGTGCAATTATAATCATAAATTCCTGTAATATTTAACAAAGATGTTATCAACAATTAATTTATCATCTGATCAGCCAGGAACCACTAGAATTTGTAGTGGTAAGTAAGGAATGCAGGATAACAATAAGATCTTATATTTAGATACAGAATTTTCATCAAATGACTTTTGATCTTTGCTCTGACTCCTTTTGGTCATAGTGGAGAAATATTTTTGAATGCTGAGAGATAGAGACACATTGTACAGAAGCTAAAATGTATGAGAGCTTGGAACAAGGTAAGCTCCTAAGTCATTAACAAAACAGATTAGTTGTCTTCTTGAAATTGAATTACAATTATAAATTCTGGAGATAGTGGGGAAAAAGTCTAAAATTCCTAAATTGAAAATTAAAAGGAGAAAACCATTGAAGGTGGAGAGAATATGCATTAAAAGTTTCTTTTATTTTTGGTTTTTTTTCATCCATGCAACATAGGTTTTGAACTTTGGTTTTACAGCATGGCCAGGAGTCCTTACAAGAATGCTGGAAATTAACAGCTCAAACTGAGCTCCTCAGCATCACAAAGTGAGCCATTTAGTGCTCTATCTGCACTGCAGGCATTGTTGTCTTTAATAACTAAAACAAACCTGTCAGATCTTCCCAAAACAGAGGAGCTTTGTAATGCCATAAATAAATCCCTGTAAGTTAAAATTCACTATGCTTAAAGACAAGAACTGTAAATTCACAATGCCTGAGACATGGTTTCTTTTAAATATGAAAATAATAGTAGTTCACATAAAGAATTTTTTCTACTAAAATTTCTCCAAATTTTGCAAATAGTAATTTGTTGTTAGGCTCAGTTGTGTATCCAATGTTTTCTTGAATTGTCTATGCAAAAGGGCTGAAAAGCACGCTGAGGGTACATTTGGCAAAGCAAATTGAAAAAAAATCTCTCATATTACCTGTGAAACGAGAGAAGATGAAGTAAACTAGTTTTACAAAACCCTTACATCTTCAATAATGATGATGTAAAAAGCGCAAAACTAAAGCAATCCATCTGATTAAAAATAATCCAAAGTGTGTATAAATATGTAACTAGTAAAAAGAAGAAACTTGAAACACGTGCAACAAGACAAAAACAGTTTAACACGGCTTTGAAATGCATGCTTAGAGGTCTTTGTTGCCTGTCCATTTCAGGTAACTTGATCTGTAACATTACATCCTTTTCCAACTACTTTGTTATTAGAAATAGAGTGAGAAGTTGGAGGTAGCTCAAAGGAATACGAAGCAAAATATTAATTGATAGACAAAAATGATTGCTTTACATGTCAGAAGCTTCATGTTCTTAGGGCAATAAAAGTATTTAGAGTTTTGCATTAGTTTCCTGTATTGAATTTAGTGAGAACATTAATAGACTCTTGCAGAAACAACCATGAACTGGTGTCAGGCAAAGATCAGAAGACCAAAGTCACAAGTGAGGGATATTTTGAGGAACTGAGAGCAAAATATTAACTGTTACCCTAGAAAACGAGCAAAATTTGCATATAAGGAAAATATTTTCTTGCTGTTTGACTTTCACACTAGTGAAAACTTTTTCATCTACACTTTTAAACTTGTGTCCCTCCTTTATCTTTCTTCATCAACCCAGTCATGAAGAAAGATAAAGGAGGGACACAATTTCTATCCCACTTTCCTGACTCTTGAGAGGTCTGGGACCACCGAAATCACTGAGTTCAATGGTGCTGTGCTTCTTATCTTTCTAGAGGAAGTTTCCAAGAAGAGTGTGACAAACTTTTAGCATGGTGGTAAACCTACATGTGTTTATTGAAGTGAATTTGAAAAACAGTTTGGGGAGCAAATTTATTTTAGTAATAGCTATTCTTCCTCCTCCAACGAATGTCCAGCCCTACCCACTCTTTAAAAGAATGCTTTGCTATATTATTTGCATTAATCTGCCCTTTATTTGCTTGTTTGTTTTAATGAAAAACTTGCCTCACTGCTTTCTTTGGAGTAACCATCAGAAACAAAAGGAGCCGGCCCTGTCTAGTTTTTCTGGTTAACTGAAATCTTCAAGACGAAACTCCATTCCTTAGTGCAGAAACTCCCTGTATAACTCAGAAATGTAAGTTTGTGTAAGATCTTCTGTTCTCTTTTGCTTTTTTTGCTTGCTATGTTTCCCTTTTTTTTCCTAAAGGTAAGAAACTTTATTTTGGTCTACCTCCCACCACTGACCTGGTAACACATCATCATTTTTTCTTCTCTGCTTGATTTTCATAATTTCTTCTTATCTCTTTTCATCACTTTCTCTTATCTATTTCACAAAATATATGCACAACCCTTTTACCCTTAAGGCTAACGCAGCAGTGGTCTATCCAGTCTCCACCAAGATTGGTTTTGATTTCTTGGCTCTGAATGCCAGCCAAAACACTATGCAGTGAGATCAGTGACATCTCTGGATGTTGAAGTAACCACAGAAAATTTTTACTGCTGTTCTGTGATGAAAAGTCTTTCTGCAGATTTTATTTCCAGTTTCTGTTACCCTCCTTCAGATGACTGGGTCAAGTGCAATCCTGAGAGGGAGGGAGGGAGGGACACACTGCCTCTTTCTTTTGAGAGCAAATGAATATGTTGGAGCAGAAGGGTTTGGAGACCTCAGGGTGTGGTGGAAAAAACCCATAAATCTGTGAGCATGTAGCTCCTGCAGAGAGATTGGGAGACCACAGGAAAGAGCAAGGATCAAACAAGCAGGCTTCTAAAGGGATGAAAATAATGTAGCAGGGGCCAGAGGGAATGAAGGCAGAGCTTGCTGCAACTCACCTCTGAATTGCTTGTCTAGGAGAAAGACAGTAAGAACAGGCAGACAGCTAGTTGTAGAAACCATTTTAATTTTCATTCTGTCTTCCCTGCTTGCTTTGAGTTTACTCAAAGAATGCTTCTCGCAATTATTATGATGATTATTATTAAGAATGTCACTAATAGAAGCATCAGAAGCTTTTTGGTCTCTTTTCAGAGCTTCTTTTCAGAGGTCATGTAAGTGGATCCACTTCAAGATTTCAGTCCATATAAAGTCCTGCCACAGGAATATATTAGACTAGGTCAGAAGGCAGACAAAAATGAGTATCCTACCTTGGCTCAATATTCAGATCAGTTTCTTTGAAAACATTGTTACATTTTTACCTGTTTTGTCTTGTGCATCTCTTGAATATTCAGATGAATTGTGGTTAGTTTTCTGATCCCCCTCCCAAAATTTATGAAGGATCTCAAGAAAAAAAAAACAAAGAGGGAGGTGACCTTACATGGGGACAAACAGAGTAGCTACTGTTAGTTTTCCTGCTAAATAGCTTCTGACTTGAGTGTAACCACAGTGTGTTCTACATCCATCAGTGTGTCTTTTAAGAAAAACCAGATTGTTTTAGTCAATTTATTACCTACTTCTTTCCCATTTATATGGCCTGATGACCAATATGTCTGTGCTTGGCATTTTTTTAAGAACAGTGTGAGTATTTGGTAACAGATAAGTTATTTCTCTTACTTATGGAACCATCTTCCAGGGTCTTTGAACCCTCTAATGGTTGTAACAAATCTACACAAGGTTTAACCAATCCATCATGTGTTCTTTTCATTTTCAGGGCATAATTCTGCTTCTGAAACTGTGAACCTAGTTGTATTTTTATAACTTATTTATAATTAGTGCATTGAATAAAGATCATGATGTTTCCTTACAGAATAAAATGTGATTAGAATCTAGGTTTCTTTTTGGTGTTTTTTGGATTTTACTGTCATTCTTCTACAGCCTGCCATGCATACTGTCAAGCTTTAGTATTTGATGCCCAACTAATCTGCAAGTTTACCTCACTTCCAGAACTTGAAGTAGTCTTTAATTTTATATTCCTTGCATTTACTGTTTTCCATAAATGGTGGAATTACATAAATGTGGAAATTCCAAAAATGTGGAAATTCACACCATCCCTTTGAAAAAGAGATTTTTTAACAGCTACTTAACCAAATAATGAGCTGGGCAAAGCTGTGACACAATACTGATTTTGTCAGAGAATGCAGGAAATTTCCCCAACCCACAATTTTCTTTTCCTTTGGTATCTTCTCTCTTTTGGGGCTTGTGAATATGTATTTTACATTCTGCTACTCTGTCTCAGTGACTCATCTTGTTCTTCGGATTAGTTTTCTGTGTGTCTTATTTTTCTGAGGATATTTTTTCTGTTTTGTTTCTTCTTTACATTTAAGAAGTCAGTTTGTATTTCCTGCTTCAAGAAAGTCCTTAATATCATCCATTTCCTTCTCTACCCTAAAGCTACCTACAAGAGATCATGAAGCATTTGTTCCTGTCTGCTCTCCAAAGTAGTTTCTTATTTTTGGTTCTATTTGTAGAAATGATTCAAAGGTTTACAGTCATATTAACACTTTCAGATCTGAGAGTATTTTTCTTTGTTTTCCATGATAACTCCTTCAAATTTCTAAGAATTCTCCATTGGTATGCTTCCATCTCCACATCTTTAATTTAAACCAGAAACCTGCTGCTACTCACTTGGTTTTGGTTAGATTTTTTATTGTGCTAAATTCCTCTAAGTAGACTTACATTTATGAAATTATATCTCTTTGGAGATTAATTCAGCTAAGTTTCTCTTCTTTTCTGTAGTATATGCTGTTTCCCACTCTGCTAGCTGGCTGTAGATGGCTCTGTATCCATTACAATATTCAAGAATAGTCATTGCTTTCAAAATTATTCAGGTTAGATATTTTTATTTTTAGCGAAGCTAAAATTTTTCAATAAAAATACTTTTGTTTAAAAACAGTGCTATTTCTTGTCAGTCAAGGGCATTTTATGCTGTCCCTTTCTGGGCACTCAGTGTCTTTTGTCAATGTTTCACCTTACTGGAATTTTCATTCTATGTCTGTTTTCATTTTCAGCACATTTCTTTTTTTCCTTCTGCTTTTTCTGAAGATTAAAAACTACTGTTCCTGTATTGCAGATTATTGCATCGAAGTTGACAATGTCCTTTTTTTTTTCTTGTTCCAGCTCAGGCATAAAACATATGAAGAAAGAGTATGAAGTTCTTTAACCTCTAATTCCACTCCGTCTTTACTTTCAGATGTGATAGGATTGATCATATAGCTATAGGTGAACACTATCTTCAGAGTATAGCAAAGCACCTCAGATTTTTGGTGCTTTCTGATGCCATTTGCATGCATGCATTTTGTTGAGTAACTTTGATGCTGCTGAACTTTGACCTATGATCTTCTTGAGCCACTCAAACTAAAATGAATATTTTCTTGACCTGATACAATTAATTAGGAATGCATTAACATTAGAGTAATTGTCTGTAATATATTTTACTCATTAAGGCTGATTTTAATTTTCTAGTTCATTTTTCCTGATCACTCTACCTGATTAACTTGTTCCAAATATTTGAGTTCACAGATCATTGTGAGGATAAACCTGAAATAACTTTGTGGTATCATGCATCTCTCCTTTTTCAGATCATTAGAATACAAATGAGCAGTGCTGATCTTTGGGCAGGACACTGAAGCACCTTGATTTCACTCTTTTCCCACTATGAAACTTGCCATTTATTCCCCTTCTTCCCATCAGTGGTGCCACTTGTGCAACATTGTCTTTAGCAAGAGGACTTTCCCAAAGACTTTGTGAAGGCTCTTACATGCTGCTTTAGGCAGCTCTTTTTCCACTACTTTGTCAATACTTTCAAGCAATCTTAATGCATTTTTCTACCCTTTCTTGTACCCCTCCTCATACACACGTGTTCTGTATTAAGTCCTGCCTTACTTTGCTCAGCTACCTCCTAACCCTGGTTTCATGCAATTACCTTCACAAATAGACCGTTTCAACTCTCTTTATGCAGGACTCCTCTTTTGTTTTCACCTGGCCTTCCCTGACCTGATTTCTGTGAGGTCAAGAACTGTTCTGTCCATTAATCCCAGCCAAGATTACACCACATCTGGCTATACATATTGGGCTAGTTGCTGTCTGCAATACTGCATGATCGGCTGTTTCTGTAAAGCACCACAAAAAATCTTGAATATTAAAAAGTTTGGAAAAGCTAAAAAACAGATGGGATAAGACAGAAATATTTGAAAATGTTCATGAATTTCAAAATTTTTTTCCCCTCTTATTTATATTCTCCTCATAAATATGTTGAAATAGAGTTATTTTTAAAAACACATCTTGAAGAAAAATATTGTGGTAATCAAGATTTTTGACAACTTATAAAACCCATTATGAATTCCCCAGAATTAAAATGTTTAAGAATAAACTTAAAGAGAACTAACTAAAATCTTCAGGAATGTAATAGGATTTGGACACTCAGACTACTGTAACTCTGTCTTTTAGTGAGGTTGTAAAGTTGTTAAAGACATGGGAGATTATTTTCCTTTCTTTTTCTAATTTTTTTCATGGGCCCCACACAGGAGGTAAAGAAGAGACCCACTCAGAAAAATTCTTATTATTTCCAGTGGAAGTTAACAATTTTGCCTTGCAATATCAGAAACAGAAAGTTTATCCTGAGTAAATTTCTAAGAACTGAGACAAAAAAGGCATTGTGTTTCAGAATCTTTCAATAGGAAAAATGCATGAAATCTGCTGACAGTATCAAGGCGATGTTTACTGCAACTGATTTTTTTTTTGAGACCTTAGCATTACATCAGTTCATTTGGATCACCTCAGTTGTTCATTAGCATCACTAGCTCCAATATTATCTGGGAGAAGCACTGAAGAAGAGAGTAAAAGATGACAAAGTGTGCAGTAACTTGCTCATTTCTATTTCCAGCTTTCAGAGGAAAGATGAACTACTGCATTTAATAGTGCTTGAGGATCCTTCTTTCCCATGAAGTTGTCTAACTGCATTTTAGCTCACACAGACTTTTGAAATGTAAAACATCCTGTTGCAGTAAGCTTCAGGTTTGTAGGGGAGAGGTGAGCTCCTTTTATATATATATATATATATATATATATATTTATATTTATATCCTTGGAAGATACACTTGGAAGAAATGGATGAGATACTGTTTCTGATGGAAAGACTTTTACTCTCACAGAGAAAGACAAAGAAAAACTTATCTTCAAAATTCAAAGGACAATTAATATTTTAGAAACCTGAGAGGAGAATGTTGACACCAGGTAGACCGGGAAGTTGAGGGGAGTTGCACAAAAAACTACATCTTGATTCCTTTGTTTTTTCTTCCCTTTTGTTTCTTTACTGAAAAAAATGTGATAAAAGCTTATTCTTTTTACACTTTTACCAGTTGTTGCTCTGTGGCTGGGACAATTTCTTTTTCCCAGATTCACATTACTGCGTCTGGGGAGAAAACAGTCAAATCAGTTCTTGGCTTGTTTATCCTTATGAAAGTGTCATGCTCAAAAAACAGTTCCCTGACCAGCCTGTTTATAATTTCTTTCTCATCTGGCCTGATTCTAGTTTTAGTATGGAAGTCTTGGGATCAGTGGGTGTGATGTCTGGAGAGCACTTTGTGTGTTCCTTTCCTTAAACACTTTCCATAATCAGTAGAAGTTGTAGTTTGCAGAAACACCTACCTAACTTTTTTGCTGAAACAGGTATATTTCACAAAGGCTTATTTCTTCATCCATTGGGGGCACCAATTTGGGTTTTTTTTCTATCTGCTTTCCAACCCTTGACTTTCCTGTCATGCATAATCCATCCTGATGAGGAATCTCCCACTGAATTACTTTTCTACTCAGTGAAATGAAAAAGAATTTTTACTCTGCAACAGGAATGAATGGCAGATCTGGATTAAAAAATAACCATGGTCCATGCATTGTTTTAAAATATAGGTCCTTAGATAAATGAGTTATATGATGGTGACAAGAAACTGCTAACTTAACCGGATTTTCTACTGTTTTTTAGGAGAAAGCTACAATGAAGTAGCTCATCCTCACTCCTCAGAGAAGAAGGAAGCGGTGAAAAGGTCAAACAGGGCACATTTACCATAGAAAGTGCCCATGGCTGGCACATACGGGCAAGCAGTGTAGGTGGAACCAGTGACATGAGAGGTGGAAGGGGCCTTGACTCTGAGGGACAGCAAAGGGATGGAGTTAACAATTAGTACAGACAACTGACTGGTGAGCACTGACCATTATGCTTCACAGAACGGGAAAGCTGGTCAGATGGACCAAGAAACATGAACCCAAAGTGTGGCACATAAACCAAGCCATCAGGTTAGGAACTTCTTGCTCTTCAGCTAGGCATAGGAAAATGCCAGGGTCATGTGTGCCAGTCTCACTGCTTCTGTTCTTCTAGCAAGGACTCCAGACTGTCTTAGTTCTTTTCCAGAGTTCAGGTAACACATAGCTTTGCTAACCTGCTACCAATAGGTACGGGCAGCTTACCCCAGATGTTAGCAAAACATGAAGTGACAAGGAGTCAAAACAAGAGTGGTAGAGGCAGAGGGAATCCTGCATTATTCCCTGCCATCTTTTGGTTCAGCCATATGGTCTCTCTCATAACACACTGAAGAGTCTCTAATATCATACAGGAAGTAGGAGAACATAATTTGATGGTTTGCTATTACAAAGAAATATGTGAAATTATAATTCACAAGAATACTCTGGAGAATGTTGAGGGTCCATCTGTCGTTGTGTCATCACCTCAGCTGTAGACTGAATAACCTATAGCTGATATGAAAAACTATTGGCATAAACTACCTCTGACTGAAGCAATAAAAATAATGAGAAATACCATTGTTTGATTTGAGGTTCCCTGAGACAGAATAGAGATAAGGGGAGTTGAGTCAAGTACAATTTGAAAGACCAAGAGTGTATTGCTAGTAGGAATAATAATTGCCTGGTCAAGCGGATTACCAGACTTGAATAAAGAACCTTATTGAAAGTTCTTTATTGAAACCCTACATATTTGTGAAATACTGACCATCAAGAAGCTGAATTCACCAGAATTTCTGAAGCAGAACTACGTCACAGGTGCCAAGACTGAACACCAAGCTGCCAATGTGCCTCCAATAAGTTTTAGGAGACAGGCTGTCTTACTTGCCATCTGATTGGTTAACTGCTATCTAGATTTACCACTCTGTCAACAGATTTATTGTCTCTGAGTGGTAGTAGAAGTCAAGCAAACTGAGATGGATAAGGCTTCTACAGCCTTCCAATCCAAATGAGTGAATGCCCATTGTCTTTACCAGGCAATGGCATCGTGTTATTTCTGAATCTCCCCGCTTTGCTCTCTCAGAAGACATTGACTAAAAGACATAACAATAAACCCCATATATTTCTCCATCTGTCAAGAGGGACATTACAGCTACTTAAGCCACATCAGGTAGCACGCTAGCAGTTAGAATGCTGGCCAGTGTCTGAGCCTAAAGCCAGAGATAAATTATGATTTCCAGCTCAAGATTCTCTGGTTGATAGGCTGAAATACTTTATCTTGCAGTTTTGCAGAAAATTTCTGGTATTACAGTATTTTTGTCCCATAAAGCTTTTAATATAATCTGACTTTCTTTTAAGCAGAAAAAAAGTTTAAAATTTGAAAAGAGAATGCTCTGAAGGAAAGCACACATCAGTCTGAGAAGAAAAGCCAGTTTGGCTTTTCCACCAGCTGTTACCTTCCTTGTTCAGTTTGTCGGGCCTTTGCTGTGTCCGTGGGTGGTACTCACTGCCATCTTGGCTGTATGAGCAAGCACTGTAGCACCAAAGCCACAGTGCTCAGCGCTGTGAACCCTGAGCCACGGCCAAGTGACAGCACCAGAACTTGTGTGGCCGTATCATCAGGGCAGGGAAGTGGATGTAGTCTAGCAGCCCAGCAGTGCACCTGTTCTCCTTCCAGTATCTGAGCCTACAAAGCTGGTGCTGTTGCTTATCTTTCCTTCCTTTATCTCTGTTAACAAAGAAACTTTGGTTATACTCTTGTAAGTTTCTCAGTTGCCTCCTTCATTCAGTTCTTCTAGTCTCTGATTTACTGAAATAATTTTTTAATTTTATTTACACTTTTAAATACTTGCCTTTAGGATTAAGTACTCACCATCCTATATTTCTTGCTAGAAGTAACATGCTGGTGTTTGCTGGTCTTCTACTCTTGGTTCATAATTATATGTATGTTTCATGAAAACTTCTGCAGGTTTTAGAAATACCTTGTTCACGAAATCTGGTAATCTGGTGGGTTGATTTTTCCTGTGTTTATGATAAGGGGCTGTTGTAATCAACTGGGATTGAAGTAATGGCATCTGCATCATAGAAATTATTTGGACAGGTGCACCGTGCCAATTAAAACATAAACAAACACAAAATGCTTAGATTCACTCCAGCAGTCTAATTTTTTTTCTCAATCCAAAAGTCAATTTGCAATTAATTTAATACTAAAGCCGAAATGACAGATGATCTAATTGTTAATGTGGTACAAGTTTAGAAAGACATTAGACTACCATTCTGGAGAACTGTTGCACATAATTGCTCGGGTGTTCAGAACACATTTCATTCCCCCTGCTGTGCAAGGACTTCTGTTCCTGGATTTTCTTTCAATGGTTCACCCAGAAGTGGGATTAAAAAGAGAAACCTAATGATAATGAATTGAATTGTTCACATCTAAAGGGGGCTGATTGGCAGGATGCCGGAAACAAAGAGATCCCTGACGATGGTTAAAAAAACAAAAGTAATTGGATTACACAAAGAAAATAAGATAAACATTCATTAAAATTACAGTAACAGACTGTGATTAATGAGCATATACAAGTGCAAGCAGCGCATACTCTTTAGGCCCTGCAAGGCCTACATTCAGTGGTATAATTAATAATTTTTAATTGTTTAGTAAGTAATTGTTATGTCCTTCTCAGTTCAAAAGATGTGAACTTGTTTTCCCTAACCTGATTTTATCTGTGACTACTATGGAGTCATCAAAGGTATTGTAATTGGTAATAGAGTTCAACCTGCCCTCTTTTTGACTATGAAATTTGAGTTCATGTGGTTCTGCTTGGGAAAATCATCACAGAACTTGAAAGGACGCATCATGGAAGAAAGTTCCATGTATCCATTCTTCCTTACATAGTAAAAAAATTTCCATATTTGAAGGTCAGAATGTTTAAAGGGGATGAAAACAGATACCTTTGTACATTAACAGGAAATTTTAGCTCTTATGGTTACACATGCGTGTTCAGCAAAATCTGGTTTTGAGTTCAAATACTCTGACAGACTGGAGATAAAATCAGCCAGAAGTGCGTATTTGAGTTTTGTTTAAGAACTAAGAGGGCACGTTGTAATTTTTTTGAAGTCCTCAAAATGCTTTGAACGCAATGGTAGCTGTAGATCCAGGCCTAAGCCATAAAACTTCATGTGAGAAGCAAGCTGACAACTTTTCCTGTCCTTTGGCTGCAAGTTCCTTAACAGCATTGCTCAAGACCTCCCAGCTGAGAGCAAGAGAGCCTACATATCTACTACACTCAGAAACAGTGGCCATTTAAAGGGTCTTAAGCTCAGCATCTTCCTCCCTGAATGACGGGTCAGCAGGCTGCCTACAGGATGCCATAGTGCTGTTCGGGTGAGGAAAAACCATGCAGGCTTTTGGAAGTACTTCTGAATAAACAGGAGGTAGAGGAAGGGAAGAGGAGTGAGTTTGGGGAAACTAGCAAAAATAGCGCTCGCAAATTTGGAGTCCTGCCGGAGGAGCTCTGGAGAGGAGCATATCCATCTCATGGAGTCCTTGGGAAACTTGCCAAAGGTGTTAGGTCATGCTGGTTACTGCTGCACTCCTCATGGTCCATGGCGATCTCTCTCAGTCACTGCACTAAAAGATGGTCCAGTTTTCTAGGTGCTGGCAGCACAGAGCCGTGTTTCAATGGCTGCATTTTGTATACAGGTTAAAGAGTTGGGAATTTTGCAGACGGCCTTCCCAAATATTGTACCCCTCTCTGACCAAAATCAACGAGGAGCGTCAGTGTCAAACTGTTACCAGTCTACAGCATCAAAATTATGTTTCCTTAAGGTTGCCTTTCAGAGAGTTTTCATCCCTATTGCCAGTGCAGAAAACGTATTGCTATTGTTACCCAGCATGTATGGCTGATCCCAGAATCTACCACAACTCTCGAGTATAAAACAGCTCTTCCAGTTTCCAGACCCAAGAAGAAAATCTCTGGTGCTTTTTTTCTCGGTAAGCATTTGCTTTAAGAGATGGTTGTCTGCGGCATCAATGGCACCTGCTCAGACTTGCACTGTTCAGTACTCTCAGAGCAAGCCATAAATTTCAGTTCTTGTGGTAGCACAAAATTACAATTAAGATAGGCAAATTATGTATTGTCCTTTTTAAAAGAAAAACCTGGCAAACTACAGAAACTGCCCTGAAACTTAGTCATTTGAAAATGCTGTCCTCTCACTTCTGCAGAGAGTTTTTAACATATTTGAAAAACCTGGCTTTTGGGCATAAATTTTGTAATGAAGAGGTTGATGTCGACCTTCCTTCTCTCTTCTATAACTCAAAATGGCAAATTTAAAGCAAAGATATTTCAATATCTCTTATATTATGGTCAGTAGGAATGAGAATAGCCTCATGAAACTGGGAGAAGAAATGTGGATCTTGAAGGGTTTGAAAGGAAATGGCATATCTCTAGGGAACAGGAGCTCAAGAATCAGCTCGGGTTTTAGAATGAAAAACACATACAACAATGTGGTTGTTGGATTTCAGTACAATTTTTCTTAATGTCTTGAATTTGGAAAGGTGCATGTAGATTTCTTTTATGTGTTATTTACAACTTTATGCTAGAATGTGTAAAGCTTACACTCCTGTCCTGTGCACTAGTGTACCAGCTGAGAACAGGGGGTGTACAGTGTGTTAGAGACAGATTTTTTTTTTCTTACTTCCTTTATCATAGCAGAATCCCTCTCCAGAGATTCTGACCTACTATGTTCTTTGGGGCATGGAGGTTTTTGCAACTTCTCCTTATCATCTGTCTGAGGAGAAAGAGAGGAACACGGGAAAGGTGAGCATGGCTCAGTTTTCCCTTTACAGGTGCAAAATTAGTGGTGTGATAGAAAGCCTTTGATCCGGTGTTATAAACAGCCGCTACTGACAGCCAGAAGGCCAGTCATGAAGAGTGGCCTCAGGTCTGTGGAAACACAAATGTTGTTATTAATGAGAATTTCCTCCTTTTTGATCTCATTTTTGTCAGCTATATCCCAGGTGTTGACTCCTAATATCTTTACTGTTTCTAGCCAGTATTTTCCTTTCCAACCACAGTACACTTTACATGCTTCCTGATGTAGCCATAGCAATCCCACAGGGATACTAAGAACAAGCAGCTAACATTCTCACTTAAGTGGTTTCCCCAATAGGGTTAATTTTAATTAGTTAAATGGGTCAGAGTCTTTTTGAAAACTCTTAAAAATCTAGATAATATTTGTCCATTGTGGATACAGGTACTATAATCTTAATCCTATTGCTTTAGGAAAAATTGTTTAAAAAAATATTGAAAATATAATTTTAATCCAGTAATTTCATCCAGACACACTCACAAAACATTCCTCACAGAGGGATGGGATTGCTTATACTATAAAATTAGAGGATGGACCCATTAGAAGACTTTTGAGAAAATGCAATATATCTAATATAGCAGACAGAGAAAATATCTGGGTTTGGAAATCCAGATCAGTTTCCATTATGGCTGTACAAGGATTCCCTGTGTTTAGTAACTCTCCCTCTATGCCTTATGTGCCTTGTCAGGGCTGTGGTTTGAAACCTTATTGTGATGATTTATACTTTAATGACTAAATGGAACAGGTAATTTTAGGGTTTTTTTCATAGAATTATAGAATCCTTTAGGTTGGAAAAGACCTCTGGGGTCATCAAGTCCAGCCCTTAACCCAGCACTGACAAGTCCACTACTAACCACGTCCCTAAGTGCCACATCCATACATCTCCAAAACATCCCCAGGGATGGCGACCCAAACACTGCTTCTGCACCTTTAAGATTTTCTTCTGGAAGGCTGTCCAACATTCTGGGACTTCTTTGCCCTTCCCAACAGTCTCCCAAGGCATTCTGTTAACCAGTCTCCCAAACAGGCCAAAAGCCTGCCCTCCGGAAGCCTGAGGTGGCTGTTCTGCTGACCCCTGTTTGAGGCAATACTCTCAGGGAGCCCTTGTAGTCCCACACAGATCAATCAATCTCCCAGCTCAGGCTAATAGCAGTGGGATATAATGTCACTCTGAACATATGCACTAAACCCAATGCATTGTGGAGATTAACTGAGCAGTATTGGATGTAGTGAGCCACAGGGATGATTTATGGAAGAATTTACCTAACTATTTTTCCAGATGCTCAGAGCTGTTTGGAAAAACAGCTGGTTGCCATGAAAACTATATTTCTGATTGATTGATGGGCTTTTGGGGCCCTTGAAACTGGGGACCTGATCCTCAAGATATATCCCTAACCTAAATTGGTTTTAGGGTACTCAGTATAAATTAGCTGCAACCAGACCCTGTGCAAACTGAGCACAATGAAATTTCTCAGCCTCTATTGAATCTATGTGCTGCTTCTTGTTTCCCTGAGGGAAATGATTCAGGAGACTCCCGAATCACCAACTAAAATGCATTTTACACCAGGAAAATCTCTGGTTTCCTCTGAGGAGTAACTCCCTGGCTAGCAGACCCTGTCTCATTAAGTTACACCACCAGAATGGGACCTAAATGGTTACACAGGGGTGCAGCAGAGTGCTGATATTAAATACCGAGGTGCTGATTTACCAAGTGGGTTTTCAGGATCAGAAAGAAAAAGTAAGCTTCTTTTATGATGTTAAAACTGACGGGAAAATGGTGGCCATGAAATTGGGGGTTGAAAACTACCAGGAAACGCTCTTCAACTTAAACAGAACTGTTATAGTCACACCTTGGCCTTTTAAGTAACTAGGCTTTCCTGCGTTGTGCTGTTGACATCAGTTTTAATAGTGCTGAAAAGAATGAACTACAAACCAACTAAAACTTGCTTTTCATTTTAAAGTTCTTTTTTTTAATAACAGATCTATCTTATTTAAAGTTCCTATCTTAAATACTCAACTGTTATAAATCAGAATAAGTCCACTTAAACTCATTTGTCAATACTGACTTATATCCAGAATGGCTGGGCCTAAAGCTGTAACTTTCTAGCGATTTTCAACTTATCTCCGTATGCATTTGTTTGAAAACTAGGTCTAAATAACTACATACTATCAAGCTATGCGAGCTTAAAATTCCGTTATTCAGGCATCTTATGTCTACTCTGTATGTAATTAAATGCAATGAAAATGTGAGGTACAAAAAATATAAGTTTTTTAATGAAACTTACTATAGTAATTGGACTTTTTATTGTGTCTTTATTTGCTTCATGCAGACACACCACCATGCTTTTCTTTCATACTGGTGACAGAGTAAAAATGCTTTTTTAAATAGGCATTTAAGGAAATTACTCTCTTTAACAGTATTTTTCATGTGTAAAGCAGAAGTAAAAATTTCTTTTGCTAATCTTTCAGGCTCCATCTCAAAAGGATGAGCCACTCCCTCTGCTGGGGATATTTCTACAAACTGCTCTGCAAATGAAAATGATGTGAAGTTCGGTAAGTGAAATGCTAGAAATCTAGAAATTCTTCTAAAGTCGTATAAAACCTTAGCTGTGTGATTGCATATAACATTGCTAAAGTATATATAAGTGTCTTTATACTCAAAAAACATATTCCATTAAAAAAAAAAAAAAAGAAACAAAGAAACAGAGACACAAAAATATAAAGATTTCTTAGCTTAACAGGTTTTAGGATTTTTTTTCTTTTCACATATTTGTAACTTAATTTGCATCTTGCCAGAGATAGGTGATGGGTAATCCACCAGAGCTCCTTCTAGCTACAGGTAATGTTTAGCCTGGACAAGAGCTGTAGGACATGAGAAGCAGGTTTTTTGTCTTCATCTATGAACACTCAAAATAACACCTGGAGGGTAATGATTCTCAGGAAGAAAGTTCAGTTCATTCCCAGTTTTTGTTCAGTTACTGGCCTTTTGGATGAAGCTGCAGTGGATTCCAAAGAATGTCTCTGATGGGATGCCAAAAACTGTTCCAACACATATTCATACATATATTGGTTTCTCAGTCAAGAAAAAGCGTGAAAACTTTTGTGTTTAAAAAATTAAGCATATTTTAAAAGATACAGAAGCAAAGCATACAAGGTCAGGTTATTTGTCTTTTGTATATCTTCGTTCTTGCCTACTTGCTATGGCAATACTGCATTTGCCTATATCAAGCAGGTCTGAAGGAAGCATAAATGTTTCAGAGACAAGAATGCTCCTACAGGCTCTCTGAAAATTGTTAGCCAGGTAGAGGAAGGACACCCAAATTTAGGCTCCTGCCAAAGACAAGGGAGCAGATCTACATGGTAGCCAGGATTTCTCTCAGGCTGCATGCGTGAGAAGATCAAAGTGCATATGTATGACTTCGGATTAGCCACAAAATTGCTACTGTCAAGGTAAAGAAAGTTTACAGAAAAAAAAAGGTGGAGAGATTTGTTCTGTAAAGATGAAATGGAAATTACTTCTACCCCAAAGTTTTCCCCTGTTTGTTTGCTGAACTTTACCTTGGTTTAGAATATTTTGGGTTCAAACAAACTCCTAAGTTAATACTCTTTGTATTTTGAAAAGCTCAGTAGTTAGTGTCTCTGTGCTGTTGTCATTTTAGCGCCAAGTTTTTCAACAGGACATAATAAATCCACCAAATGAAGACTGAATTCTAACAGCCTTATGTTGAAAAGTACTAATTTCAATTAGACTACCTGGATAAAATGCAGTCTTTGAACACACCTGAACAGGGAAAAAACTGGGGTGGTAATCATCCTGGGAACAGAAAACATGACTGGCATGTACTCAATTCTGAATTTCTTAAGGCTCATTTTCCTTCTCACATCAATTGTTAAACAGAGGGAATTCTAAGGACCACAGGTGTCAGTGGAAAAGATGATCATGCATAATTATTCACTCAGTATTAGCTATTATGGAAATGATTTTTCTCCTGTGGTCCAGGCCTCTTTCTACAATACTTTTGTAAAATACATACAAATAACAAAATATGGAACATTTTGGGGGACCAAGAAAAGGGTTTGTTTTTTGAGAGCTGGAGGATCCAGCACAACGCAGAACTATGTGAGTGTTTTCCTGGAAAAAAGATGAGCAAAATGTTTATATACTAGTTAGGAAAAAGTATGTGTACTGATACCCAACTTCTTAAAAGTAAGAAAAATATAAATTGCAAAACCAGAGACCACTAAATGAAGGTGGTAAATTTAACTGTAATATTTTAAGAAGACAGTTTGTGGTGTAAGATGGGTGTGTTACTCTTCTCGTGCCGTCACATGAAACTGGAGGTTGACAGAGGCACAGCACTGAGGCAAGACAAAGTGTGAACCCAGCAAAGCATTTAGGTCCACATCTGAAGTCAGATAAACACTAAATCAAGCACTAAAAGCTGTGTTTATGGTTTCACAGTGTTTTACCTTGAGGGAAGGGAGAACCACTAAGATATTTTCCATGGGAAACAGAACATGCCAGTAGCTATATGATGGGCTAAGTCAAGGGTTTAATAAATTCAGAAAGCATGGAAATGATAGGTGCTGAAGGTAGGGCAATGTGTTCTGCCTGCTGAACATACAGCTGCTACTTTAGCAAATGCAGCGGTCATTCTTGCTTCTCTCCCGTGGCTCTTCCAGGTGTTTCAGTGCACACAACATCTGGAGGATAGCGCACAGTTTTACTCAGGTCATCTATTGTTCTGTGGATTACAAATGAAGTCCTGTCAATTTAACTGTGTGCTTGCTGGAAGAGTAACATTAAATATTACAAAAAGAATTTTTTTAAAGTAGTGGGCAATATTTCCTCTAGCTAAAATAAATGGTCAGATTAAATTAAAAAAATTAATAGCATCCTTCCCCTCAGAAGCTTTGCAACTCCTACATGACCACAACCACTGTTAATATCTTTCAGCTTGCAAGACAGTGCAGTGTTGTGGAGTGGCCATTCTGCATAGAAGCTGAGCCCTGTGCCAGCTCACAGTGGGTCACAACTTTGCTTCCATTATTTTACCCTTTGCCTGTCTTCTCACAGAGGTTTTATCAAATGTATAAGCTGAAGTATGGCTGGCTGATACTACAGTTTTTCTAGACACACAAAATGGAGAAAAAAATAGTCTAAGTTATGTGGATTTTGTTCAGAGATTGTTGGAGCATCCTGGACTTATTTAAATACATTGTGAATTTTTCCTGGAAAGATTAATATTCTAACAGAAATGTGATTTCTGTTTAAAAGATATCTATATTTAAATATGTATGTGTCATATAATCTAGCTATTTTATTTGATTCTCACAGATCACATTTCACAAGAGTTCTCAAATAAATATTCCTTTGCTTACATTTATATTACATTCTGACCCTTAGAAAAGTTTTGAGTCTGGTTGTTCGAAGTTTTCTAAATTACTTTCGGTCTGAAAAAAGCCATATGGAAACTACTGTCTAATTTACTAATAAGGCAAATGAGAATATTTGGTTTTCTTTTGCCAGAGTTTCACTGGTACATAAAGCCTCAATTGTTTCCATTCTTTTAGCAAATAAAAAAGACTCATCATTTCTGCCAGCCCTCAGGTTGTGCAGCATAGAAAAGACAGAAAACCTTCATTTGTTCTTTGCACCTATAAACCATTTCATCCTGAAGGACAAGTTTTCTGGAAACTAAATGAGAATCCTCTTGTCCTGTTCTGGCTCAGCTTTGCAATCTTTCATGGAGCAGAAAAGTATAGTCCTAACAATGCCATACACCTGTCAGATTATTTTCATCATGAAATTACTGCGAAAAAAGTGGGTTAAATTTGGAATAGTTTTAAAGGCCATGCAATTAAAAGTTTAAATCTCACATGAATGTGGCTTTATGTACTTGACTGCATTTCTTGCAGGCCTGCATGGTCCATAGACACTTAAAATTCATATGGTTTGTATTTAAATAACTAAGTATTTCTGTGGATCTGTCTTGAAGTGACAGAGCAGGTCAGACAGTGCCAGAATGATAACCTGAATGTTCCACTTTACAGTGTAGAGTTGTAGCCACTTTTAAAGTATTGTTATTTCAGTGAACCAACATAGGTTGGACCTCGAAGCTTTGTTTTTCAGACAATGAATTTTCATGTTATTGTTGTTAAACCAATGACATATATTATCTACACAATATATTCCTTATTTAAGTGACAGTATTTTTTTAAAAAGTCTGTTGCAAAAGCAGGTGCATGGGTTGGTAGTTTTTTTTTTTTTTTCATTTTGAAATGTAATAAAGTCAGTTTTTGGCCTCAAGCAATACTAGGATTTAAAATAGGAACTACTTTGAAGCAACATGAAGTTGCACCCAGCCTCTAGGTTATTAAATGTGTTTTCTCTCTCTGGTTTCCTAAATGCATCTCATTGTTTAATGGAATTTTAACTGTAAGATTTAGTTGTAGACATTTCAGCTGGACTTCCTTTAGAAATACATAACGATGCACCCACTATTGCAAAACACAAGTGGATTGGGATGTGTGGGAGGGAGAAACACCAAAATATTTTTTTTACTTCCAGGCTACAAAGATAATAAAAAGAATAAATAAATTACAGTAGTTCGAGAGAAGCAATAATATGGCTGGTGGGTGGGTCATCTCAGAGATCTAGTCAGGGTGAACTGAGCTTCATCCTTCAAGGGCTTGCTTTCATTCACAGCTTAGTTTGTGCAATTTACAATCAAAAATAATTCTCTCTTTTAAAGCAGATTGGTAAATAAACATCCTGTTCCAGTAAGCCTGCCTTTCCAGCTGATGCAAGATATTATAACTAGGATGGATTAATGAACTTTGGCACTTTAAAAACTGAGAGTGTGATTTTATGAAGGCAGAGCGAGTCCTCTGAATCTCTAAAACTTTATTACCCACAACTTGCAATGTTACTGTTCACTTTACATGAGTTTAAATCATACTGCCCAGGAGATACGCAGTGTACCTAGAAGACTCCGGACTCTGTAGTTGCATTAAATAAATTCTTTTGCAAAAGACAGTCACATACTATGGAGGCATTAGCTGTAAACTCACAAAAGCCAAGATATAAACTGTACATAAGTGTTATAGGTACAGCTATAACAATATTGTCTTGCTAATAGAAGGAAAAGTGAAAGAGGAATATCTCTATTTTACTTTGATAAGAGGTAAAGACAGCCCAGCTAGGTCAGTTGAAGGCATTTTGAGGCGACAAGAAGGAGGAAGAGGAAGATCCATAGCCATTCTTTGCTTTATATTCATTCCACAGAGGGAAGGTTTCAATTTCCAGAACTGTCAGTTTACCCTCTCTTTTTTTTCTAACTTCTTTTGTGTTCAATTTAAAAAATCTTTCTAAGGGTACATTTAATTATTTCAATCTTTTATTTTTAAGAAGTGTTTCAGGGTTTTTTTTTGTTCATGTAGGCTTGTTCCAGAATGCTAATAACTTATCCCTGTTGCACTCCAACCCCAAGCAAAATCATGTTAGAGCAAGTAATGCTTTCTGAATGAAAGTTTTATTTTTACATACAGCCAAAATGAGTTATATTACACCTGCACGAATGATGTTTCCCTTATTTTATGAAACTGGAAGACAGCCAAGTTGTACAGCGTTTCTGTAAGTGAAGAGGTATTTTTCACACGCCTCTTCCCAGCATCACCTACTTCAATGATTTGGGTGTTCCCCTCAGGTAGGTCAAAATTTAAACGTGTTAGTACTGAGATTGGCCACACCCAGAGATAATACAATTTTTTTTTTTTTGGCAATGGTTTTGTTAGCCAAATATGACATAGTGATCTATGAGAGTTATTTTTTGAACTTTGAGCAACTCTTTGTTATTGGATGTCAGGGGTAGCTGATGCTATTACACAGAGTTTTCCAGAGCCATTGCACAAGATAAAATTAGGTAGTAAACAAACATATTTGCACTAAGGAAATGGAAAGCTGAATGATCTTGATAGTCCAGCTAGTATATTATCTTGTCTTTAGCCCTGGATAGTAAGAGCATTGAAAAGGAAAGCACAAGAAATGCTGCAGAGGGATGTGATTTTATTATCATCTTGTGCTGAAGTCCACACGCAGAGTGGGATGTGGGAATGCAGCTTGCAATGAACACACTCTACCTCCTAAAACAATGAACTTCAGCTCCTGCTGGCCTCAACCCAACAGCTTTTTCAGCAGCTTGCACCCACACACACAAGCCCCTTCCCTAAATCCAGCTACACAGTGGGAGGGAATGTCTATCTGGGATGTAAAACAATTCAATCCTAGTAAATTTTCTGTCTATTTTTCTGCTTTAAACAGCTTTCGTTTGGTTAATTGGTGCTGTAGGGAGATAACCAATTTTCTCCTGTGGAGGGATTAGTGGAATTCCGTTGTTGAGATGTTCTAATTGTTAATTTGCATGCTTGAGAAAGATTATAATTTTGATTGTGAAACCTACCAGGGTTGATTTTTTTTTTCCCCTGAACAAAGTAGAGGAAATAGTTTTTTGCACTTAATTAATATCTACACAGTGTCAAGCATTGGACAACAACAAACACAATTATGAAATATATTTAAAGAACAAATATCCCTAATTCTCCTCTTTGGGAGCAATGCATGGCCAGCTCCATCTCCAGAGGAAGTTAGATAAACCCTAAGGCTGAAAAGTCCTCTAAAAGCTGTTAAGTTCACAAAGGATTGAGGAAGCCCAGCAAATATCACTCCTGACACTGTTCTCAGTCCATACACTATAAGAGTTTCCCATCTTTATCTTTGCACTTCTCTCTCCAGTGAAAAATAAAGTAAGGTCAAGTTATTACCTTGAGCTGGATAATGGGAAGTAAAGTCCTACAGATGATGAGGCACTTTGAAGTTTTCATATAAATGAACAGGTTGTGATAAACCTGTTGGGAAAGATGGGAACTTCATATATATCTGGCAGCTCATCAGAAAGTTCCTATCTGATCAGGTCTTGGATTTTTATCCTATTTAGCTAACTTGGGCTAAAACTTCTCCTGTCATTAGGCACTGTGTCTGGAAAATGCAAAATAAATTCCAGCTTCTTCTTCAGGGAAACATTGACACCTTTGTATTGCTTCTGCTTTGCAAAGAGGTGTGGCACCAATATCATCCTCAGATGGTACCACTAGTCACTGCTAAACTTAATCCTGTCTTTATTCCACTGCTTGTGCTCTGTTAATATATGAAGAGTGACAGGAGAATATTTGGTATTTTGAATTTCTGATGCAAAAATTCCTTGTCTCCTGCGGTTTTTTGGAACCTTTCACAGCTGTGATGAATGATTGCAAAGTCATTGCAAAATGTTCTACACTAGAGTAGTGGAACTCATCATGTGAGACAATGGAAATTTAAGATTATCTCCTTAATCTTATAGATCATAAGTTACTTTATGGATAACTAAAACTTTTTAATTGTTACAGTCAAGTTCTGCACGTGGGTGGGCAGAACCAGGACAAGGCAGAGTGAAATGGTGGAGGGAAGACGAATCAAGTGAGTGAATCAACTGCTACTTTGCTCAAGAGTCAGAAAATTAGAAATGCTTGAGTGGTGGAAGAAGGCAGTCATTGCCTTCCTCTGAGCCCTGGAAATGAGAAATAATAAAAAAATGGAGGCTTGTGGTGCTGGTCTGTTTTCTCTTGCTCTGTTCTTTGGAGGTCTAAAATGAAGAAACAGAGTTTCTTCAGAGTTGTCTTCCTGATCAAAGGAAGGATGTGAAGAATCAAAATATGCATTGGTTTAAGTGAGGAGATCTTAAAATTCCCATATTAAGTAATGTTTAGATAATTATATACTGATGAGCACTACACAAATGTTTTGGGGTTTTTTTAGCTGACTGATGGAAAGGGAAAAGATGAGATGATTAAAGAAAAGCAAATGAATTAAAAAGTTTTATGCAAATATTGACAGATAAATACCTTGTTTACTCTTTTTGGTACATTTCATAATGCAAGAGAAATATCTCTGTGAGCATTATACATTTGACTGAAGATTGCATTAAGACCTTTGGGTCTTAAATGGGCAGGGATAACTTCTTTTAGACAAATTTACTCAAAGCCCCATCTAACCTGACCTTGAACACTTCCAGGAGTGGGACACCCACAGCTATTCTGGACAACCTGTTCCAGTGCCTCACCACCCTCACAGTACAGAATTTCTTCCTAATATCTAATCCAAAACTGACCTCTTTCAGTTTAAAGCCATTCCCTCTTGTTCTGTGTACAGGCCCCTGTAAAAAGTCCCTTTCCAGCTCTCTCTATAGCCCTTTTAAGTACTGGAAGGTGTGGTAAGTCCTCCCTGGAGCCTTTTCTTACGCAGATGTTCAGATGGGGATCAGTCACAGTTCGTGCCGTTTTAGCTGCCCAATGTTTTGTACTGATACTGAGATGATTCACAGGTCACCTCTTATCAGACCACTTACATAAAATAGGAATTTTTCCTAAAGATAGGACAAATATAGACCACAGTATACACTCTTCTCTCATTAGCTGGAGAGGCTATAATAGACCACAGAGATAAACCAGATCTGAAATGACAGTGAATAGCACATGCTAAATAAAACCCCCCTGCCTCCACCGTGAATAACTTAGCCACTGGGATGTGGCTGAATTGGTATGGCCCTGGTTAAAATGGAAAAGCCCCAGCAGCCACAAAGCTGAGGAATGTTAAGGAATTAGTCATTGCAGCCAGTGATGCTAAATGTAAGTCCACATCTGGACTCATGAAAACAATTGCTGTTTCCTCTTGGTTCATATTATTTATCAGCACACAGTTTAAGGTTATTCCAGGGCTGTTATGGACAAACAGTCTAATAATAGTAATGCTTGAATGACATTCTTTGTTAAGTCAAAGACTAAAGAGCCTGCCTAGTCTGGAAGTATTTTCCAAAGCACTTGAAGTTTTATTTTAGTTTTAACTACTTAGAGGCATAAGCTTTGACTGATCCTCAGTGCCTATGGAACCATCACTGTGAGACTGTGAACAAGTTTAAGATTAAGGCAGAGGAGATATCTAAAGTCTAGGCCAGGTGGTTGTCTTATTTTTCATTTTCAATACCTGTCAGATATCTGAGATTCTAAGGGTTAATAGCCTTCATGGCCTTTTTGAGAAGAAAAAAATAAAAATATTGGACTGGGATGAAATAAGTTAAGCTTTTCCATGACATTTTACTAAATTCTAAATTGGCTTGAAATATTTAAAATTTTGACTCTGTGTTTCAGTTCTAGATTTTGTACTTCAGTCAATGTAATCCCAACAGCCTTCAGGTCTGAGAGCGAGTTAGGCAGTAAACTAAAAAAATTTTTTTTGAATTGTGCTTTTGGAATATTAACATTTTCACCAGAGAATACTGTCTTGCAGTTTACAGGTCCGCATGACTTAATATAGGAAAGGCTGGAGAACACTTCATGCTTTTGGATGGTGACGTCACTCTCGGAAGCCTGTGAATCTTCTGTGCCGTGGCGCTGATCTCAGTCCCAGAGCAAATACTAAAGACCAATGTTACAAATGTTCAAGATATTTTAGCTAAGAAAATGTAAAACTGTAGGCTTTGAGTATTATATATGGGAAAAAACTGTCATTCTGAAATTCAGCTTTGATTGCTCACTCACCGTGATTTTAATTGACTTTCTGTAGATCAGAAATAGCACAGGGCTGCAGACATCAAATTAGAGTGGTCCCAGACTGCACTACATGCGGTTTACTGGGTCAAACCAAAAAACTTCATTAGTAGTATAACATGTCAAAATTAGTCACTTAAGAGTGTAAACAGCTCCAGAAACAGGAATGAGCAGGCCTCCAGCCATCTGCTTTGTGTGTTATTCCTGCTTTTTCACTGTAGGCACTGATTTTTGTTCACTCAGCCAGATGATCGTCGCCTTAGATTCAGCTGAGTGTCCCGAAGTAGCAGAGAGCTGGAGATGTCAACAGATTGCGATGCCTTCCGGTAGGGGCACAATGCTCTGCTCTCAGCAGGGAGGACCAACATCAACAGCTGGTACATCCCAGGACCTCTTTTCCATCTTCTCCTCTCATTTTTTTCCTGCAGATGTGAGAAGCAAACGATCTTGTCATTATTAGCAAAGGCACCCTGGAGTAACCCTACACTCTTTTTTAACTCAAGCCAGCGACAAACCTTCCTCCCCCATCCTCCCTCCCCCTCTCTTCCCTTCTTCTCATCTCTCTTCTCAGTCTGTTCTCTATTATACTGACATCTTTAATTTGAACATTATTTTCATAGAATTTTTAATTTCTATCAAGTACACTTTTTGTTTGCTGCCTGTTCTGTAGCAGCTGGTTTTTATGTACCTGATTACTCAGTTTATGAAACCAGATTTTTTTGTTCAAATTCTATTGAGATATATTTGTAAAGCCCTATGTAATAACAGAAGGATCTTGAGTATAAGCAATTACTTTCTTTTATTATTGTTTTGGCACCAAAAATTTGCAAGATGTACACTAACCGTGCAACCAGAAAACAAATCCTAAAATGCATGATCAAAAGGAAACATTAGCAAACCTCTGAGCAGTAGCAGCAGCTTCAATTGCTAGTTCATATAAAAGAGTCAGTAGGGATTAGGCAATTGCTGTGCAAAGAATAAACCAATGATTTCTTGAAAATTAGTGTTCAGCTGATAGCCATTTAATTAAACTGTTTGCCTTAGCGTTTGTGATTTTTAATGGAATTTCAGGACAGGTTAAAAGGAGGAGTTGAAGGATAAGATTTAATACAGATAGAGAAAGCTTTCATTTATTTGCTAAGTGCATAGTTTTTTTATATGCCATCGTTCCCATCAATAGAGTGATGAACAAAATATATGAATATAGCAATAGCTTGTGGAAAAATTATCCTAACTTCACATGAGAAGAAAGTGTTTGTTTCAAAGAATAGTCTGAGTTGAAATGGACCCACGACAATCACTGAGTCCAGGTCTTAAGTGAGTGGCCCGTACAGGGGCCAAACACACGACCTTGGTGTTATTAGCACCATGCTCTGACCAACTGAGCTAATCTCAAGTAGTTGAGAGTGTCTCTACTGTACAGCCAAGCTTCAGAAAGGTTAAGGACCAAAATGAGAGGAAATCTCTTATATCATGCAAAACCCACTTTTGGAGTTAATGAGCTGCTCCAGTGATCTGCATGGAGAAATAACCAGGGCTTTGAGAAATGCCCCAGTGAAATCAATTGCTGGTGAAAAAAAAATGGGAAACATCAGATGATATACATTTTCACATCAGATGAAGTTAAATATTTCAGTATATCTACTAATCTACTAATTAATGGGAGTGGAGAGGAAATATTTCCTAAGACTCAGCAGTGGGTGTCTCTTTTGGTGAATTTTTGCTGCCTTTCAGTCATTTGCCAAGTACTGAAGAAAGGATACTAAGCTAACAGTGCCCCAATATGATACTACTGCTATTTTATTCTGGCTGGACTTCTGAACTTAAATACTGCCTCAGTTACTTGGACAAAAATAAAGTGTATTAAAAAGAGGAAAGGCACATCTTAAGAACTGTAAGTCAGGAAATCTTTATTCTTTGTTATAAACCCCAACTATGATAATGATGTAGTCTCTCTGTCATTAGCAGAGAACATGATTATGTGGCAAGCTTTAGGTGAGACTGCTTGCCCTTACCCTTTAACAATTGCATGGAAGGAAAAGGTGCAGTGAAGTCCTTCAGCCCTCTGAGAGTTCTGATCCTGGGGTCGGGTTGAGAGGACATCTAACCTAAGTCAACTGAGTTAATCATAAATGTCACAAACATTTTAATTAAACCACCACAATGATATGATGAGCTTTTTTTATAAAACAGTTTGTCCTCCTCTCACGCCCTCAATACTGCTGCTAAAGCTCAGCTCATTGTGCACACAGGAATGAAAGATTCATGAGCTGGAAAGACAGCAAGGGGAGAGAAACATGACTCTGTGATAGTGATGGGCAATACACGTGGTAAGGCAGCAAGGCGTCTGAATGGCTGGTGTCAGGCTATACCTACATCTTCACAGGCTCATATTGCCCCTTGCCTCTTGCCAGCTGAGCTTCAGCTTAGAAGCTACCTTTGGGCTTATCCAAACTCATCCTTGTGAAGGATGTACTA
Organism: Oriolus oriolus; assembly: GCA_013400235.1. NCBI lineage: Eukaryota > Metazoa > Chordata > Aves > Passeriformes > Corvidae > Oriolus > Oriolus oriolus. The sequence continues at coordinate 556,339 of VXBT01011829.1, forward strand.
CAGCAAGAATGTTGTAAACCAGGAAGTTACACAATACTTGTATTTCTCCCTGCTATACATTTATTAGCCTATCATAATGTTTGATTTAACAGTATCATTACACATGGTTGTATCGTGATGTTTTTACTGTCATGAAAAATTCAGATGGCATTACTGTTATTTAGTGATTAGGCATCTCAAGATATATATAAGAGAAGAGCGTTTATTCCCTAACATTTCTGTTCGTAATTCTATAATGAACTTGCCTTGGTGGGATCAACACCAAGGAAGTTTTAACACCTCTTGATATTTCAGCAGTCTTGGGAAAAATGTCAGTTGGCAGACCTGGTCTGAAAGAAAGTTTGGCTATCACAGAAGCAAATATTTAAATCAGAGCTGTATTGCTCTTAGAATGATAGTCTGGAAACTTTCTGCCTTACAGTGTGCTGCTACTCAAGAAAAAACAAATCAGCCTAACCATAAATTTAAACGAAAGCTTTTGTATACAGAGGCATTTCAGGTGCTGTGATGGAAGGATCGAGTTATCCCTGTATGAAAATGTCAACGAGTCTTGCCAAGTATAACCACAACAGGTCCTGCACACTTGCTGTCCAGAGATCATCTATCAAAGTTGTGTCTCTCACTTTGCTCCTGGGAATGCAGTAAGGAGTGAGGTGTGCTTTGACTCAGATAACAAGAAAACAATGATAATAGAAAACACACATAAGTTCAGCTGTGAATTTAGTACAGTCACATTTGAAAAAACTGGTGAGTACAATTTGCAGAGGGTGAGAAAACCAAAATCCCTGAGGTACTCTCATGGGTCTTCAATAGTACGGCAAGGTGTTCTTTCATATAAGCACAAATTAAAGAGACTTGCTTATTATTGTTATTCATTTGTATTGATTTTTTTTTCCTATTCAGAAATTTATACTAAGAAAACATGGTAGTGCTTGAAAGTGGTCATTGGGTGGTGTGGAAATTAATATGATAGATCTTTCAGTTCAGACTTATTAAAAACACAAGAAAGCGTAGTTCTCTGGAAAAAACAGATGCTTTGCAGAAGAAAATTTTCCTTTTATTTGTACAGAATGATGTATCATAAGTGCTAGTTATCAGATGTTGTTAATGTAAAAACATTAGCATATTTTATACAGTTAAATGAATATTCTTTATATTTTGTCTACTTTCTTCTTCTTTCACCCAGTGTCACGTGTCCTCTTCTTTATATTTCCTACCTAGACAGAAGGAATGATACAGACTTCCTGACAGAAAATATATGCAGCAGCACTAGGCACAAGATTTGTGCAGCCTTCACCGAAAAAAAAATAATGCAGCAAATATAGGAGACTGGATCAGAATGAATTGCTGAAATCAAGTTGAAGCATGTTTTTGTCCAAAAAAAACATCTCATGTGACAGCTCTATTACACAAAAAAGCAAAAAGTGGGAGTTTCATGTAGAGTGATGCAAATCATAGTTCTGTTTAAGGAAGACTTTAGAGTAGTAAATTATGATCTTGTTTAAACTGTGATTTAATGATCTGTAGTATTTCAGAGGCTTAGTTTAAAGCTTTCTTACTGCCTGAAAATGTTAAGTTTTGTTTATTTTTTATGTGAATAGTTGTCATCTTAATTTTGACGTGGCATTGTGACAGTGCCTTTAGCTAGGAATTAAGCTTAACCCTTTGAAGAGAGGAGACAGATCCTTCAAATTTACGAGGATTATCTAAAAAAACACAGAAATATGCAGCAACCAATGCACTAAGTGAAAGGCGATGTAGCCCGTAGCAACTGATCCATGTTATCCAGGAAGTACAAAGCTGTTGATTTTGGCTTTCACAGGAAGCATTGAATTTATTTGAATAGAATGCTGTTCTTGAGAGGGAAACCGGGTGCTGTAAGCCCAAGGAGTCTTTTCCTATGTCATCTACTTCTGTCATAAATTATTAACGACTGTGACTTGCTCCAAACAAGAAGTGTCATAAAATGTCTGTGCTAGGTAAAGGAGAGTTGAGTGGACAAGCTGCCCCACTCCTTCTCCCTTACCTCGGTCAGACTGAGAAGCCAGGGCCTGGATTGCCTGCAGGCACCTCCTGACCCATCACATCACTCCACTTCCAACATCTCTCTGCACTGCACCTTCTCAAGTTGCCATTCTCTTTTCCCCTCAGGGAATAGCCCTTGCTTTCACTCAGGGTCAAAAGTGCCTCCTGGGACCTTTGTCAATATTAATGTCATGTATTAATATGGCAATTGCACTCAAAGGTCAGTGGAGAAATCAGAAACCCAGTCAACTTTTCTGCTGTTCCGTATTTATAAGCCAGAATTTCTTCATGGGTGTCCATTCATCCCACAGCTTCTACAAAATGAAAAGCCTCTTGCAGACACAATTTTAAAAAATATATTAGAAAAATACTTCCTTTTTTTTCATTTAAGGAATGGAAGCAAGAAGGCCGTTTCTGGTCATTTTTATTTTTTTTCTTCAGTATGTTTTATAAAATATAGCCTATAATACAGTTTAAAAGCCTCAGTACTGTGCAAGTGATGACTTTCTTTTCTGCATTTTACATTGAAAAAATTGACCACAGTGAAACCAATTGTAATGATATCTCAGGTAAGTGATCCAAGGGAAGTTTAAATCCTTTGCAAATACACAATATATTCAAAATCTTTGTTTTTTTCAAGTCAAAATTTGCAATTCTTCCTTGTTCTGGGGACGTGGTTTCCTTTTGATGAAGGGTGGAGCATCTCTTGCTTCTCAAGTTCTCTGCTTTCTCTTAGTCAGAAAACACCATATAGCTTTAGGAAGGCAGTCCTCAGTAACAGAGAGAACTGGAAAGATAAGGGTTAATGAGGTTCAGTCCTCTCATTTCTCTTCCAGAATGGCACAAGCAAATGTCAGAAAGAGATACGCAGAGGAGTGTTCAGCCCAGCAGGGCTTTCCCGCAAACCTTGCTTGGCTTCCCTACTCAGCTTTGCATTTTATTTTAGTTTCAATAGGAAAGGATGGTTCTCCTCATGTTTTAATCTTTGCTGATATGTAAAGATTTACAGTGCTACCTTCAGGCTAATTCAGGGACCATTTTGACAGGCCTGGGAAAGCACATGAAAGTGCTGCTTTCTGTCCATCTGGCTTTTTCACCTCAAACAGTCTTCAGGCTTTTTCAACCTTGTACTTGCAGGAACTTCTTCAAAAAATAAGACAAATTAAAAAAAAATTGGCACATGTTCCAGTAAATCAATATGAAAACAGATTTTTTTCTTAGTTTAGGACAGACATTTTCAAGGGAAGGGGTGCTCAGAGAAAATAACATATTGTTTGTAAAATTGTGCTGATATTAAGAAGCAATTGTGCCTGAGAAGCAAAACCATTTACAGTGAGTACTAAGCAGCTTCTCTGCTCCTTTGTTTTTTAATCAGAATATTATCCTGCTATTCTTTTCCTTTTCTCATTGTAAATCTTCACCACACCCTTATACTTTTCCTGTCCTGCCTCTTCTTTTCATGTTTTAAAGCACCTTTCACAATTTGCAAAAACAAGCCTATGTTTACACATTTGAAAGACATTAAACTTATAGAAATTTCATTATCTACTGTTTAGCATTCAAGAAGCTAGGCTTTTAAATTTGTATGAGCAGCATATGGGTGGACCTTCTCCCCATGTCTTGCTTTTTTGTTTTTTCTTTTTTTAATTCATTCTGTACACAACCGGTACTTAGAATTACTGCTTTGATCCTGAACACTCTATGAACTCACTAAAAAATTAAATATCCACTCTGTAAAACATTTGTAAATACTTCTAGTTGTTAAAAAAAAAAAGTCTTCATGCTTCATTTTTATGAGAAAGGAACATCACCGTGAAAATATTCAGTCTTATAATCAATAAACATAACCTTCCAGTGTGTTATTACAGACCTTCATTTGTCTTCAGGTTTTACTTGCAAACATTATTGGCTGCATAGCATGAAGGGCATTTTATGGAAAATACATGTATCAGATATGACAAAGGTAGCATGCTACCAGAGTATCTGTGTTCCAGAAAAATGCTGTAAGAAGCTACTACAGAGTAAAAAATAAATAATAATTCTGAACTTCATTAGCTTTTACAAGTGTAAGTTTTATGAAGATAGTGACTGAAAATGAAGTGTTTTTCCTAGTTTTTGTTCTATATAGTATTAATATTGTCAAACCTCATGTTTGGCGTTTCAAACACAAAATGAAAATTTATCTGTACTTTCAGCTTCTTAGTAGGAACACAAACATCCCAAGCAGAGGAGTTAGTTCTCAGATTTATCCATTCATCTCATTTTCATCCAACATCAAGGACGATGTTTTCTGGAGAGAGGAGTTTAATTTTGTTTTCATGTTATTTCCACAATACTGTTTTCAGTATCTCAGCATTTGGAAATTAAGCTGTTTTGCTGGAAATCTGGGCACAGTGTCTCATCTGAATGCAGCCAGTTTAGTATCAGAGCCTGAAGAACTCTCTATTCAGGCTGGATGCTTCCAACATCTCTAAAGGTTCTTTGATTAACTGAGGTGAAACCATTCTGTATAACAGGGTCACCACACACAAGCATTCATTATTTTCTTCATTTGCATCAATTAGAATTATGGAGGGCCTGGGTCTACTCCTGACTTCTAAAAACATGATCTACTCCAAGGTGATGTTTAAACAGAGCGCCAGAAACACCACATCATATTTCATTAACAAATAAAACTTTTATTCCTTTCATCAGTGACAGCAAGATTCATATTAGGTGCAATGCTAAAGGAAGTCATTAACATATATCACTCGAGCTGGTCAAACGCTGAAGAGCTAGAGCTTGGTGTATATCACAACAGTCAATCCAAAGATAGCGAATTTCATTTTTGCACAGACTGCATTCAAGAATGAATGAACACTAACTCCAGCTGATTTTGTGAATTCTAGTTTTCTTTTTATGACTGCTTACTTCAGTGGTGTGCAAACCACTGCTTTTTATTATGGCTCAACCAGAGAATGCCTTTACCAGACTGAAAAAAAAAAAAAGAAATTGAGTTCAGGTCCTCTACCTTGAAAGCTAGATGAAAGGAGTAAGTCTACCAGACATGGAGGTGACAGAGTATATCACATGTCAGAATTAGAGAGGTATTCCAGGAGTGAACCAAAAGAAACATGGTATTGATAATACTGTAATTTTCTACGGTCCAGTGTGTAACAGCAGACATCTCTCCCATGGATGTTGTGTTCAAGGTGAAATCAATCCCACATTTTCTTTTTTTCAATGTAAGTTATTGCAAGTCACTACAGACTTGTTCAGCAAAGCAAAATTTGATTCACCGAGAGTTTTATCAACACGTACAAACTAATTTCTTGCAGTAAGATTATTGCTGCAAATATAGTGAATATTTGTGCAAATTTAAAAAAGATTGTTTTATATGGTAGAGTAATATGGTTTGTTAAATAACACTGGGTCCATGCTCTGTCTGTAAATTCAGCCATACAAGGCAGAACCTAAATACCTCTTCTTAAGTGTGGAAGGGTTTCTACTTAAAATATTTTTTCCTATTTCCTTTCCATGTCTCTGCAACATGGTCTAGCCTCTAAGGCTAGCAACCTTATTTAACTGGTGGACAGAGACTGCTAGTAGAAATGGAGCTGAGAAATACACAATTTCCATTACTTTTACCTGAAGTAACTAATAAAGGCAATGACTGATGTTACCATTATAGATGCCAGGTAGACTGGAACAGTCTTACTCTGGTGTCAGGAAAGAGTACAAGCAAAGCCACCAGATGTCTGTGCCTACAGTGGTCCAAGCAGGCCACCAAAAAATCAAGTTGGGATTGACCCAAACCATTCAGAGTTACTTTGTCATCTGAGGTCTTCAGCAATCCTGCAGATTTAGAAGAGAGGAGGGAGGTCTCACAGAAGTCACAGCATGTTTTATCATTTTTTCCTCTTCTTTTTCCTTTTCAACATTTGTTGAAACCTTCCATAGTACGAGTAGAAAAATAGTTTCTGCAACAGCTCTCATTACCTGTCCTGAGCTTCAAAGATCTGGTCTGCTTGGATTTATAACAATCACATTTGAACATGCTTTTTGCACATTAATTCTAAGCGAGAGGTGCCCAGATTTTCAATTTGCTAATAACACAACACTAATATGCTAAAATAAAATCTAGTCCACAACTCATGGAACAAGTTAATGTTCTAGGCTTACTCTCAAATTTTGGATTGTTTCACATATAGGAATTAGATGTCTTGACAAGGTTGTTGGAGCCAACTTCAGGCCTAGAGAATGAAGCAAAAAGAAAGAAGAAGGAATTTGGTTTTGATATGGTTGAGACAACACAGTTGTATCCAGTATAGTAGAAAATTTTATTTAAAGAGATGGGAGAGAAAAGTTAGCTCATAAGTAACAAGAAGCATTGGAAAGGTAAACGGTTAAAGGTGACGATCTATCATGGTTTTAATAGCTGTTGTTTGAGAATATTGGTGATGGGTCCTTACCAGAGAAGTCAGAAGCTATTAGAAGGTACCTCTTGTGTCTGTTACTGTGGGTGGTTTTCTGACTAGTTTTGCACAGGATTTTTTGTTTTGGTACTTCTTACTGTTTTTGTATTGCCTAGTTCAACTCTGTGGGACAACCTGAGAACTTGGGGATCTCATGGCCTACTGCTCCACAGATCTGTGGGGAGAGAAGAGTACTTAGGCTCAGAAGAAGTGTTTAACAGGAACTTACTCAAATATTGCCCATCAGATTTCTTATGATAAGCACACTTGAGGCCACGCTGAGTGCACAGCTCAGGACTCCAGCAAATTGAGTCATATCTGAACAGTGTTCACCAGCAGAAAAATGCACTGCTCCTCTGCATGTGCTGTATTAAGCATCTTGGGGATCACTCTGACTAAAAATTAGTGCTGGGAGCTGTAATTAGGAAGTTTTAAGAAAGGAGAAGTTGCAAACTGTCTGGAAGCTCTGTGGCTGGTAAATCCCAGGTGTTATACTGTTCCAAATTTCCCTTTAAGTTTGAGGTGAAATGCATGTGGAAAATACATGGTTTAGTTGGTGGTTAATGCTGCACATCACTGAGATGGGTAGGTTTTTCATTCCACCTGTTGCCATTAAAACGTTGCCCGAAGAATGCAAATCACTTTCCCATGTGATGAGTTGCTATATGAACAATAAATAGCTTAAACAAATACAGTTAGGTACTGAGACAGTAATGATTATCACAGAGTACAATTTTCTCAGTTCATTTACAAAAGTTCAAAAACTTTGTCAGTAATTCTCACAAACTGGTATATTTTTTGCTGATTTCCTGTTCCATCTCAACACTTTCTAAGAGCTTTAATCAAACAACAGTTAAATCTGGAAATAAATTCAAATACACAGTACCAGGACAGTACTAGAGAAAACAGCACTTGAACACTTTATCCCTGGCTGGTAATGAACACCAGAGCACTTCTTGCAAGCTGGTCATAGATAACAAAGGCACAGAATTCATTACATATATTAGATATTGCAGTTGTGACTGTACAAAATCTGGAGGGATGGGAGAGGGAAGTGAATTTTCTGCCATATGATCCACCAGCATATGAAACTACGACAGGATCTTTGCTCCATCAGATACTCTGTGTTCAGTTCCTTTTCATGGAGCTGGAAAGGATTTATTTTCACACAGAACTTTGCCCTCAATTGATATTATAATGATTCTTGTAATTTCGGTCTTTCTCTCTATCTGATCTGATATGTTAGATGATGACAGTAAGTTTTAACATATGTTTCTTCTGTAGATTTTGACAGAGTGCTGTTATTTCCTGTATAATAACAGTTTCAATTTCCTGTTCACCATTTTAGTTTTTCATACAGTGATCACAGAATAAAATCTTTAGGGAAGACTGAATATAGTTTGATCTATAAAGATGGCTGATTAATGAAATGATTAAACTCATTCTTTGTAGCTAACAGATAAAGTTGAAATGAGTGCACATTCCTCTTCCTTTTATAGAGCTGGTTTCACAACTGTAAAAAACAAGGCAGTCTGTTGAAGAACATTCTGAGTTTTTAAAAAGTCACAAACATGAACTTAATAGGAGACTGCAATTAAACAACAGTACAAAAATTCAACAAATCTTTGCCCCTTTTCTGACTTCAGGAATGCTAGAAAGTTATATTTTATGATTGAATTATTCTGTAGAGTTTTAGAATGTTGTTCACATATTTACCTTTAAAAAGACTCTTCTATTAACAGTTCAGACTATAGAAAAAGAATAGTTCAGATTACCATCTGTTATGACCTGGAATAGATCTACTGCTTAGCATTGAAGCAGTTTAGACGCGCTGAACTATATCTAAACTAAGAAATAATGCTGTGCACTGGGAGTAGGTCTCTCAGATCCAGGGTGAGAGACTCCTACAGACTAGGACTAGTGTGGTCCTGTGAACTGAACACTCATCAGCAGCTAAAGCACAGTCAGATTCCTTTTTGAAGCCTTCCTCCTTGTTGGGTTTGATCTGAAAATAATAAATACCATTTGTTCTTCTGGGCACTCTTCAGTGTGAACCCAAGCACCATAAAAGATATAATTAGAAGGAATCAATTCAAAAAATGCACCTGATCCAAACTACACAGGCAGTGTGTATGCATCTTGTACAATTCTAGACAATGTCTCTCTCATGATTCTGAAAGATATGTCTGTGAAACTTTGGAGATTGGGATGCCTGCTAAATCAGCCTAGAGTTCACTCTTTTAAGTTCCCTACTGGTTTACATCCATAGCTCAGTGGTAAGTTTAACACAGATCTTTGGAGAGCCGCCAGTAGAGTCACTTGTGCATCTTCTGCCTTGCAACCATGATGAGGCAACTCATGGCGACCTCAAGGCAAAACTTGAAGTCCTAGTGAAGACCTGTTTTCCCCAGCTGTGGGATGTGACATGTGATGATTCCAGTGTCCTCTGAAGTGCACAGGCAGAAACATAGCTGTAGAGATATGGCAATGAATGCTAATTATGCCCAATTAATAAAAAAAAAGTAATTTAGTGGAATGAAACATAACACATCTTCTGTAGAAATGAAGGGCAAAATTTCCATGTGGTGCATTTAGAAGCCTTCTGCTTCCAATACAAAATACTAAGAAGATTATGACTTTTAAAAAATGTGTAATCTCTTGGGATTAGTCAGGCCAGTCACATTCTTCAAGTTAATCACGTGCCTGAGAGTTTGGCTTGATTGTGCCAGACGTGTTGCTTTGAAGAATTTAATAAATAACTCTGAATTAACTTGTGGTGTGTTTTAGTGTTTGCAGAACATCATTATTTCTCTGAATTTATTATTTTTTTCCACTGATTTGCCGGATGTTCTTTAACTTAGTGGACCGACCATGAGCAGCCGCCTTTATGAGTAGTAGTAATTCCATATTTTAAAATAAGCTGTGTCTCTCAATATTGATTCTTTTTTTCCTGTGATTGCAAGTGGGCATGAATACAGCCAATTAGATTTGTATGAAAACCTACCATTTTACAGGAACACCTATTTATCTATCCTTATTTTCATGGCTCTTCTGCTATTATTACCAGGAGAAACAGGATGATAATCTGTTGCAGAACACTCATGATGGTGCTAGATAAACTGCTGCAGTTAGGAAAAAGATGCTTTTATATGTGTAGCTACAATGTACAATCTGCTCTACATAAAGATCAAACCTCTTACTGGTGAAACTCCACTAAAATCAAGGGTGCTGCAAGAAAGAGGAATTTGATCCTCAGTGCTTAATGAATAATGCCCAGGATCACAGATAAACCAGTGACTACATTTGACACTCACATATCATTTCCTTCTTTATTATATATTTTACAATATGTAGGGCAAATATGAGATAATATGCTTGTGATTTCCTTTGACTTAAATACCTATATACTTGAACATATTTGGGTTTTTTCAGTCTCCTTACTGCCCACTTGCTTTGCTTTGAGATCTTCTTCATGCAGTACCCTGCTTTAAGATCATTCAAGCTTACAGTTAAATGGTTACAAGGAAGCCTTTCTAACAGCAATAGGTGCTGTCTGTGCCTTTGAAAAGGCACAGAACTGTCACGCCTCTAGCCAAAAGCAGGGACCCATTTCCTTTAGGTTGGCCCAATAATATCACATAAAAGTCTTCTAAAACCGGGATGAAAAGGCAACTTTTCTTCAAACCTCTTTACATTCTCTAAGGAGAGCATACGTTTTGTGTCAGAACTTCTGGTTTAAATTCTTGCCAGTCCAAGCTTCCTAGGAAGCAGATGTTTCTGTGATATTGCTAAGCTTTTATAGGGAACTTTTGAGCTTTAGAGTGTGACTTTACATACTTCATTGCACAATCTGGATAAGCAGTGGCAGGTAGACCTTGAAAAAACACACACAAATATACCTTCTTTGGCTGAACACAGGAATTAAACAGCTATTTTCCTCCAGGACCAGTACACAACCATACTTGGAAATGGTGAAGGAACAGTAGAGCTGAACGTCATCACAACTTCTGATGGGACTGAGGCCACTTATTGTATGAGGTCTTGTCTTTAAGCTTTTGTTTATAAATCCTGACATTGCAAAGCTACCCTTTGATATGAACCCATGTTTATTCCTTATTCATCATGGTAATGTTGCAAAGAGCTACTGGTATTTTAACTGACTCTTGACTTCTCTCTAGGCTAGGAAAATGAAAGTTTCCACCTCAGTCTGATTTCAGGATTAGTGTACATACTAGCCATTAATTATTATTTATATTCAGAAGTTTGCAGACAACAGCATGAACACTATTGAAATTTCCTTGATGTGTCAAGTAATGCTGGGCAGTAACATAACCTATCTAAACCCTCTTGTATGAAGGCAAAGACTGAAGGGCTGTGTGTTTTGTGATGAAAACCATCATCCTCTGGCTTGTACTAAACTCACCTCCCAGGCCACTAATTTTGGGTGGTTTCTATTTGTTTGTTTTAGTTTGTTTCTAAATTATGCACTTGCCAGGATTTAAATTAAACCTTTCAGGACTTCTGTAAGCTGGAAAGTTGGCTGTACATCATTGTGACTGAATATTGAGCTAATCACTTCAGTTAACTGTTGGCTATCAGTGACAAGAGGAGAACTCAATAAACCATGAATTAATTCAGAGCTCTATTCAGCTCAATTTGTTGCTGTAAGTTACCTTTTGTGAGTTACAATATCCACTTCCCAACTGAAAAGCTCTTACTAAATCACAGCAGCAGCCAATTTCAGTCATGACCCATGCAGGGCTACCCTTTTCTTTGTGGTATTCAGCTGTCATTCAAATCAACCCTTTTCATTAAATACACTGTACCCCATCCTATGAAAGCTAGTTCAAGACAAAACATTGCAACTGCATACTGCTATTTTAAAAAGTGTGTATACACCTTAATATTTCGTATATTTACTCTCACTGATAGGCAACCAGGGTGTTTATCCTTACGAAAGATGAAAAAACTGAGAAATATGCTTTGTTCTAGAGCATATCTGAACACACCAAATACCATGACTGTTCATTTACTTTGTATTCTGAGGTCTCATAAACTGACTTTTTTTACTGAGAAGATTAATGAATTTTTGTTTATAAATTGCTATCTGGAAACATTCCATAAACCATGTTTTTAAAATAGCACATGTATGACATGATTCACTAACTTTTCCCCACTATGAATGGTCCAGTGTCATGATTAAGGAATTCCTTCAAATATTGGTGATAAAGCTATGTGCCCTCTACTCAAAGAGTGTAAATTACATAACCAAAGAAGTCCTTGTGGGACCAAAAAGCTATGAATCCAGGAAAATCTTGAAAGGGATCAGAGTTCTCTCAACCACCCAGAACAGATACACACCATGTCTTTTTCAGTGAAGTAAGATAATGTTTTACAACAGAAAATAAGTTAAACACAGTAAAGTAAAAGTTAAGTAATACAGCCAAAGCAAGCTGAGATGCAAGAAATCTATTCCAATTAGTTTAGAATGGATTTATGATGTTTTTTCCTTATTTTGACAGAAACTCTTAATTTGGTTTGCTATTTATTTTATTCATCTTTCCATTATTATATTCCAAGAATGAAAATGGTAGTATGAAGTATTCATAAACATCCATGTTATGTAATTTTCAGTGAAGTTTTCTGTTAAAATTGCATCTAAAACTCCTGTCACAGGAAATGTTGCACAGAAGGTTCTTTTACCACCACAAATTAACGGAGTGTCTTCAGAAAATTAGTATCTGTAATATTTTTTTTTCAATAGATCATTTTCTGTATGTATGTACACTTTGTGGTAAAACAGCTATTTGTAAGTGTAATACTTTCTTATTTTTAATTCCACTATTTAACTGCAGAATTACATATGCTTTGTATCACTGTATCTTCTTGTCTGATTTTTTTTATCTGTAAACAAAAGTACCTTATATATAATATTTCAAAATATTGAATATTCTTAACTTCTGATAGATAAGTATGTGTCTGGATTTTTTTTTGTAGTTATAAAAGCCATCATATTTGGACTGCTACATGAACAGAAGTTTTTACTAATGCTCTGTGAAGCTTCCAGTCTCAGTCTGCCCACCACTGTGAAGAGCAAAACAGCTTTCAGTCAGCAAGAGAACTAGAATCTGTGTGTACTAATCATGTAGTAGACTACATTAACTTTCTACATATCGGACTTAAATATGTATCCATGTTAGCAAAACTGCCCAAAAATCCTTCTAAGGCATGTCAGCTCCTAAAGGAAAGTTCTGTTGATGGAGTTGCAGCCCCCCTTCAATAGGGTATTTTGTCTATAATTTTTCTTCACATTCATATTTAAACTGAGAGTGGATGTAGAAGTAGCTAAAGGAACTCACCGTACTTCTAAAGGCCTTGCTTGGCAGCAGCCACCACTGCACAGTCATCAGCCTGCAAATGTTTCCATGCAGCCAACCTGCAGCTGTCAGGGTAATTCATGAGTTGGCAAACAACTTTTGCACTCTCCAAAACAAAATTTTACCGTGTACTTTATACCAAGGTAGCTAAGAAAACAACACAAAACAGAGCAAAACAGCTTAACTAACAATATCTAAGGAGGGGAAAAGGTAGGGTAGGTACACATCAACTGTGCTGCTACTCATCATGGAGCTGTTTTGAAGGAGAAAATATCTCCATATGCAATATGTTTTCACCTGATGCACTTTTATTTTCCACAGATGCAATTTTTCACCTTCTAGGTTCAGGTGCACACTGAACAACTGCCCAGATAATTATTGTTTTGAACGAAGAGAATGACCAGGAAAAGGAAATATTTTTTACCAGAAAAAACCTCCAGGGACATGCTACAGGCACTCTTAGTGCAAGCTACCATCTCTCTGTTTTGAGCACTTAGGTCCAGGAAAGAAAAGCACAAATCTTCCCTTCAGAGTGACCAGAGGAAGAAAGACTCGAAGCAAAGCCAGTTCACGCTTTGAATGCTGCTGTGAATGGTGCTACAGGCCAGCAGAGAGGTCTGGAAACCCAGTGAGCTTGGCTCTCCCTGACTGGTGCCGTCATCCCTAGCACCAAGGGACTTTAAAGCCAGTGACACTGGTGAATTGCAGCCTCATTGATTTCATGCTCAAGGAGCATTACTGAAAATCTGGCTGTATGACATTCTTACTCAGTGAAATTCAATTGGTTCAGTGCTACCCTACTTTCTGTAAAGAATTCTTTTGCTACCCCTTCTTACCTTCTTTTTTTGTAAGTTTAGCTTCAGTGCTGGGAGCAAGGGTTTGACTGCTGTACACAAGCACTCCCCTCACAATGTAATAGGCACTTGACCCTTTCTGAAAAGATCATTAATCTGAATAAAATATGACTACATGAATTTATAAATCATATTTTCTTTTCAAAAGCAATACAAACAAATGCTCCTTCTACATGAGAGTCTAGGAATATAAAGCCAAAACTGTGTTTATATGGACAAACAGAGTCCACCAGATCTGGAGTCCACTATAAAACCTCAATTCAACCTGTGCACTCTAACCCTCCCTCTGTGTTCATCCTCCAACCTCTTCTTGACGCTGGAAGTGCAGAGGTTCTTGCAAGTTAAGAAAGCCCATTTTAAACTCTGATTCTAAAACATTGTGTGCTTGGTCTTACAAAGGTCTTGCATAAAACCCATGGAGAGGTCCTCTGGCATAACCTAGAGGTGAGGTCTTTTCTCCCCCTTCCCTGCTTTTCTGACTGAAAGTACAAGCCACAAAGCTAAAGAATTTTTTTTCAAACCTAACCTCCTTCCAGCCAATGTGGAATTAAATGTACTATTTACAACAGCAATTTCAGTATGAGAAAACATGTTTTCCTTTTCCTGTGTGGCAGTGTTTAAAGAGTGATTTTGGAGAAGACAGACATGGTTTTGTCCTGCTTCCAGCTGAGAGCTACAGCTAGCCACGCCATTTTCTCTATCCACTGACTAATTACATGCATTTTTTAATGCTTTATAGGACCTTCTACTTTTGCCACAATCTGGAAGGGAGCCTTTGTGCAGAGGCTGACTGTTTACAGGGGAATGTCACTACTTCATGCTCTTCATGAGGCAGGCAGCAGGATCAATGCTGACTTACTCCTTCCAAGCAGGATTCCGTGTGGCAAGAAGGAAGGTGCAGGGCATCCTGCAGGCTGAGGAGCAGAAGTGCAGGCACAGCAAATGTCAATACAGAAGGAGATTAAGTATCATCTCTGCTTTATCCAAGGAGCAAATAGGTGGGAAGGGTTTCTCTGGATCAGCCACAGGGACTCTATCCCAGACTTGGTAAATGGAGAATAATAATTCTGTGGTTTGTTTGTTTGTTTTATTGCTCTTGTTGAAGACTATTAAAAAAAACAAAGGCATTTCATGATTATGAGCTCTCACAGAAAGCCTCTGGGCTTTATGATTTGTTTATTTCTTTTTCCATTTTTCCATTTTTTAAATAAAGAATACAGCCTTGTAAAATGGTAAGACTTTGTAAGAGTTATATATAAGCTGTAAGAGCTAGAAAGATTTTCAGCAGCAAGCATTGCTTCTCAGGATTGCAACTGCCATCTATTTAGAGAAAAAAGTGGAGATTCTGCAGTTTACAGAGGCTTTTTACTAGGCTTCCCCAGCTTGTTTCCCAGCTGTACATATAGCCTTCATCCTTTGCATTCTCTCAGGCAAAGTAAGTTTATCAGATTTTCAGCTTTTTGACTCTGCATGTATGGCCTCTGCACACTCTTTTTAGCTTGTACTATATTAGATAAAGCTTAAAGGAGACAGAGAGGTCTACTGTGTAACACAAAATATATTCTCTCTGAATTCACCTGGCTTTACTTCACTGCAGATTTTCTTAAGTAACACAACTGTTCTATATATGCAGCTAACAAATAAGTGAGACAAATAATCATGCCTACCATAATGAAATAAAAAAGAAATACTGATGTCCAAACTTTCTGGGGAAACAGAAAACAAAGCAAATTTGCAAAACCTCAGAAACTGAAATCTACTTGATTTTTTTTTTGTTTACGTACACCTGGAAAGCTCAAAGTTTCACTGGGAACTCACCTGCTCTGGCAAAAATTTCAAATAGATTGCTTCTATTTTTGAAAAAGAAAATTATCCTCAGTACTGAGGCTGAAAGGAGATTCCTTCAGTCTCCTTGTTCAGATACACTTTTTTAATGTGTAAAAGACTGATGAGAGCAAAGGGCAGTTGTTCTTTTCTTTGGAATGCATGTATGATTTGAAATAAATAAAGATGCTTAACAAATGGAAAGATTAGTATTTCTGCACATTTTAAATGAGTCATGCGTGACAGTAGCCTAATTCTTTTTGTACAATTCAAGTTCACACAAAGAATGCATTAAACATGAGAAATGCATGGATATTTTTACATATTCAAGACTTTTTAATGGAACATCAAAACCAGAAAATGTTCACAAGGGTGAGGCCTTCTGGGAACTTGCTATTATGTTTTTCATAAGAATAAATAATTCAAATTTTTGTCATCATAAGTTTTTCTTTCATGATGCCCTATCTAAAGTATTATTTTGGTCTAGATACAACAAGAATTTGAGTGTGTTGGACAGCTGTTGCTAGAAGAATTGGAGGAACTTGCCTCTTTAGTCTTAGACCGCATATTCCTTTACTCCTTTATTGAGTGCATGCTCTAAAGAAATTTAATCCCAAATAATCTTATCAATCAAAAAACTGTGGGAGCTATAATGACTTGTACTAAACCCATTTCTACTGTGTGTTCAAACTGTAATGACAAGTGATACATTTTTCTCTCTCTGTATCAGAGTAAGAGCAGTTATTTGACTACAACAATTTTACCTGTGATAATTACATGGACAATCCAGAACCCAATCTGAGACCCTCCTTTGGGCTCTTCTCAGTTGTGTCTCCTGGTATTGTCTTATCAATTCAACTGGTCTCTTAAACCAAGACTTCCATTGCTTCTGCTCTCTATATATCATGAGTTTCACAGAAAAGTCATATCTATGCTTCATTTTAATATTTTCCAGCAAGAGGCTGAAAAGACTAAGACAGCTGCAGGGCACAGATGTTGATGTTTGAAATGATTTATCTCCCCCTTAGTGCCTCTAGCTAAGAAGTTGACTTTGTATGCTGTTTTCGCCGTGAGTCTTGGTGAGTATTTGGTTAATCTGGGGTCAACTTTCTTGCAGATGGCACTTTGTGACTGCTGAAAAAAAGTGCTTTACAGAAGTACTTTTGTGAAGGTTTTCTCTCTCTTGAGGGGAATTTATGTTTAAGTTAATTAAAATCTAGTGGTAGGGATGAAGAATTCTTTTTGTCAAGTTTTGCTTGAAGGGGACATGGGAGAGCCTGTTTCTGGGATTTGGCTTCCTACATGATAGTTTTGCTCAGATTCATGAGTAAATTTCCTCTCCCAATTGCACCAACAGGCAGACTTATAAAAAGAGGTTCACCAGTCCTCTGTGCATATGTCCCATTATGTTCCTATACCTAATGGCACGTTGTATCTTGAGCTTTGTTAAATCTTTTAATTAAAACATGTTAACAAAGCCTAAGAAAAATAAATGAAACTACTCATGAGAAAATTAAATTGAGAAGCTAAGCTCATTTATAATTATTGTATTTCAATTAGGCTTTACTAGGGCCGGGTGAAGAGAGAGATAAAAGAAACTACTTTGATGTCTGTGTTTCATAAATATTTCTAGTGTCCTATTTGTGAAGTCCACAATACTAATGATAACAGTTTACCGCATGCAAGCTTTTTCATGCCAATTACTATACTTAAGAATTCACTCATAATATTACATCAAAACATGTCAAGGCTCAGCCCCTAGATTTGTAAATCAGGTTTTCTTCATTGCACTTAGGGGAAGTACAACGACTCACACCTCTGATTCACAAATTCAATAGACTTTTTTAGTTACCCTGTCAGAAATCCTGATTTATTCAGTTTATGGAATTGTACTAGGTGATTCTTAGATCAAATCTCTCAGCTGGAGGAGAGCATATTTGTTAGAGAGAAAAAGTGTACCTTATTTCTCACTAATATTCATCAAAATTTAGCTTCTAGTTTTTCCATCTTATCATCTTCTGCTTCTAAATGAAGGAGTCATAAAATAAAATAAAACTTCTAGTGATGTAGATACTTACTGTCAGTCACATCTTCACATTTCTTACCACCATAAAATGCTTTGTTTTCCCAAGCTTTAAAGCATAAAAGTTCCAAAACTTCAGATGTCAGCCTCAAACTTTCACATTTTTGATAAGTTCATGAAATAAAATGTATTAAATCTGGAAGACCTAATAATGCTAATCAGCTTGTTACACTCTATCTTGTTTCCAAGAGCTACGCTTTCCTAAATTGGAAAAATTTTAAAATAATTAGCGACAAATTATCATACAAAGGAAGTAGTGCCATTCATTCTGAAAGTACGTTTCTTTTTCCATTCAAAATTTATGGCTGTAAAGATCAAATAACTTCCAAAAATTGTTGCTGATTTTCCTCCTGAATTTCTTAACTCTTCTGAAGTAGTGCTTGTTACAAGTGTGACTCTTTCTTGAAGCATATGAAAACACCCATTAATTTTCATAGGGATGACCCTAGATGAACTAAGTTAATGGTGCACATATGTACTTACAAATTAGAAGGCTGATAGATAGTCCTGCATATTTTTCATCATACCATTATGATCATTAAAAACACCCCATTCCTTTGTTTAAAAAATATCTTTAATTTAATCATCAAGCCACTGACTTCTTTCGCCAGTGTGGGAAGGATATTGAGTGATTCACTCAAGTTGTTTGGGTGAATTAGTTCTAATGGATTTCTGTATATTTGTTTTGTTAGCTCCTGTCACTACCAGGAAATGAGCTCATCACTTAATCTGGATACCCAAAAGCAATTTTCGGGTATGCTTAATGTAGATAAGTGATTAGACAATTCATCTGATCACACTAATCTGGGAGAGAAAAAAATGGCATAAAAGTATATTTTAAAGCTTAGGTCATGGTTACATTTTGACTTCAGAAAGCCATACTACCAGACCTAAGTTAAAGTGTGAATTTGTCACTTGCATGCTTCTTCCTATTGCTCTCCATTCCACAGAACTAGAATGGAATCTCAACATAAATTTTTTCAGAAGAAATTTTTAGACAGATTTAAGACTTGCTAAAAATACTCCTTGACTGTTTGCCAGCGGTTTCATGGCCTTGATGGCAGCCATGACACCATCATAGTCTGCTTTGCCCTCCAGCTGTACAAAATAATTGGTTATATTCAGATATGCTCACTGTGTCACAGTGAGTCAAGCATTCACACCAAGTCAACATCACTCAAGGTCTCTTGTCTCCCAGTGTGTTTTGATGTCTTAAAGATAAAACACAGCTCTAGAAGACCACAGAAAAGCTAAGAGCCTTTCTGTGAAATGACTGAAAGCTATAATTGTTGTTGACATACTGTAAATGCCACATATTCTGTTGAGGTGACTTCCTCACACTACTTTCACAGATGAGGTTACACAGTTGTAAAGCAGAAGGTTTTTGGGTTGTTGTGGGTTTGGTTTTTTGTTTTGTTTTGTTTTTGTTACAAGCTCCTTTGCAACAATCCAAACTAGAACCACAAAGTAGAATTATCAGGTAGGAAGAGGCCTCCAGGGGTCTCCAGTTCAACCGTCTTTTCAAAGCAGGGTCAGCCATGAAATCAGACCAGTTTGCCCAAGGTTTTTTTCAGTCTCCAAGGAGGGAGACTGCACATCCTCTCAGGGTAACCTCTAGGCAACCTCTTCCAGTGCTTGAATGTCCTGTAGATGAAAATATTTTGCCTTAAGTCAGAAGTCCACTGTTTTAATTTATGATCATTGTCATTTGTTCTCCCACCATGCAAGTCAGTAAAACCTGGCTCCCACTTCTTAATGACCTCATTTTCAGCCTGTTCCCTGAGTCTTTTCACACAGGTCAAGTGCTGCAGAGCCTTAGGCATCTTAGTGACCTCTGCTGAACTTTCTCCAGTTTATCAATAAGTTTCTTATGTATAGAAGACAGATGGAGTCTAATAGGTGCTATGGTAAAGGAAATAATAATTTTACTGGATTCACCAGCTGCTGAATCAAAAATAGCTCTTGATGAGTGGAGCAGCACTGACTTGGAGAATTTGTGATCGCAACTGTGCTGGTGGAGTGCTTCCATCAAAAATGTGATGTGAACACACATGTGGTGTGATCAATGCTACACAAATATGTGATACAAATGATCATAAGCTACAGTATGATTGTACTGTATGACTCATTGTTAGGAGAAGTTCTTGCTGTTGGGAATAGCTTTTCAGTCCAAAATAAGGACACCAGCAATGTTTAGGGAACCAGTTACCTGTGAACCTGCTCCTTCACCCAGCTGCTAGTGCAACTCAGGGCCTTGGGACACACAAGTGTTCTGGATACTTTTTGAATAATATGTTTGGGTAGTTTAGGAATTATTGTCTTTAGCTGACTGTTAAAACAGTAAATTTCCAGAGACATTTTAAGTCCCTCTATTTAACATTGTATTGAAACAACCGATGGCTTCTCAGCAGAGAAGCAGAAACTCCTTATACTTGCCAAAATTTTTCAGCACTGGCCATCAGACTTCCCACTCCAGTTCAGTGTATGAATTGTAACACCTTCTTTATTGAAAGAGGGGAAAAAGGGTGTGGGACACTAAAGCTAGGTCTGGTGTGTTTCATCAAGCATTCCCAGAAACTATGTCAGAATTTCTTACTGCTCATATTTATCTTTCCAATATTCACTTTATATTAGCACTCAATATTTTTATTTGCCTATTTTGTAATCTGGCATAGGAATCAATGGCACAAGTAATAATGATACTTGATGACAGAAAACTGAGAAAAGAACCTTAGGTGTTCAATATTGAATATTGATGGCTAAAATGTAAATTCTTATATGAGAATAATAACTAGCGTGCACACTCTTTAGTCTCATAAAGAACATTGTTCAGTTTAACATGTATTTTTTTCAACTTCTATTAACTGTAACTACGACCAGTGTTGTATCATAATTTACTTCTTCAAAGTGCACTGTGTATTAAAGAATTTCAAACTGTAGCATTATTCTACAGGATTAAATATATCTTTTTTTCCCACACAATTTATTACTTATTTCTTCAGTAAGTGGGACGAACACTGATCCCTCAAGTGTTTAAATGCCATTGAAGCCGCTGCCTCAGCACACAATAGTTTCTGTTACAGACACACTTATTACAAAAGAACGGGTGAGGAAAGCTGGGCTTCGACCACATGCAGCTGACGGCACTGCTGTCCACTGGAGAAAAGAGACACGCAGAAGTGTTGGTTTAACATCCCAGCCAACAAGCTAGGCCCAGTTTAAATTCCCCCTCCCCCAGCTCGCCTTCCTTGTGTGTGTGTGTCTCTCTCCCTTTGTTAGAGTCTCACACTCTGCTTTTCCAATTGCTTTAGCCCGAAGCAGTTGACATTTACCCCAGCTAGATAATCGAGGAATAACATTTGCGTTACAGTTTAACATGACCTCTGCCTCTACAGCTCTTTTTAGATTACCTTCCCCCCCAAAAAATGGTTGCTGACACCATAGTGAGGCAGGAGGTGGGAAAAATAGAAAAGAGAAGCTTATTATTGCAGTGGCACAGTCAATGTCATGAGAAGCTGCTCTGCCCTTTTCAGTTGTGGGTGAGCAACTATTAAGGAAAAGGTATTAAAAGGAGGAACAACTGTGATGCGAGGGACACACAGGTTAAGCTCAAAGCAAAGGTTAATGGATTGACTGTTACCTGTGTATGAGGCTTAATGTTGGTCTATACACAAGAGAATTGCTTCTAGGTCGTATTTTTTTCATGAAACTAAATTAAAGGGCTAATTTATTCCAGCATAAAAGAGTGAGATGCTGCTGTTGTTGTTTTAATACACAAGGACACATTTTTAATTCAAAATGTTTGCTGTTTATTTCCAGTACAGGGTGCTTTTTCCAGTGCAGTGTGGTTGTGAAAAGAAGAGCAAAAAATGGCATTTTTGGATGAAGACACTCACTTAAAGTTAAATGGAAGAATTTTAATGTTGTTCAAGGAAACTAAATGAAGTTTAGAGTAATAGTTTAGTAATTATATTATATTTCAAATGCAAAAGGATTTGTTTAAAATGACTGTATCTCAATTAGATACAGAAAGAGTGATATTTTCTGAAGAGCAGAAGAAGAGAAAAACAATTCAATATTTTCTTCAGATCTCTGTTTTTCAAGTTTAAGATGTCTTTCTATATTATTTATAAAATAGATATTAGACATCAGTGGCTGCGAATTCTAAGACGAGTTTCAAGTGAGGAGATCAGATAAAGAGTTAACATAAAGTGGGAAAGGAGTTCCTTGTTTGTAAATTACTCAGTCAAGTTAATGTCTACACAGTAAAAGCAGATTATCTCTGCTAATTTCAGGATGAAACCAAAACAGGCTGACATACTCAAAAATTTGGTTTGTTTCTTTTCAGTTATGCCATCATGTTAAAAAATAATGAGTGTATATAATGTTTGCATTACTGTTACCAGTGTAGACTAATTATTATGATATAGAACGTATCACATTGCCTTCTCCCTGTGAATGAATTTAAGTAAAATCTTATTGTCCATAGAAGCAGTGACAGAAGACAAATGCATTTATAATGACAGGAAACCAACTAAAACCAGATTTAGGCCATCTGCAGATTTTGAACTTTGTAGAGGCTATTTCTTCATGATCAATTTCTTTATCTAGACTTTTTCTTAAACACCACCTCCCACTTTAGATTAAATCGTGTTTTCAGGGAAAAGCTGAACTTGTAGCACCAGCAAGAGTGCTAGAAGCAGACACAAGAGGAAAATCAGCCAAATATTTGAAAATTGTCCCTAAAACTTACATTTTTTCCTGGCTTGCTTGTAATTTTGGGAGGCAGAATCACCAAAAGAAATACATAACAGAATTCCAAATCAAGAGTAACTAGCAATATGTTAGTTTAATGGAATATCAGCTTTCAAAAACCTGTCATTTTAGAAATGGCTTATTAATGCCTTCCTTAAAATATCACCTGTTATCCTCCTTCCTTGCCAATGTTGAATCATTTCCCAACATTCATTTCTGGGTACTTTACCCAATTTTATTTTAAATTTCTCAGGTGACTTCCAGCATTTTTCATGGCAGACTACTCCTAAGCTTAGTATACCCTACTGTCCAGAACTTATTTCCTAATACTCATTCTTTCACCCTGTCTATTATTTCAAATGATTTTTCAGCACAAAGACTGAGTTATATCCTCACACACTCATACCAGCTGCAGCTGGTAAGATTGTGTTATGAGCAATTGCTCGCACCCGAAGACTCTAATCCTTATTTATACCCAATATGAGTTTTAATTATCACTTCTTCACACTAATTTTTGTTGTGTATATATGTATTTATTTCTTAAATATTTGGTTATTACAGACAGAAAAATACCATATATTCTCAGCTACTACTCACAGTGAAATTAATGACTATGCTGTTATTTTTAATTCAAATTGGTGGCATTTGGCCCAGACACAGTTTATTAGATGAGACAAAAATAATGCAATATAAAAAGATATGTAACTACTTCTCTACTGTAAGAGAATAATGTTACATAGTTAATAAGAAATGAATGCCTCAATGTTCATTTTTGTATTTTAAGACGGTATTTAGGCAATTTGTGACTCTTCCTTTGGCCTTCTGTATTCTAGTGAAGGGAGTTTTTCCAAAGAGTTTTTTTGGTCACAGGGCAGTACAGTTTTGGGTAATCCAAATGTAAAATGAAATGTTGAAGATAACGCAGGAATTCTGAAAAGCAGCACTTTATATGGGAGCACAACCTGTCTGATGATGTTGATGTGAGGACCAGGCCTAACGGAGACGTTCCCATACAAGTGAATTATGAGGTTACCAGGAGGTCATTCCTAATACTGATTAAACCCAGTAGATGCTATTCCTTCTGGCTATCAAAGGAACAGAGCATGAGGACAAGGGGAGACTGGCCTGTATTCAAGACCAGTAGTTTTCTTTCACTGTGATGTGAACAGATGCACCAGGACTCCATATTTGGAGGGTGTTACTACATGATTTTATATTTGAGTCTTTCCTAAAGTCTGACACCAACCAGAACAAACTTAAACAGGGAAAGAGGAACAAAAGTCTTAACAGATGCACCAGAAGAGCTCCTGCCTGAATAGCATTTAGCAGAAGTTTGCTTACGTTGGCTGTGAGGAAGCCTGCAACTGCTGAGGACTGTTATGTGGACTTCCCTGCTGCTCCAAGGTACAGTGGAATGGTTGTAATCAAGCAACAACCCTCTCCCTGTGCCAGCAAACCCATCCATGTGCTCCCCTGTGGGATTTGCTGAGAGATGGATAGGGGAATGGCATGAGGAGGGATAGATGGAGCTGAGGTGAGCACAGTGAGAGGGCTGTGTTAGTGATGCCTCAGGTTTCACCTTCTGCAGGGGTGGTCTGTGTAGCCAGAGCTTAGCAGCAAAAGAGGCACTGAAGAGCATTAAGCAATGATTAGAAAACTTTACCCTCAACATGATGTTAGAAGCTGATTATGCTCAGACTGCTTCAGTTGAACACTCCTCATATTACACCTTTAACAGGATAAGCTCTGCATCACTTTGAGCAGTAATACTCCACCAAATTGTGTAGTGCTGAGAGGAACCAAGTCCCATGTTACCAGAGGAATTGCAGAAAAGTATGTCCCGGAAGTGCAGGATCTGGCTTTCCCACATTTATATGAATTAACCTGTGAGTTGAAGTTTGTGCACAGGCAGATCATTAGGATGATGGCAGGTTTAACTATCTGCCCTCAGTTCACACATGACAGATACGGATGCTCACCTGCAAAGAGCAGCTTCCTCTAAATCTCCTCAGGCAACCTTCCTGCACAGGAAGGCCTTGCACTGCCATATCCTGAGCAAATGCCTAAATTTGAAGAACAATACCATTTTAAATACTAAAAGAACACAAAAAAATGCATAAGCTATTTTAAATTACATTTGGTTACAAGTTGCTCCATTCACTATCACGCTTTTTCCATTTCCAAGCTTCGTTTATTTGTGTATGAACACATTTACTTTAAAAGTTATAAATGGGGAAAAGAATTTGAGGTAGTGTGTTACAAACCATAAGGAAAATATATTGGGAAATTTGCTATTTAGCTGACCACTATTTGTATACGAATTACTGTCACACAGAATGAAGATGAAAAAAATTTTTTCCATTTCCGTTTGCAGGTAAATATTGCAGTGGTTGGTTTTGGTTTTAGTTTAACAGCACATGGAGTCTGTATCTTTCAGCTGGATACATTTATTTCAAGGTACTTAGAAGCTGACTTTTATGAGATTATTTAGTCAGTGATTATTTTTGTTGAGAAATGTGTCCTTTATCCCTCTCATTCATCCACTGCTAAGATATTTCTGTTTGTCAGAATGCCTCCATTTCTGATAAATGACTGAAGACTGACTGCTACACTTTATTAAAAAGTAATAACAATTTTTGTACGCACCCTTCACATTGTAAGGGGGGGACCATGAATCAAAGGACACTGCCTGTCTGGGCCTGATAAATGCATCGTTTACCAGCTGAGGAGTTATTTAGGACTGGCTATTAATTTAAATCACATTTATCTTCCCTGAATGGGGGGAGGTTGCTGTGATAGGACTGCGAATGACCAATAGTGCAGCTAAGTGCACATTATTTATTACTACCGCCTGCAAAGCACTGCACAATATGTTAAAAAACCCCAGTGCCAATTACCATGGTTAATCTAGTCAGCGCAGTAACAGATTTCTTCCTAGCACAAGCCAATTTCTACACTTGTACTTTTGAATCTCTGGAAAGTCAGTGTTTGCTCAAAATTCCTGATGATTTGAAACAGTTTATTTATCCTCTCCTAAACCATTACAGGCAATACCAGGTCCCTTCAGTTTTTCCTTCATTTTGGGAAAAAAAAACAAACACCACTTTCTCTAGACATTTAAAGACAGAAATTTCTGGAGTGCAATAAAGTCATACAAACCATGTCTTTTGGGAGATATTTGAGCTTTGTTCCAGGGCATCTGAACAAGGAGAAGTTTTGCTGAGGCTTAGGGAACACTCATGCAGAACTGCTCTGGGCCACTGACATCCAACCTGCTCAGAAAATGTTACACATAGAATTAAAGTAACTCTGATGAAAACCATCATACCTAGGGCTTTGTAAAACCCAGGGTATGAATTCAGCATACCACATATGCTTGTAGGATACAGTCATCTACGCCTTGCTGCTGTGGGCTATGGTAGTGGTTGTCAAGGCAGGTGCCCTTTTTAAGTGTAGCTGAAATGAATGGCTATTGACGAACAGCTGCTAATATGCCCTAAGTGCATCTGCAGTGGTGGATGGTCACCTTCTGAGAACTCACTGAGGACAAGAAGCTCTTGAGATGGACAGTGTGGTCTCCATTGTGGCTCATATCCCTAGTAACAGAGAACAGAAGTACAGTAAGGCAGACATAGACACATAGAGAAATGAAGGAACTGCAGACATTGAAACCATAGCTCTTCTCCTTACCTGCAAGAAAATATCAGTGAGAAAGATAAGAACAAAGCATTATTTTAGTTATCTGCAATCATTTACATTCACACTCGCTCTTCTTGTTCCACAGCTACGATAACGCTGGAGTGCCTTCTGGCATTCGGCAGGAATGTTGTTTTTTCTTAATGCAAGCTGGTCATTCATTTCCAAAAAAAACCCCTATTTTTTCCTACTGGTTATGAAAATCATAAGCAGGTTTCCATGGAATTGCATTCAAAAAACAACACTGTGTACCAGTGGTAGCTGGTACATCTACAGAGGTTTAGCTGTACCTCATAATCTGATAAATTTATCGCCACTGCTGCCTTGTATGTCAACAATCCTATAACTGGAAGAACAGCTAAGTAATGATTACCAATGTCCAATACTATCCAGTGTTATGTATGAGTAATTCTGGTTTTGCATGCTTGTTGCATCAGCTCCCAGTAGTAATTAAGCCTTTATCACTAAAAGCAAAGTACAAGTACTGCACGCCATATTTGGACAATGTTCGGTTTCCCATCCCATTAGCCTGAGAAATAAACAGGATATTTCTATGCAATTAACCCTAAAATAAATAAGCAGAAATCTGAACAGAAATATACAGGCGCATTATAGGAGAGTATTAATTCTAACAAAATGTTGTACATACAGGTCCCTGGAAGTCTGAAACATTTGAAGCAGACATAAGACCTTTACAAGTTTTTCTAAACAGTGACAGCAATTAGCTGAATAACTAATCAGAGGTCATACTGACTTTTCTATCAAGAGAATTTTTAAGAGAAGATGATGTTTATTTTTTCCCCCTTGGGGTATATCTGATGCTCTTATTCAGCCATGTAACAGGAACTAATCCTGGACTTTTCATCACAAAGAAGATCTTCATATTTGTCTCCTCGCTTCTGAAAGTCTGTACAATTCTGGGAATCCGTTTTTCTTACTGGTATAAACCTGTTTTTACCTCGGAGGGTTTGTGGCATAGCTTTGGAATCTAGCGGCTGGAAGGGAATGAGGGGACTAAATCCAATTCCATGCTCTTGCAAGTAACTGTATCATATAATCTTTTTACACTTATCAAACTCCACCTTAAAAGCAATTAGTTTTTTGTTCCTCAGCCCCTACACCCTTACCATGCTTGGGAAGCTCTTCCAAGGAATGATTGCTGTGCTAGATAAGATCCTTGTTTCCAATTTCCAGCATAAACTTACCTCTTATTTCTTTTCATGCCAAAGCTAGCATTCAGCTTAAATATTTCTCCTCTATCTCTTGTGTTTATTTTTATATGTATTTATAGGCAACAGTTAAATCTCCTTTAGGGTCTAGTTAGTCTAAGCATGCCAAATTACTTGGGTGTCTTTTTGATATTTATGTACCAACTGTATTTTTTCCAGTAATAGTTCATCTTTCTTTTAATAGGTACGTGGTCTTCAAGATTAGGTTTTATAGGGGTGTTGGATGTTGATAGTAATGCTTTCTTATCCTCTCTGGAAACATATCCATACTCTACTTCAGAAACGCATTTGCCTTTTTTCACAGCTACAGCATATTGGCAGCTCACGGTCATACTGTGATCAGCTAGAGAGTTTAGGTCATTCTCTTCTTGGTGATTTCTGACAGATGAGCTCACAGTTTATAGCAGAGTATTTATGTTATTAGTCCCTGAGTGACTGACCTTGTACTTTATGCTATTGAATTTCATCTTACTTCTATTCCTGTCGATCTCAAGGATATCTGATTCTTTCACTGCGATATCCCGATCCTCCTCCCTACTGAAGATGTGTCTTGGCATTGGTGTTATCAATACTTCTGTGCACAAGTCAGATCCCTTATAAAAATACAACCACTGTCTTGCTGAAATGTCTCAAACTGGACCGCACTCCAGACTAATAGCTTCCTTTTTATACACCCTCGTCACCACTCTCTTCAGTGAAGCATTTACCCACATTATATCTGTCTATCTCCTCTGAAAATCTCCAGCTGCTCCAGCTTTACCAGTTTTACTGGTCTTATTTGCACCACGGTTTTGATGTTTGGTATCTGAATATCTTCCATTTTTATGATGCTAGGGATGCAAGCGTGGATCCTTGTTTTCTTTTGTAGCTGTTCCTTGGCACTGGATTTTCAAATCACTGTCTTACAGTAGTGCCTCAAATAGCTCTTTCTAAGAATATGGATATGGACCTTTATGAAACTGTGCAGGGAGGAGAGAACAGGAATGGAACAGACTGTCTGGTGGGACTCCAGCTTTGTATCATCTGAGAAACAGTAGTGAAAAGAGCCCAAGCATTGAAGGGAAGTTGAACAGAAGTCCATCACTCAAATACGTGGCAAAAAAAAATAAAGCGCATTGCTTTCAAATTTTAAGCTATCAGGCATACCAATATGCCAAGCCCCTGTCAAAAGCACATAATAGAATGAATAATTTTAGATCAAAAGCTGCTATCATTTCATATAGTTTTTCATAACCTGGAGTTGTACAGACTGAATATTCAGGGCAGAAGGTTTGCCCTGAAGACTTTGCATGTCAATCATTTGTAGTGCAAAGAATGGGTCATATCCACATTGGGTCACATTTTGCTTCACTTACTACAAATTCCCCAACCTAATATTTAAGCTGTGTTATACTAAAAAATAGTTTTGATCATGTTTCTGCCATGTTCTGACTCTAAGCACTTTGTTTTCCATGTAGACTATAGAATAAAGTCCTTGACCCGGTTAATCCTCAGGCTCTGGTCTGTCTCTGAGTTAAAGATACACAGACACCTCCGGAGCTAAACACAGAAGATCACACTACTTGTTCTATTGCTTCAATTCTTTCCTTTTTACCATGAACCATTTGTAGGAGCTCAGTCTATGCTACTTCCTCTGCTTACACTGCAGGTATTCAAAAGACAGTCAGTCTTAATTATCTCATCCCCCTTCACACATCCCCTCACCCAATTAATAATGTTCAGTGATGTATGAAGCTGAGTTTACATTAATGTAATTTTTTAATACATTAAAGTGGTGCACGTCTCAGGCATTTTATAAATAACTGTCACTAATTTATAAATACTTGTGCCACCCTGGGGATCACAGACTGTGAAGGGGAAAGGGCAACAGGGGTGCAATCCTCTCTCTTCCCACTCCCATTTGTAGCTCCTGGGGATGCTCAAAGAGATTAAAACTTGCTCTTGCCAAATCCCAGGACATGCAGCTATTACTTACTGTGCACAGTGCAATATAGTTTAGGGTCAGAAAAAAGCAGCTCCGGAACTTAGTCTTTGCTGCTGCTCCTAGAAGAATTGAGGTTTTCTCTAAATAAGGAAAGGAAAAATGTTCAGGTACATGAGATTCAATGTTTCTCTGTCAAATCATATTCCTGATGCCTTTTCAAAGCCTGGAACTCTGTAATACAGACAATAAATAAATATGTGTTTCTGCATGTGGGGACCTGCAAGACAGAAATGTTTTAAATTCAGATTCACAGTTACCAGATCAATGAAATGAGGATTACCTGTTACTTAAATTACAGCTTATTGGAGTTAATGCATGAATTTAATTCCACATTGCAACTTTGGGTGAGAGCGTAAAATGGCACAGAAACGCCTTAAAAGAAAAAATATCTTCAGATGAAATTTCAAAAGTAGCCACTGATGCAGTCTGGCTTTGTCTTGAGCCTGACTTGTGCATGTATGGAGAAAGTTGAAAAAATGCATCCTTATGCAAATGTTCTTCGGGACTTTATCTCCTTTGTTGTCATTGCTACTAAATTTCTAAGAATTCTGGTTAAGTTTTATTTCATTTATTATTTCAAGACTGTGCATTTCTGTGGCAGAAAATTATCACACTTTGTACAGAGTCTAGCACATCTGTATAACAACAGCCATAAATTCTTCTCCAAACCAGGAACCAGATATATGATATAAGAGGCAAAATGAATTTTTTTTTAATGTAATGCACTAAAGTACAAGGTGAAAAAAATTATGGTTCTGTTCCCAGATATGGGATATTCATATAGAATGAATATTAATCTGTGGTAAAGACAACAGATATTTTGACCTTTTTACAAAATGTGACAA
This sequence comes from Oriolus oriolus, assembly GCA_013400235.1. Lineage (NCBI taxonomy): Eukaryota > Metazoa > Chordata > Aves > Passeriformes > Corvidae > Oriolus > Oriolus oriolus. The sequence goes on from VXBT01011829.1 coordinate 586,465, forward strand.
ATGATTTTTTTTTTCCCCTGTCTATAGCTGACCTCTACCACCTTTGTTTTTTAACAAGCAGAAGAGAGTCTTTTGTTTTTAATTCAAGCTCAAGGTGAAGATTCTATACAGGTAGTTGCAGGAAAATTTGAGTTTTGGTTTTAGTCAGTGCCTACAGTCCTTTTCTCCTGCTGTGCTTCCTGTGAGATGGTCTGAGAATATGCAGCTTCATTGTTCTTTTTGGGCTGTGTTTGCAGACTATTTCTGACCCCCATCAATGCAATCCAAATAATCCTCAGAAGTTGCTTCATTATTTATTAGAAAAAGCAATCTGGCATGCGGTGTGTTATTGACAGCTGAAATCCAATACTCAAAGGTCACCAAAACAAATACCAGAAAGAAAAGGTGTTAAGGCAAATAAAAATACACCTTTTTAATTTTGACTGAATTGATTAAATAACAATTGAGTGGTGTCACAGGTCATAAGGCTTTGAGACATAAGGTCAGCTTAATAGAAAAGAGCCTGGGGCCATGTCACAGGGTATGCTCTGAGGCCTGGGTCTGAGGCCACACCATTGTGCTCGCTCCTGCCCTTACCCCATGTAGACTGAAATGAAGAAACGCCGAAACAGAATAGAGAACAGTCTAAATAGACTAGTGCTTATCGCTGAGGGCTACCCCCTGAGTCAATGCTGTTTAGAACTGATTGCTTTATTTGAAGTGAGAGTACTGGGCATCTCTCAGTAAACATTTTATAAAACTCAGTAGGTTGAGAAAAAAAGAAAACCAACTAAGAAACAAACCAAGAAAAAACCTCTGTATACAAGCAGTACTCTACAACATAGGTACATCTCTTTACAGTCCCACAGTTCAGCCAACATTTAAGGACTGGCATAAAATGAGTGAAGTAGAAAATGAAACACTTTAATACACTAAAATCAAAAGAACTTTCTATGTGATTTTGAGAAAGATGAACCCTACAGTGGTTTATACACACTAATGCATTCACACTGACATTAATTAAACCTACATCATTTGTTTAGTGCTGGCTTTTTGTATGCTAAATTACTTTTTTGGTAAATATAGCTAGGCCAGGGAATCTACTGCCATAGAAATTCATACCTTCAGATGCTGTCACTGATCTTTTTAAAAGGGCTTAATAATTTTGCATTTAATAATACAAATGAAAAATCTTGGTCTGTCTATCTCAAGCAGTGACTTAAACCTTCTGCTCCATCAAAGCACAAGAACTTAACTGCACTGACTTTAGCAGGTTAAATGGAAAACAGCATGTAGGAAATTCAGGATAGGAAAGCAAAACGTTATCTAGATCATTTAACACTTTCATGACTATCTGCTGGCTCCAGCAGAGACTAAGGCATATCTCCCTCTCCCATGGCTGAATCTTCCAGCACTCTTCTCTCCAACTTCTCCCGGATCATTCCCACCTCAGACTGGTAAGGTAAACAGCTGTTATTGAAGTGTATAACAATATTTCTCCATGGAAGAGAGCTGGTCTGGAAAGATTGGGGCTTTTTTTTTGAATGGACATGTATAGTCTGCTTTGGTTCGCTGGTACTCCAGCATCCTTTTGAAAATGAGCTCCTGCAATAACCTGCCATCCCCAAATTTCCCATGGCAATGGAGTTGCTAAATTTTTTTCTAGTTTTAGGCCTGATCATGCTCCCATTTAATGAATGGCTAAACTTCTGTTGATTCTCAGGACAATCGTTCTTATTTTCATTTATTATTTATTATTTATTATTTATTATTTAAATTTTAATTTTGCACACTAACACACAGACTCACTATACAACTCAAGTATGGGAAAGTTCTAGAGCTACACATTTTTTTCATTTTTCAAAATTGGTCATAATCTATGAAACACGTAAGAAGCTTCACAAAAAAAATTGAAATTTTAGCCTAGTTATACAACTATTAAGGAGTTATGATTTTCAAATATAAAAAATATTTAAGGAAATAAGGTATGGGATCAATTAGATGACAATAGTCAGTGTCTCATATGACTTCATGGTGGAAAGAATGCTTTTTACCACTGAGAATCTGATACTCCTTTTAAAGTATTTTCTACTTAATGACAATTTTAATTGTCTGGAGTTGGAAAAATTAGTTGGAAAATTTTTTTATGCTTATTGTCCTGGAAGATTTTGTTTCCTTTTCAATCAGTTTATTTTTAGAAATAACCAATGGCTCCAAAAGATAGTGCTTTAAAATATAATTATACAAACAGTGAAGTTCAGGACCTACTCTGTCCACAAACATCAAAAGCAAGGACTTTAATTCACAAACATCTTTATCAGCAATGGTAAAGCCTATAAATCACCCAGTGATACAGACAATGTTAAGTACTCTTAGGAAAGGAGTTTGAACAGTAACAGCTATAGAAACTGTAAAAATAAAAATATGCATTTTATTAGAAAAGCATCTTTTTATGCACTCAGAAGAATCTGTGCCTGCAGTTGTCAAGTACTTGGACATAGAAAAAGTGAAATCTAGCACCTGTACTTGAATGAAACATTATTTATGAAAAGTCATTTGGGGAAACTTATAATTTCTCCATTCTGTACGCTCCTATACTTAGTGCTGTGGTTTGTTCTCATAGAAGAAAGTCAGACTGCAGCCCTTTAAGAAACCTTTCAGACTGATGATGTGTTATCTTCTGTGGTGGGTAGAAAATGGCAGTGGAAGAAAATGTATGTCAATGTGCAAAAACAATGCACAAGTTCTTGATGGATGGAGTGTTCCTTCCTGTGTAGCTTGGACAAGGTCCTCCTGGGCAGCTCCTGTGCTCTCTACCAAACCCCATGGCCAGGGAAGAGTAAAGGAGGAACTGTGAAGTGCTGGCTCAAGAGCTCAAGAACAGCCTGAAGGTCTCTGATCATACACTCAACAGGGAGTGTAATAGAACAGGGACTGTAAACTACTACTAGCTCCCAATAATGCTGGATTTTCAATGCCCTAGTGCTTTGCAAGTTTGTATAATGACCTTCATCTCTTCATAACTCACAATGGGACTTTGTTGGAAATCTAGACAAAGAGCAGACAGTCTAATGTCCAGTCTAATATCTATACTCTCAAGTATTTCTCTTTTGAGGATGAACTGAAACATATGAACATGAAGGCTATGTACCCCCTGCCCCACCTTTACTTTCCAGGCTGAAAAGCACTGCTCTTGGCTGTTGCAGTTTTTTTGGATTCAGGAAGAACATTTCTGTCCTACTTTCTCCCCTGCCTGGGAGTCCATTGTGAAGGATGAGGAGATGTAAGTGTTGTAGATCATTTATGACCATCCTGCAATGCCCCTTTTGTGCTTTTAGGCTTTGATTTGATTCTTGTATTAAACACCTGAGTTTTAAAGAATTCGAGCACCTAATAGCTTGGGTTTTCTGTACAGGAGGGCAACAGGTTCTTTGTGTTTCTGGCATTGCCCTGTTTGTTACATTGCCCTGTTTGTTAGGGTGTCTGATATCAAGAGTTTTAAGAGGTTTTGATAGATGATCAGCTTCAAAGAATTGGCCATCACTACAGCGTGTCCCCATTAGGCATCTTCAAAAGCATTTGCTTAAATCAGGATTCATGCATCAACTTTAGTCTCCTTCGTTTGCTTATTTACATTTATTAACTGCATTGTTTAACCTTTTGACTCTTTCTTAGCAATGTATTTCAAATTACACCTTTTATCTGATTTTGCATTAAGCTAGAAAGTCTGCATAATGGTAAGCATTTATGCTGAAATACTGGCATAAATATTCTTAATTTTGCCCCTTCTAGGTCATATTCTCCATTCCCATTTTAAAATTTATATTAGTTCATGTTCTTACTTGTATCTTATCTGGAATTCCTCAATTCTACTTCTTAGATTAAATAAAATTGGGTAAACTCTCTGAGGTTTCATTCAGTCTTTCTTCTCAGCAAATTAATCCGGGACATAATGTCCTGCGAGTGGATAGAGGGTTAATCAGTGTTTGTGTAACCTCTTCCTGAACTTTCATAAGTTTTCCAATTAAATGGGGTAGCTGAAAAAGCCCACACATTTTGTGGTGTACAGTGTTTCCTTTCCCTCTTCACAAAGTTGCTTTGAGCAGCCATCCATATTTCTAGACTCTAACTAAAATGTGGAAGTTTAAATCATTGTTCAGTGTGTATAGGAAGCACCAGCTGAAATGGATTTCAGTGGCTGCTCTTACCTGGCTGCTTACAAATTACCTTCTGAATAGCTTATGAGAAGTAAAAAGAAAGAAACTTTTTTCTGCATGGAAGAAAAGGTCTTGTTATGCAGAGAATTTTATAAAAGCTTTCTTTGCACACTCTGTGCACTGAGAGATGATTCCATACAGCCTGAGAAGTTGTCATTTAAAGGCAATGTAAGGGAGGTGTGCAGCATTCTGTTGAACTGTAGCAGTGAACAGTCCACACAGTCCGCATCTGTAGTTGGCACCACACCTGTAGGCTAGGCAGTGAAAGAGTGTTGGCTGTGGTGGAGTGGTCCAGAAGAACAGTCCATCTGAATGGGTAAACTGACATGAATATCTTGTTTAGAGAATGGTATAACCACCCTGGACTGAACTTAGCCCAACTCCTGAAAGGTGAAAATTGACTAATATCTGCAAGGAAGAGATGAAGCTCTATGAAGAACTGATAGATTACTTCAAAATCTGTGGGAAAAACAAGCATGTCATACTTAAGAACAAGCCAATTTATGCAAAATTCTGTAATTCCAAACCCCTGTCATTAACAATTTCAGGTCTGACTATTGGGAAAATGAAGCAGGCCTCCAGGAAAGAGTGTTGAATACCATCTTTATCACAGAGAAATATGTGAAAGGTACAAAACTTACCCTATAAATTTCAATGCCTTGGATTCCTATTACCATCTGAGTAAAATAATAATACCATAAGAATTCAAGTAAGTATTAAAATAATGCTAGTTATTATTTTGGCAGTGACAGAGATTCTCTCTTTTGTCTCTAGCATCATTCTTTTCTCACACAGCTGCCATGATGCTGTGTAATTTCTCATCTGTATTCTTTGATTTAATTCTTTGGCTTTCTTGTATTTGAAAATAATAAACTAAAACCTAAAAAGAACTAAGAAATACCACATAGTTCAGGGCTTGGATAGTTTTAGCTACACCTGATAATATGCTCTGCTCGTTGCCTTCTGCAGAAATAGTACTTACTGGTTTCTTCTCACCTTTAAGTTTGTTCCTAATTATGAGGAAGCTTCTGACTTCACTATCATGAACTCAACAGTTTTTCATTGTTTTCATTGTGTTGCAAAACTGCCAGAGTGTGCTAAGTAACTGAGAGGTCCATCTAGGTATGTTTGTAATGTGAGTAATTAGAGACATTCCAATCCTCACAAACATTCACAAAACTAAAAAAAAAAAAAAAAAAAAAGGCACTCTTTAACAGGTCTAGTGGAAAGCTAGAATATTTTTTGAATAAAATATTCTTTATGACTCCTTTATTTGACAAAAATTCCCAGACCATGACTTCCTTTCGTAGTTCAAATGTCAAGCATCCCTTCCACTGTTGTCAGGGTGGCATGCAGGAACAGAGGGAGACCCTAAACAGAAGTCTTTAATGATGACAAGCCTGGTTGACTCAATGACCCACAACATCTTTTGTCTCCCTTTCTCCCTATGTTGGCTCCTGCTGATTCAGATGGGGGAAGCCAACTAGCAGAGCAGTTGCTCATGCATAGTCTAGGGAAAACACTTCCTTCAACCCTGTGCACAGAGTGCAAAAGGCCCTCTCTACTGTTTTTTGTGGGTTTTTTGTCTTTTTCTCTGATTGACTAGCTTTATATTGATTGAAAAGTCATTTCCTTTGCCCAGTCTTCTGAGAAACAAAATAAATGTTTTCTGTGACCCTAACTCTTAGATTTTTCTTTCCACAGAGCTTAAGAAAAAGTTTCCTGTCAATTATATTGAAGGAAAAATTATATTGTTGTTTTGTAGCACTTTTTTTCTCCCTATGTGTCAAAAGGGAGCAAATGATGCATTAAAAGCCTAAAAGCTGAAATAAAGATTAGGTGTAAAGTGCTATTGATCCCTTTACAAAAAGAAGCAAAGACAGATTCCACTCTGCTGTCAGGTTGTATTTTCAGTAAGTTACCCAGATGCAAGATTTGAAACTTCTACAAAAGAGACCTTAAAGTGTTGTTGAAAGTATCAAGTAAGATTACACCAGACAGGAGAAATAATCATTAAAAAATATCTGTGTTTCAGCTGAGGTACTGTCAGGCTACATTGTCCCAATGTTTACTGTAGCCCAGCGCCTGAATGTTTAAGATGCCCATAGGAGGAGACAGAACTTTAAAAACATCACTTATTGCATTCTCTGTCTGTCTCTCTCCCCACACAAGTATGTGTACTTCACATGGACTTCATGTCCAGAATTTACAATATCTTAGACACGTAATGTAGTTTTCATTGGATGGTGAAGAAGAAAGCTCTGATTTTCCATTCCCTTAATCATTATTCATCCAAAGAATAGTCTGAACATTTTGGAGATTATTACAAGCTCTACCACTTCTAATGAGAGAACAAACTATTGCTGTAAGTCAGCACAGCAGATTTTCTTCCAATTACTTTACCTTCTTGTTCCTGAGAAACCTTTCTGATGTATCTTTGCTCCAAACAGGAAGCTGGACAGCAGCTGAAAAAATATGTGGCTTGTTAGGAGACAGTATATGGTCAAATATCATCCTTCTTTGTACTGTTTCGACATTAAAAATTTATTAGAAACCAGCTACTCAGAGTATTCATACTACTTTCTGCATCCCTTGATAATCAGGTTTAGCACCTGAGTATACAATACAGACATCTCGGCTATGAAAATTTTGACTGTTACTTACATGACCTGGAAACACCAGAGACTGGTAAATCTAAGGAAGAATCAGACAGCTGCTTAAATTCTATAAATTAAAAAGAATTCTACCAAGCTAAGGAAAAGAATTTCCTGATTCTCTGCAGGGCAACTTTAGAACATGTCCAGGGATAATTTTTCTTGACGAACAAAAATAAAAGGACAAACAGAAACAAATACCAAATGAAGTCAGGTGATGGACCTTCCTTGTAAACTATCACTTCTGGAAATATAGTGATTATGGAGAAAGTAGACTCCGCTACTCGAGAAACACTAACAGGAAACAATTTTTGTAGAGCAAGAGGGTGAAACTCTCATGGTAGGTGCATAAGTTCAACAGAAGGGATCAAATCTAAAGATGACAGATTATTTGGGGTGAACTACTTTGAACTAATATCAGAAGATGAATAAAACCTCAGAGATGAGTTTTAAATTCAGTTACTGGAATGCGAAAGGAATTTCTAAGTGTCCTGTACAATCATATTAGAAACCCGAGGAAGAGAAAATACTAATTTCTATTTTAAAAGCTATTATTGTCTGAGTTTGTGAAACTAGTGAATGCTGGCTTCACATGGATTTGTGTCCTATGTTCCCTTTCCTTTTCTATTTGGTACCATTGGCCATATGTGCTCCCTTCATAACGCAATGCACTCAGGTCACTCTGAGCCACCTACCGTTGGCCCTAAACAAATGTACGATACTCACCAACCCTCCCATATCTCCTAGCTACTTTCTGGCTTCTGACTAACCAAAAGGCAGACCTGTGTCCTTAGCTAGCTCTTGCATTAGCACTCTCTGGTCCAGAGCCCTTTTGCATTTTTAACACAGCTGAAAAACAGACTGGGCATTCAGCAACAGCTGTAACAGAACACAGGTAGAGTTTGACCAAAATTTTCAAAAGGCTGGCTAAACAATACTCTTTCCATGTTTAGTGTAGCCTTAAATGGTGAACAGAACCAATGCTGAGTCAATGTTCTAACAGGGTAGAAATAGCCCAAATAACTATAGGCCAAAAGCCCTTAGACAATATCTTGGAAGAAATAGTAGAACAGCTGATATGCATTGTTAGACATAAAATTTTCAAGAGTAAAAATGTATTCTCTTCCAAAGTATTCTAATTAAAATGAACCTGAAATGTCTGCATTAGGCAGTCCTGTGGTGCAAAAGGAGTAAATCTTTCAAACAAACAGCTGGAGTTAGGATCAAAACTCCACACTTTATTCATTTTAATCTTTTATTTTGTTCTAATTCTAGCTAAATTTAATGGTACAAATGCTTTTTACAATCTGGCAAATACTAGGTGATCTTCTTCAGCATGCTTCCATCTAATTTCAGTGAAAAGAATAAGTTCATATACTTTTAGACTGCTTCATGATACAAAGTGGAGCATTCTGGTTTAGAATGATTGTGATATTTACTCACTATGAATTAATAAATCATGGGCAAATCAATTCAGCTTGATCATATCTGCAATGATGTAACATTTAGTGGCTGCTTACAGCAAAGCCTTTAGCCAGTGCTTTTTTGCACTCTATAATCAGCAGAGGACACAGAGCAAGAGAATAGGCTGGAGCTTGGTATTTGCATTGGGATGAGTTGGCAACTTGCCTCCCTTGCTTGCAGAAATCAGACTATTTTGCCTGGCAGCTGATAATCTTCACAAGCACCCCACAATAAATTCCTGCACTGTATTTTCCAGTCTGAGACTTTCCTTCTTCTGAATTGATTTAGGCCATGTGACAACAATGGGTATAGGGCATGAAGTGAGACCAGCCAGACACACATTCTGGCAAAGCAGCACATTTACTTCAATCAAGTGACTGAAAAAAAAAAATTAATAATAGTTTTCAGATCTAAAAATGCTCTTGCTACCTACCAGATGCTGCTTTCATTAATTCTTAAAAATGTCTGGACTAATAGCAATTGTTTCAGTTAGATGTTATATTTTCATTATATTTTCTTCATACTAATATCACTGACAGCAGCTTTGTGTGAGACCAAGGAGAGAAACCTATGAATTTATTCATTTTAATGCACCGAAAGGACCCATACCGAGCCTAGTGAAGGACAGCTGTGGAGGAAGTTTCTTGACTGACCACAAGAATGACTCTCTACTTCTCACAGGCTAGTCATGATCAACTATGTGATGAAGACATAGTGCTGTTGATGCATAACATGGCAGCAGCTGATGTGGAAAACAACACTGGTGAAACAGCAGCACAAAGTTTGGCATGCACTAAGATTCATGTTATACACCATGGGTTAATGTAAGACTTCTGCAGAAGATTCAGTGCGCTGCTTTTGGCTGGGGTAGAGTTAATTTTCTTCACAGTGGCTAGTATGGGACTGTATTTTGGACTTGTACTGGACACAAGGTTGATAAGTCTTTGTTTCTGTCATGTACCTCCTTAAAAAAGGAAATGACTGACTCCCTTCCAAGTCAACAGGTTTTATGAGTCTATGATTCTGTGTTAGATGCCAAGGACTGATTCTGCTTATCCTTTGAACGACTTGCTCTCCAGGAAGAGAAGGCTGAGAGTCATGAAAAGCTTAGATTGTGCAACACAGAAAAAGACAAAGATCCCTCTGAGAGGAAAAGGGACCAAACACGTTCCCAAGAGTGATGCTAAAAAAGGCATCCTAGGGACTGAAGAAATTATGTAGACTTTGCCACAGCTCAGAAAGCCACTGAGTTGCATTAAAGCAGACCTAGAAGCAAGAACCTGTCCTGCAAGGGCACAGCAGGCAGAGCAATATGTATTTGGAAACCTTTGCTTTCTGATGAGTATTCTCAATTTTTAAAATGGGTTTGTTGTCATTCTTTTTCATATAAAGGATTTATTTTGAGTTTTTAAAGCCTTTTTGGTTTTTTTAGGGCAAGAGTTTTTTCTTCCCACTGCAAACTCTGTAACAGAGCAACTTGTTACAATGCTGTCAGGGATCCAGGGCACTGATGGACCAGTGTTACCGGTCTGCAGAGGCCTGACAACATGAGGGGAAAGGTATTCTGCTATTGGCTGAATGCAATGAAATAGAGCTAGAAAAAGTTAGAAGAAAAAAATGAAAAGGCAAGACGAATCAGCTTTGTGAAAAGTATTGATTATAGCAAGGAAAAATAAAAATACTGAAAGCACTCTGAGAATTTTCACAATTATGAAGGAAGGGAAGGGGAATGCAAGGAGAAACAGAGACTGCAGGAGAGTGTAAAAGGAAACCACTGCTCATAGGAGACCTCTATTTTTAGATTTAAAAGCACACTGTCAGTGTCTTCTGTGGAAAAAAAAAATCTATTAAACAAGTTTTTAAAACCGGAAAAGAGAAAGTGTATATACAAAGAAGGATCTGAAGACATTTGCAGTTTTTCCCAGATTATTTCCCACATTCTTCTTCAGAGAAATGTGTCAGAGGGTTTAACCTGTGTAACACCCAGCATTCGTTTGCTCACACTGACCTAATTTTCAGGAGGCTTTAGGATTTCATGTGTATAAGCAATTTATCATGAATACGTACACTGGGGTTTGTCATGCATGTACAGAACACAGCTGCCAAGGAAAAAAAGTTGGTAATGGAAAAGGTGTATCATTAAATCATTAAAGCTTTCTTGCACACAATTCCCTGTAAATCAGATCCAAACTATTTAAATACTAATCTGTGCTAATGCTTTTACGTGTAAAATAAGTAAGTATGTTTTTATTGCATTTTAGACAGCCAATCCTTCTTTCTTGTCCATATTTGCATTAAGTGCATATAGTTTCACACATTTAGATAGTGATTCTTCAACTGAGGAATCAAATGCTACATCAAAGCAGAATACAATATTTTCATCATGTATGTAATGACAGTATTTTGCAAGTGTATTAGAAGTAATAATTGCTCATCAAACTAAATAAAATGAAACTTGGAAAAAATGTAGAGTAGCTTTAATAAAGTATTTGAGCTGCAAGTAATAATATTTAAATTTGTAATCAACACATACAAACAAATCACTCATCAAATTTCCTAACATTGTGGTGCTAAGTAAGCTAATTATCCATTCTAAATGTTATTAAAATAGCTTTTTTCCCTTTGAAGTTAACACATTAGTTTTAATAGAACTATCAGACATGAGAAACGTAAAAACACAGACAACAAAACATATGCAGAATGTAAATTACTTGTTCTTTCAGATGTTTGGACTTTGTGCTGAAGACTGTCAGGGCATATGAGCATGGTACTGTTTACAACAAAACTCTAAAAATGGAGAGGACACAGAGAGATCTGACTTCCTAGTGAAACATCCTGAATGAAGTTCAAAGACTAAAATTCTGGCATCGAAACATGAAGAATTCTTTTTTTTTCTACTTCTTTACAGCCAAGATACCTCTCTCCTAGGTTCACTGGGTCTATAACAATGTGAAAATGAGGAAAGATATGGAGGGTTTTTATGCAGAGCAAACATACTGGTACAGTACACACAGAAGTGAAAAATGAAACTATCAAATTAAAATCACATCAAGAATTGAGAGGACAGATTTTTACAATTATTCATTTCAAAAGTTACAGCTGAAATCCATTCCAACAAACAAAATATGTAGTAAAAGTAATCAAACTACCTTAAATTCACCGGTTCACGTGAAGCATACAAATATGACTCAACTGGATTTATCTTAGAAAAAAATATCTACTCGGAGGAAGGTAAGCATTATGATGACTAACCATAATTCTGCAAAGTATGTCACTAAAAGTTGACTTTGAATAATTACTTTAATTAATCTTGTTTCTTCAAATGCAAAACACAGCATAAATTTCATATATGTTATGTATATTTTATGAGAAATGTGAAATGTTAGCATTCTCCTGTCTCCTTATTTGGGACAAAGAGGAACAGGAGAGAAGTATGGCATCTGAAGAAGTTAACACAGGACACTTTCTCTTGAAAACAACCAAAAAATATTTGATTTCTTTTTTTGCAGCATTACCTGGTAATTCCTGTGTATAATCAGTATAGGTGCTCACCTATCCAATTGTATATTTATGTAAGTTAGAAATGGCCTTCATTGTTATTTCAACTAAAAAGCATCCAAAAGTACAAGTTTTAGACACTCCAGCTAGGTTTGGCATGGTTTCACCTCTGGAGATATATGTCTCTGCATCCCTTATACAGAGTATAGAAAACTTGATTAGATCAATAATTTAAATTTTTCTGGTTAAACAGGATGGACTGAACCAACACAGTGATGAAACCGAGGGCTGCTGTCACTACGGGACACAAAATTATTATCTGTGAAAAATGCATGAGATTTTAATAGGTCTGATAAACTGCATTGTCTACAACCCCCCATTTTCACCACTTTTGGTAACCCCAACACCAACCTTCCAACTTGCCCTTCCAACTTCAGTAAACCTCATATATTCTTTCTCTAAATTACACTAACTCATCTTGAAGAAGGGATAAGAAAAAAAAAAATTAGATGAACCTGTCTGTCTTTTTCTCTTATGAGCCTTTCACATGAGCCAGTCATTTGTGACTAGTTAGCTTTTGTCATTATAATGACAATTCTTTCCCCCTTTACATCTTCACCTCTTCTTAAAAGAGTTGAAAAAAAAAATTAGATGAAATGGAATAGTTCTTTCCTAAATTCCCTGGTAAAGAGGTGCAAAATGTAAAGGATTCAGACATAAAATGTGCATAAAAGGAAATTAATGAAATGAATGGGCAAAGAAGTAATAAAGTCCTTAACACTTAAGGCCCAAGCTTAAGTTTGCAAACTGTTTCACTTAGAAAGCCTGAGCTTAAAAAACAAAAGGGAGAAAGAAAAAAACAACAAACAAAAAAACCCCCTCATGAGTGCTAAAGTCTCTTTAGGATCTCGTAAAAGAAATTGCCCTTTGGACCTCCTCCAGTTTACTCATATTCCCACCCAAAATTGAACAGTTGCCCTTGACCACATATACTTGTTCCTGAGGATATTACGTCTGGTTTTTGAAAGTGTTTCAACTGAAGCATGAAGAAAAATGCTGTGTAAATAAAAAATATTGCAAACAAATATCTCAGCATTTCTGATTTGAATTTTCTCACAGCCTTTTAATCTGTTAAAAAGGCTTGATTTTCTCAGCTCTCTATTTTATTTTGTGAGAAACACTATTAAAAAAATGTTGTTTCTGGAATTTTCATTGGACAGTAAAGCTGTCTTTCAAACTGTCTCTTAATGACAAGATGGAATACATCCTGCTAAAGTAAAAATAGGTATCTGGGCTTTTAACATGTAGTTCAAAGCATCAGTTTTTAAAATCTGGATATGTCTGCTAAAGTCAGTAGAGCAGTAACAATTTATACCAAATAAGGATAATCTCTGCTGTTTGAGAAAATAAAACCATCTTTGCCACCTTAATTAATTTCAGATTTCATAATATTATATTAAACTTCCTAATGCTTTGTTTCCATATAAATCTGTGATTAACTTACACAAATGTGATCAGTAAGTATCAGTAAGGGCTTTTATACCCTTGACTTCACACAACTTCCTGTAAGAATTTAACTGGGTAAATAAGAAATAATCTTTTTTTTGCAACTGCTTTGCAACTTTTACTATTCAAGTGCTTTGTTGGCAAGGACTTAAACATAATTGTGCTGAAACTGAAGCATATAAATTAAGTAAAAAATAAATTTGCATTGAAAGTTCATTTTGGTTTCTTTACTGTCTAGCTGACACCGTTCAGGACAGAATGCATATCCCACAGATGCAGCATGTAGAGAACACTGTCTCAGTATCATTCAAGGATTTGTCATGATCTGAGTCGGGGCTTCAGAACTTAACTCTTTAGCTAGACTGATGTGAGGAACTCAGACTCTTGGAGGAGTTCAGTACATCTGTGGATTTTGAGGCATGTAAAAAGTATACAAGAACTTTCAAACCACTATATTTAGTGAATGCATCACATATAGCTTGTGAGGTGCAAATTGTAAGCATCTGTAGGCAATACATTGACTTTTAATAGCCAGAGAAGTAATAAAATAATATTGCTGCAAAAAAATTGCATTAATATGTTTCTATAACCTCTACATCATAGTTAAGATACAGTTACGGCTGAGGGCTAACTCCACCACTGACCTTTTATGACATTCTGCAAAGCTCACTGTCAGCACTACAAGCTGCAAGGTAATGGAAACAAAACCCAAAACAATTCCCAAACCAAGATCAGTTTCTAACCACATGTAAGCTCAGCCGTGTTACGTAATAAAGTGTTCCAGCATGTATTTTGCATCTGTAATTATTTCCCATCATTCCCCATACTACCCTTCTAATGTGTAAAGTAGTCATATCCATATTTAAGAAGATGTTTGTTCCTTTTCACTTTAGAATTGATACCTTGTGTATGCAAAAAGGCAGAGGCAACTTAATAGTCCCTCAAAACAATTTTGTCACTCAAGTGATATGAATACTCAATAAAACAGAATTCTCTCATTTTCACACATATCATCTATGGTCTGACAGGGTAAGGCACGAATGCAGATTTGCGCCATCCATTTAAGTCACAATTTACCTAGTTCAATCAAACATAGTAAAATAATATTTCCACTTGGTGTAAGCATGGTTGAAGTATTTTTTCAATGTGTCTACACTCAAGATTTAACTTTGTAAATGCTAACTTCCTAACTTTACCAGCTTGGTTCAACAGGCTGTACCTGGTATTAATGGCACCTTTAAATGTGCTGATTGAGTCTGGTGAGCTGGGGCTAAGTTTCAGGGGCAGTTCATGGAGAGCAAGGTTGGATTTATTAATATACTCATTTTCTCTCAACTACACTTTGATCACTGACTTAAACTGATGTTCTTGGAGTGAAGAAACATATGCTAAAGAAGAACTTGTCATGCAGGACATCTATAATTAAAGATCTTCAATGAAAGCATTTCACAACACCTCCATTAAGCTTTGTCATACTGCAAAAAGAACATGAGCCTCTGTGTAAAGAAAAGTTAAACAATTGTCAGCTGAAAGCAGATGAGGATTTTATTGAATACCTGTATTACTAATGCATGAAGAGGTACCCATGCAGAGCACAGCAGATACAATCATTGCTTTTAATTGTTGTGCAATTCTTACTACCAGTGGAACTACTAAACAAAAAGAAGGGGATAGATTTCCATTACTGGTAGCCACAGTTTTATTTCAGGAGAAGTCAGTGACCTAGGTCACTGAGTTGTCATTGATTCTAGTGCCAGGATCACCTCCACATGATGAGACAGGTAGCTTTACTTTTTTGAAGACAGCACAGATCAGGCACTCAAACCCCACTATCCAGGGTCACATAAAGAGTAAAGTAGGCATAAGCATTTCAAAATCTTCCCATTGTGAAGGAATAAAATTATTTGACCAGGCAGTTAAAAGAAAAGAGTTAACATTCACTTAATCTTTAAAGGAATGTATAACAACAAAGAAAGAAATATGCATTACATTAATTACCAATTATCAAAAAGCGTTACTGTCATTTCTATATTCATATTAAGTTTGCACTAAGGCCACAGTGATTGTATTTTGAGTCACGGTGCAAACATCCAGATTACTGGAAAGCAGTTTTTGAAGTTTGTGTTCAGCATAGGCTGGGGAAGAGAGTCTGCTGGGCAGCTGTCCTGGCAGAACATACTACTACAAATCATGCTTCAGCTGTAAGATTGTAATTTCATTTCTTTTAAAAGTTGGTATATAAGTATTGAGAGGTAGATAGGTAGAAGACAGCATAAATATGAAATTTATTTAATGCCTAGTGTAAAACTGGTTTAATGTTTTAATTTTATTAGTTCTCAGTGTAAATTTTTTTCATTTTTTTTAGGTTAGGATCTACACTGTTGCAAGTACTACTGAAAACGTTACCTGCAAGGGTAGCCACAACCAAAGCAGGAACATTCTGACTCTGGATAGTGGAGATTCCCACTTTGAAAACTTTGCTTTTCAAACCTCATTTGTTTCTTTCACTAATCTACTAAGCTTATAAAAGAAAATTTTAAAATATTAGTTCAAGTGTAATCCAGAACCTCATTCTGCACATGCTGTCTGGTCAGAGGCTCTTTCATAAAAAGATAAAAAGTTCATAGGTCTTTGTTGAAGGTAGTGTTAGAACAGTACCTTACACCCTTGGGTATCAGGAGGGAGAACTGAGTGTTTTGTCTCCTTTATTCTTGCACCTGGAAGACTGAGGTCAGAATATAGAAAACAGACTAATATCAAGATACAATTGTTTGTTCATTCATTCATCCTTTTGAGCCAACAGCAGTGCAAAAGGCAGGAAACATACTTTCATTTGTTCCCGGTTTTAATATCTTCTATGCTTTTCTTATTAACTCTTTTTCCCTGTCTGCTGCTGTTTCATTTACAGGTTTTCTCAAGTACCCTCATTCTCAAAGGGAAATCCACCTGGTTTTCATTTAATATTCTCAAGTCCTGTGGTGTCAATAAAGCTCATCTACTATCATCCATACTAGTTTGGATTTATATATTAAGCATGGCAGAACTCAGGCATGTGTAATTTTTCAGGGACTAAATGGAAAAAAATTCTGTTTTGAAAGGTGGTATCACATATTTGAGTTTAATATTGTGAAAAGTCAACATGAAGAAAAATCACAGAGACGTTAAGTATTTCGGCTTTCTCAGGGAGCAAAAATATGAACAATAAAAACATACATTTCTTTTTGGCGTTCAAGCTTCATCAAAAAGAAGCCATTCAAAAGGCCAGTGATCAAGCACGAACAGAGACAAAGAAACAGGTAAAACATAAAATTCATTGAAAACACACAGGCAGTGAAAACATTAAGGCTTTTTCTTCACATATGGGGATTTGTAAAACCAGGAACGAGTGTTACAAGTCTTAAAAGGTGTCCTGAATCAATTCAGAAGTTTGCCAGTTTGAGCTTAAGCCAAATGACTACCCAATGAAGAGTAACAGATGCACCTGATGACATAGCATTCCAGTTCAAGGACATAGCAGAAATATCACTCTAGTTCTCCCCAGTGACAGAAAAAACTATTGATTGCACATTTACAGCTCAAATGCTTTTTTTCCCCTCCTTTCTAGAGTAACAACAGAATTCTAAGTGTATGAAGAGCTTGTGGGTTTGGCTTCAATTCAAGGCCAAACAAAGGGCTCAGACTTTCACCACAGACTACAGAAGAATTTACAAGTTCTGTGTTCATATTTGTGAAAACTTGTTGATCTTTCAAGCTAACAAGCATTTTCAACAGTAGGAGCACACAATAGCACAATGCTCCTTTTGTTTTCTGATGGAAAAGTTTACAGGTACCAAAATCTATCTGAGAAAAGCTTAGCTGATAATTTGAATTCAGCTTTATCTTGTGCATTTTGCACTGAGAACCTGAATCACTGATAATTGATCTGTCGAACATTGTTTCTCTAGGCAGGAAATAGCAAGACGAAAAGAGGAAAAAAAGCCCAAACAGTTCATATTCTTTCAACTTCATTTTATTCACTGAAATGAATAAATAATTTGTTGAACATGTGAAGAAAACTCATTATTTGTTTAATATTTATCATGAAAGTATAAATAAATACGCAAACCCCACAACAGCTAATTATTTTGGATGTCACTTTTTAAAAATTATTATTGTTATTGTCATTATTTTCAGGGTTTCACCCAATCTTTTCTACTTTCAGGTAAACATTAAAAGAAAGCATTTATTTTAACCGATTTCCCTTTTTGATTTTTTTTTTATTTTCATGGTAGTGAAGGAGTCTTCACACACATAAAGACATATTTCTCTTCCTTTGTGTCTCTTCCACTTCATTTTTTCCAGAAGAGGGCAAAAAATAACATGGAACTATGAAATTTTAAGCAAGTGCACAGCTTCTAAGTCATGGTTATTAATTTTTGATTTATGTTTTCAGTTTCTATTACTGATATTAATACAAAAGTTATGTAGATTTTTAAAGTAAAAATCTCAAGAGAGGCAAACATCTGTTGAGCAATCTCGTTAAGAGATGAGAAACTGAGCAGAGAGAACACCCCTTGGAGAAGCTGGCTTTTAACACGGGAACTGAAGAGATGAAAATAGGCTGCCAGAGAAGACAAGTGGAAAGAGTTGGGTATGAGGGTCACTTCCTTGCCTTAGACTGGAGCTGGAGCTCACGTAAGAGAGGGAGACTGTTTGGAAGCAGTACAGCACAACGGGGTCAGGTCTGCAGAGCTCATGAAGAGCCAGTGTCCACACCAAGCACATTCTGGGAGAGTTCACTTCAGGATAGCTCTAATTTGTTGCCATCAGCTGAACCCCCATCAGCAGTTGGAGGGCATTTGGGAGTGTTTGTTTCCTCTGCATGCAAAAGAGTTTTATACTTTGAGACGGCCATGAGTTCTGAATCAACAAATATTAAGTGGGGAGAACTGGGAAACTTTCCTCAAAAGCGCTTCACTGATTAAAACTAAAATCTCAAGCTCCTTGCTGAAGTTCTTCAGGACTGAGTTATTGTCTCCTATCCAGGATATAGAGGTATTGGTGCTAAAATGATATTCCTCTTTTCTATTTCCAGCTTAACGCTAAGCATAAAATTTGCATTTGCTTTTCACTTTTTCTTCCCAAAGATGTTTGACTGTTATAGTGCACTTCAGAGGTAAACTAACTTGCAACTAGAGAGTTATGCAGCTCAGAGAACAGTGTAAATGGTGATACTTCAAAAGGCAGAGTTAAAGACCTGCCTAATTTCTACCAAGATTTTTAGCTTGTACCCTTCTGCGATCTCAGCGAACCAGTATGCAATGTGACAATGAATTTGATTTCTCTAACATTCTAACATTTTACCATTTGTTCAAATATTTTAATGTCTGTCATGATGTAACTGAAATTATTTTTCTTTTGTATACTAAAATGTTGATGAAAATCCACAAGAAAAGTGCTACATGTAACAATGCTGTACGGGAAGGAATGTATCAAATTTAGAGTCCCCTTAAAAGCTGATCCTATATTCAAAGAAGTCAAACAAGAGTGAAACCTACAGTTATGGAGGCTGCTGAAGCTGCCTATTCTTCGAATACACATTTTGATAAGAGACCACTTTATGGTGGTTCTTCTAGAATGGAAATAAAGCATATTGATGCCTTAGGTTTTCACTTTTATATTTCTCAAACCCTGTACTGCCTAGTGTGTAACTCTGAAGTTTCTTGTGGCCTGTTAGTTGCTGTTCTCTCATGACGGGTAGGCCTAACAAACCTCTCTAGGTTTGCTCCTCAAGGACACCAGGCCCCAAAATGTGTAAACTAAAGCCACTGAAGGGGGATGGGGCAAACTTGGGGTGATTACATCATTAACTGGGGTTATAATTGGAGAATTAACCCTGATATGCAAATGAACCAAACTTACAAACGTGTGAAAAGCCAATGAGCTGTCATCCATCTTGGGTGCCCAGGGTGCACCCACCTTTAGATAAATACCCACCTTTATTCTCTTATTCTTGTCTAGTCTCTGTGCTTCGGGTGGCCACCTCAGGCACCAATATCACATTATGGATTAAACCTGCTTTTAAAAGAGTTGTTCCCAGTTTTGGTATGGCAGATATAGAAACACTGGAAATACAGTAGCAAAGAGACAAACAGGACAGTTATAAAAGGTTCAAAAGTTATTGAAGTGAGATAAAATTTTTTCTAAACTCCTGTCTAAAATTATAAGTGAAAAATTATGTTTGGGATATTCTTGTTCCTTTTAGTTGATTTCTTGTGAAATATATTACATCATCAATTATCTCTTTGTAACTTTTCACAGTGCTGATCGAGCTCTGTGGGAGAACAGTGTTACCTGGCTTTCCCAGGCAGACTGAGGTTATTTAATGCACCAAAATAATTAGCAAACTTTAGGATATAGTGGTCTATTTCTGTTCTCAGGTTTTCTATTTGTTTTCTTCTTTTCTATTAAAATATTGTGATAAAACTTTCTTCATTATTAATTTCTGAATTTAGAATTTGGAAAAAGGTACTTTTTTGTAAATGAACTGTCAGGAATTTTTCTTTCAAGTTATAACTTATATGTACACATTAAAAACACAATCCACTCTGAAAATAAAAGAAAAATATTTTTAATTTTTACGCAGGAAAATATTGTTAGTCACTCCACATTTTTTCTTGATAGCTGAATATGGGATTCAAGAGGGAACCTCACTTTTGTATATGTGGACATTCCGGTTTTAAACTTTTTAACCTTAATACTGAAACATAGGTCATTGAACTATTTGGGACCTGGAGTTTTTGTTCATTTTTTCTCATATGAAATACACACATATTTTAGATTACCTGTGTTTTGTTTGAAGCTAAAATAAGATTCAGTTGCTAGAGTAAATCAATCTCATTTCTGTTTCTAGCACTTGTGATAAATCTATTATTTTTTTTTCCTTCTTGTTTATGAGACTGTAATGAACAGATGTTGTCCATTGCTTCCTTCCTCTCTCTCTCTCCCTCCTTCCCTTTCTTCCATTGTATTTTATTTAATATTCCAAGGGCAAAGACAGTGATTAACAACCAGCATCTCATCTGAGCTCCCATTTTCAAACACAGCAGGTCAAAAAAGCTGGTTTAGCTGAGATATTATTCTGAGATATGAAATTCTGGTCCCAGGTGAGGCTCTCTAGGCCACAGAAAATGAAGCCTGAGGGTGCACAGTATTTCTTAGCTGTACTTTGTGTGACACTGATTTCCATGATCCTTTCACGCTTACTTATTGTCTACATTCAATAATATTTTCTCCTTACACTAACTTCCTCTATTTCCATTCCCACCTTAAAAAAAAAGTAGTTTAAAAGTAAAAATTAAAAGGAAAAAAAAAGAAAAGCATAGCTCTAATACATGTGCTCTATTTCTAAAATTGAGCAGCCTTCTTAGGAATCTAAAAACTATTTTACCTTTTCATTCATGAATTGTTTATCTCATTTGATAAAACACCTATTTCCAGAATAATTTTATAGGAAACCTAAAAATAACATTAAAACAGAGTGAAATGCAGTAAAACAGAGACTAAGTTCACAGAGTTCTAAATACTTATTAGTTTCTACTCAAATTCATTATATTTTGTCATTGCTGATTTCACAGCAGTAATAGTACTAAAAATGATAACAATTTTTATTTTATAACCTAAATACAGTTTCTATTTTAAAAATTCCAATTAAATTTCCTATTGTTTCTCACATAGTAATACTTCTCTTTTTACACATGACTGGTTACCTCCGAAACCTTAGGATTCTTCTAAGGTGAGGAACTGCTGGCCCACAAGTGTAGAAACACCTACTGCTAGAATGTTTTTAAAACCTCAAATACTGTACAAAAACCACTAGCAGACAAAAATAGTCTTTAAAGTTTTGGTGGCTTTTTTCCTTTGACAAATATTAATTTAGAGCTAAAAAAAGTTAATTACAATACATACCTCAAAAACATCTATCCTCTCCAATCCACTGCAAGTACAAAATGAAAAAATTAACACACCAAGCAGTTCTAAGTATGCACATAAGGAGCCGAAAAAATGTGGACATCTTTTGTTTTCTTTTACTGAAACTTCTTAATCGCAACAAGGGTAAGTGACAGGTCTTAACTATTTTGTGTTGCTCAGTTCACTTCCTGGATCAGGTCTTCACTTCTGAGCTCAAAATATTGGAGCAAAAGAGGTTTGTTCCTGTTCCTTTATAGAGGAACAAAAAACTGGTTTCAAAGCATTCAAATTTTAATTCACCAAGAATCATTATTGCCTTCTGAAGCAGTACCTTAACAATAAGTTCTTATTTCTCTCTCAGGACATGCAAACATGCACATTGATATATTTTATTTACTGTTTCAGAGTTACTCAGATTTTCTACCACTACAATTAAAATTAAAAGTAGATGAAGATTTATATGTCATTATATGAATCTGATATCTCTGCAGTTAAAAACTTTCACTGCATTCCTAGAAGAATCCTGAGATGAAATACAAAGCCCTCAGATGTGGGAACCAATGAGCATTGTACCCCAGTTCTGACCCCCATATTGGTCCCTGCCTCTGTCTTGACTTCAGTCCAGAAAGCTCCTCTGTCCCTTTTCTCCCACTGGCCCCTGTCCCTTTGTCCCTCCCTCAGAGTTTCCCCATTGTTCCCTTACCCCAGCCCCGCCTATGTACCGCCCCTGTGCCCCCAAACTATTGGTCCCTGATGTTCTCCCTGCCCCCTTATAAAACCTGGACCCCCCAGGGTTGAAACCATCTTCTGCCGCTAGCTGCCCTTCACTGGAGAAGATGGAATAAAATCTTCCTAGTGGAATTCTAAGCAAAGACCCTTCCTGCCTCTTTGCTGTCGGTGTGTCATAATAGCCAGCCGGGATGTGAGCGACCCCGGACCCCCGGCTAACGACACTCAGATATTTCCAGCATGGTCTTATAGATCTATATGGCCTGCCTTTGTCTTTTCCAAAGTCATAAAAATGTCACAGAATATTCTGCATGAAATTGGGACAGAGAATTTCTGCAGGTATATTGAGTTTTATGGCAAAATCAAGAATATTCTTTGAAGATAGGAGCATGTGGTCACAAGATTGCATGAAGACTGCAATTGCAACAAGGAAATCTTTCTCATTCTAATTTGAAGAACCATTTGGACTCTGCTGAGGCAATTTGATGTGTCATTGGATCTGTCACTATAGTAAAGTTCAATATATCCTGGGACAAACCTAATTTTGGATTGAAAATTTCTAGTAGATTATGAAAGAAATCTGCCATATGAGTTTTCTGTTCAATTACTTTCCTAAATAAGAATTGATTTCACTTGCCCAAAAAACCCTTATACATTCTCCCTTTCAATCTCTTTACATGTCTTTTGTGCTTTCAGGTAAATAAACAGAAATTCCTATATTACTATGCTATATTCATAAACAGCCTCAGTGCCTCAACACATCTATGCTCACACTGAGCTCCTTTTGTCAGCTCTTGGGATGGTGACTCAGTTTCACAACAGAATTTACCAAACTCCTGTTGTCAGTACCAGAGGTTTTTCTCTGAGGTCTACATGTTACTGTGGAGCATGCATCCACAAAAAAAAATTCTTAATTGTTGTTCAAAGCCAGACTTGGATTCCATGGTTTCTCCTTAGGGAGGATTGGCATTCTTTGTGTTTGTGCATACGTGAGATTCTTGTTTTAGAACTATTGTTTCTGACACCCATCACATATTCCTGATATGTGTTGCTGACAGGTCATATTATTTTTGTAAAACCAAAAAGAGCTCTGCCAATACACAATAAGGACATCAGCTACATAAGGAATGAGTATATCAACTGAGATTTGTCTTTAGAAATGGGCAAAGAATGAGTGTGTGTGAGTTCAAACCAACTAGGAATTCATAGTGCTAACTGAAATTATTTTACATTGAAATGCTAGTTTCTGTCTACAGTTAGAACTAACTGGAAACAGATAAGTGTTGTAGTCTCCAAAGTCTCACCAGTTTCTCTATTTAGGTGTATCTCTTTTTGGCTCCTTTCTTGGAGCCAATGAAGATGCAGCTAAAGACGGAAGAGAGTCAGGAGTTGCAGTAAAGTTAGCCAGCTCTGATTGAGATTGATGGGCTTTAATAACATTCTCATTCATGAAAACTCGTGATAATGCTCACACCAGCTAGGGATTCCAGATAGAGTTCTACATAGCCATGAACAAAAATACATCAGAAATGTTTATATCTTCATGAAAAACTTTATATCTGATGTGAGTTTAGTGATGAGTATACATAACATAGAGATGGCCATGATCTCCAGCCATTCCTATTCCCAGAAAGCAGCACCAATATCAGAATTTTCAAAATGGAAGAAACAGTGAGTGCATACTGTAATATAACAAAATGCAATATACCTGTAACAGTAGCTTTGAAAATTATTGTTGATTTACCATAGTGTTGGGATTTTTTATTTCTTGAAGGTTATAAACAAATGTTCTTTTATTTGTTGTTGGCTGTTGGTTTTCAGGGGGAAAGGGGTGCTGTTTTTTAAAAAAAATTCCTTATTTTTTTGTTGACTGAATACAGGAATATGGAATATATGTGTGACCACAGCAGGCAGTTTTCTCATTTTTGGGAAGATGTGGAATGAGAACTGAACAAAGCATGTAGCTGCTTGTTCAAAGTATTCATAACTGAATATGAAATAACATGAGAGAAGATATCTTTTGGCATCTCAGTTAACAGCTCAGACTGCACTAATATGACAATATAATATATTGTCTTTGTACAATGTAAGTCTCTTAATGTGCAGCTTCTGGTAATTAGAGTATCAACATGTAGAAACATGAATGGATTGCACCCAGCCTAGCAGATCTAAAAACAAAACAAGTTTTTAAGAATTAATAGTAAAATTATCAACTTAATATTAACTTTTCATACCATTATGATGTTATTATGATGTGTACAATGGCAATGTGCCTATCGATAGCAACATAAATTTATCTGTCTCTGAATGGGACCATGAATTTCATATGCACTGATTTCTTAGGAAAAACACATCTATACTTTGTAAGACCTTTGTATGTTATGCTTTACATATAAGAAATGAATATTATGATGTCATCCTATTCACTTCACAGGGCAAAGATGGACCTCTGCTTGGCTGTGTAACCACGTTTCCCAGTGGCATCCCCTGCTTACAGTATGAAGGATTATTTGCAGGTGGTCACAGGATTAATCATGATCCAGCCATGGTGGGACCATTTAAGATTGTGCCACATACCTGCCTGATTGTCCAAATATATAAGCTCAACCATCCCAAATGCAAGTTGAAATATTGCTGTTAATACACCACTGAAACTTAGATACAGCTGCTAAGA
Organism: Oriolus oriolus; assembly: GCA_013400235.1. Taxonomy (NCBI): domain Eukaryota; kingdom Metazoa; phylum Chordata; class Aves; order Passeriformes; family Corvidae; genus Oriolus; species Oriolus oriolus. The sequence continues at coordinate 611,136 of VXBT01011829.1, forward strand.
TGCTGGGAGGTGATTTACTTCTCTTGTTTGATCATTGTTCACCATATGTGTATACTCTAAAATGTGCAGCCTCCACCATAATAAGAAAAGCAATTTCTTGCTTCTGTCTCCTTTTCTGTCAAAATATCTTTTTTATCAAAATAACTACTAAGTCCTTTAAGCACATGCTGCAAATTTTTCTATCCTCTATAAAATATATATTAATATTTCTTAATATCAGTGTTAATTTCGACCACATTTTTCCAGAAGTCCAACTTTTACTATCTAAAATATATCAAGAAAGAATTTTTATGATGACACATAGACTGTGTCCCCTTTGCAATAGTCTGTTTTCAAAACTGTAGTTGCCCTTGACAGAAATAAGATCTTTTAACAGCATGTTAAAAACAGAGATAAAACATAGTCATACAAGTTTCATAGCCATGTACACCACCTATTTTCTCCAGATAACTAATACCAAGTACTGGTACATTAATGTCTTTCAAGGGTTCCAGGGGAGAGAGGTTACTGCTCTTTTACTCTTCAGTGGGATCACTTAAGAGAGCTGTTGAAAACTCAGTACAGATAATGGATTCTAATGTCACACAAGCTGAGAGGAAAGAAGTGTGCAATTTACACATTTTACTCTAGTGGTAGTATTGATTCTGTCCTATAAACCAACTTGTTCCCACATAAGACAAACATAAAACTGTCTGAACTGAAATGCACCAATCTGTCTAAAGCATCTGTTTCTGGAGGAAGAGAGAGAGGAATAAAAAGCACCTAGAAAAGCAAGGAAGGACATGGCTTTCTTTTTGTCCTGTTAATGGTCCCATCTGTGAAAATAAAGGGTGTGAAAACCATCAAAAGCATCCAGGAACTTTTGCAAGGTGGACAGAGAAATATGCTGTCATTCTGACAACCTTGAACTTTCAGAAAGATGTAATAGAGAAGAAACTAGATGGTGGGAAATACGGAAATTTCAAAGAGGGCATTGGATGGTGGTGTGATTTAACCCCACATGGCAACTAAACCCCACACAGGCACTTGCTCACTTCTCTCTGGTGGGATGGAGCAGAGAATCAGAAGGGTAAAAGTGAGAGAACTTGTGGATTGAGATGAAGACAGTTTAATAGATAAAACAAAGCCATACACAAAACCAAGGCAAAACAAGGCATTCATTCACCATTTCTTGTGGACGTGTGGGTGTTCAGCCACCTCCAGGAGAGCAGGGCTCCATCGTGTGTCATGGTGACTTGGGAGGACAAATGCCATCCCCTTAAATATCTCCTGCCTTCCTTCTCCCCCGCACCCCACTTTATATGCTGAGCATGACAACATATGGTCTGGGATAACCCTTTCATCACCTGGGGTCAGCTGCCCCAGTTGTGTCCCCCCCCAGCTCCTCGTGCTCCCACAGCCTCCTCACTTGTGGGGTGGCGTGAGAAGCAGAAAAGGTCTTGACTCTCTGTAAATACTGTTCAGCAGAAGGGAAGATCTCTCTGTGTTCTCAACACTGTTTTCAACACAACTCCAAAACTACCTGTACTAGCCACTATGAAGAAAATGAGCTGTATTCCAGCCAAAAGCAGCACAGGTAGATTTGCAAGTATAGACATATATGCATGAGAAGTCTCTTCTGGATAAAGCCCTTCTATTTTGAGTAGCAACACAAAATGCAAGCCTTATTCTCAGGTATATTAACATAAATATTGTCAGAAAACTTGTCAAAATAAGTAAGCAAAGGTAAAAACTCTGATTTCTGGAAAACAGCAAAACAAAAACCCAGAACAAAACAAAACACTTCTAAGTCCCTTAAAAATAAGAATAAGGTGAAAAGCAGCCCACACAGATTCATTAAGAGCAAATCATGTCAAACCAATCTAATTTCTTTCTATGAAAGTTAACAGGACTTGTGGCTGAGGGAAAGTATGTGACACATGCTGACTTTAGTGAGGCTTTTTACATTGTTGCACATGACACTTTCATAACTAAGCCATGGAAATATAAACTAAATGATACTGCTGTTTGGTGAGCCTAACTGGTTGGAAAACCACATAGAGAATAATTATCAGTGGCTCACTGTCAAACTGAAGAGATTTATCAAATTGGGCTCTTCAGGAGCCTGTCTTTAATTTAATATGATTCAATATTTTCATTACAATGTTGGATGATAGCACAGAGAGTAAGCCTATTAAATCTACAGATGACACCAAACTGTGACAGATGTGAAGACATTGGAGGACAGGATTAGAATTTGAAATGGTCTTGTCAAGTTGGAGAGAAAAGCCACATGTAAACCACTAATGGCAAATGCAAAACTCTATACTTAGAACAATAAACTCAACAAATCCATGACGAGGAATATCTGTGTGAACAACAGTATTGTCTCTGCCAGACCTATTTCTGTTTAAACAGAAATCTGCCTATGTCTAAGCATTGCTGCTCTTCCCAAAATCAGTATCTATTCGATGACACTGATCTGATTTGCCCAAACATCCATTGTTCATTTCCTTCTCTTTGACACAAAGTGCTTCGGGACAAGTTCTATGACCCAGAGATTTTCTCATTTCTTCTTCTGTCTCATGTGCCTTGCTTCTTACCAAAAATGACTGCCTCTAAATAGTCACAGAGCATTCCCTTGCTCCTAGACTCTTTGACTCTCCTCTCCATTTAGAACATTGGTATTCTCATCTTCCACCTCCTAGTTCTCACCAGCTTCTAAGAGATATAAACAATAGCCCTTCTGCAAAGTGTTGGTTCTTCCTTTCCATTTTATCTTTTCCCAGTTCTCTCCTGATTGTCTCTGGTTTCTCCATTAGTTGTGCATCCTGTAGCTCTTTCTTGCTCCTGAACTTGCAATATATTAACATTACTCAAAGACCTATGCATTAGCTTTGTAAAAAAAAGAGAGGAAATCTCAAGACTCCTAGCAAGAAATTTTCACTTGAAAACCTGGGATTTGTTCTAAATTACTGGTGAGATTCATGTGGCCTTAAATACCTCAGAGCAAGCTCTCTGTTCTTCAGTTGAAGACATGATCAGAGCAGCTGTGTGTTGATAGCAAGATTCAGAGGAAGGTGGAAAGTGGTTTTGCAGATGCATATATTCTACGTTCCAGACAACTCACAGGCACAATCTGGAATTTCCATAAGCCACTCATCTTCAACCTATCTCTTTCACAACATGGAACACTTATATTCAATTGTGTTGACTAGATTAAGTAGTGTTTTAAGTCCCAGCTTTGTCAAGAAAAAAATTCTCCATTTATCCCTTTCCCTTTGGATGAAAATCATAACTTCACAGACCACTCTGCTCCTACTGAATCGTGTCCCCAGAAACTTTCTGGTTAGTCATTAGTTGTAATGCTGCTGAATATGGATACAGGTTTGCATCAAAAAACAAAATTAATTAAAGTAACACAGAGAAGGGTTGACTGCCAAAGTTATAGTTCAGCACTAAGAATCTAAGACTGAAAAGCTGAAAAATGAGCCATCAGTTCCATTTTGCAACAACAAAAAATTGAAATAACTTTCGTGAGATGCAAAAATAACAGATTTTCTTGATAAAATATACACAAAACCTTAAAGAAGTTGTGGATGAAGAGGAGGAAATCCAAAGGGAATCAAGGGGAAAGATCAGAGTGCTAGAAAATACATAGGATGATACAACAGTGAAATTGTTCTTCCTAAAGAAGTGAAGATTTGGGAATACTTTTCTCTTAGTTTTCTGGCTTTCTGTCAATACCAGCATCTGCTCATGAATTAACTCCTGAACTTTCACAACTGACACATACCAAGATAAATCCCCTTTAAAAGGCAAGTCTGCATTTGCAAGCCTTGCTGCATTGCAATATTACTGTAGAACTACCGGGTCCTATAGAGCAGCCTTCCTAACTTGTTTCACATAATTCTAAAAAAATTGTTATATAGATTTCTGGGGGAAAATGTCTTGGATTTGACTGATAAATGTATAAATGGTATCTCTTCTTCCTCATCGCAAGACTCGTCTGACACAGTTTTGAAGCCCTATGCAACAACTTAAAAATAAGTAGGAGCTGCACAGCCCTATTTAAAACAATCTCTGATTGATTATCTACTTGTAAATGACAAGTTTATATACCTCTGTGACTCCTTTTAGGGTAGTTTTTAAGAGAACCTGAGGTCAAACATGATTACAAAACAATGGTTTTGACTTTGCGAATAGTTTTTTACCATATTTCTTCACAACCAAAAAATAAAGAAATCATGCCCTTTCTCTTTTCATTGAATATATTTCCTCTTTTGACAGAATAAATTGGAAAAAAGAGATTAAAAAAAGTCTATATATCCTTCACTATTAATTATAAAGATGAGAATATAAATCTCACGTGATACTGTAGTAGGGGGATGAGGATGCAACCCCTTTGATTAAAAGGGAGCATCACATTGAGAAATCTACAAAAAGATTCTCACATAGTTAAGATAAGGCATGACATTCGCTGAGTCTGATTTTATTCTCTACCCTTTAATTTTATGCTGAAGGTAAAAGTCATGCATGGGTCAAATCACAAGGACTGAACTAAGAAATTTTTTAAATTGAAAATTCAATACAAAAATATAAAAAATGTAAAAAATACACAAGAATTGTTCAAGCAAAGACTGCAGGATTAGTGGTTTTAGTGACAACATTTGCAAATACTAGAAATTTACAGGTCATAAATTTGAAGAAGTGATTAAGTAGCACATTTCTTACATAAATATTTTTGTTCTGCTGCAAACTAATGAATAATATAGATATTTTGCCTGTCAGTAATTTCTACTGGGTAGTACAGATTCATACTCAACAGTAATTGCCCAAGACTTTTAGTTCCAAAATAATGTATGAGGTTATTTCTTGATATATATATATATTTTTTCAGACACACATGCATCTAATTTGTATGCAAAATTGCTAAAGGGAAAACCTCCCACATCAACATCTTTACAAAAAGTCTTCTCATTCAGGTAACTCAGCTGGAGAGACTGAAATCTAACTGAATACCTCAACTAGCAGGAACATGTTCATTTAAATCAGATACAAATTAGTATCTGTGTGTTCCTTCTATAAAATCAAAAGTGAAGTAGGATTATTACATTGCATAGGTGGAAACAAATTTGTTAAACATGAGGAGTTTTTAATGTTGATGATAAAAATGTACAGGACTACAAAGCATGTTTGTGCCAATTCTTAGTTAAATAAGATTCATTTCAACTAGAATCTTCAACTTGCTCCTTTGGATATATATCCCTTCTTATTCTGTGAAACTGGTGGACATCAGCTACTAATCATGTAATCACGTATTAAAACCTGTGCTTAGATGTGTTACTTGATGCGTTTTGAAATTTTATGTTTTGCTTCCTGATCATTTCAGAAATTGAATTAAATTTACCATACAAGCTATGTCTCTGAAAAGTTATATTACGCATGTTAAAAAATTAAAAGCATTGACGAAACAGGTGAAAACATGTTTTAAGAAACACAACCTGAAATCTGCTAAATGGTGGAAGATCTTGCCAAATATTAAAGGTTTTCAGGGCAGCTTTTTAAAACATAAAAGCCAAATCAGGCAGCCCTGCACTTTTCATATAGACCTCGCTCCTGGCATAAAAAAGCTTTCTGAGTTTAGGATGTTTCCTGCTAACAGACCATTTTCATAATAGAAGATAAATTCCTAAAGAACGTAAGGCATTTGAATATTGTTGGCTTCTCAGGATCAAAATTAACAAAAATAAAGACGGAAGAGAGCTGTGATGTTATTAATCAGACAGCAAAAATAACACTTCTATGCTGACATCTACCTTGAATTCTCAAGATTATTATGAAAAACTATAATTGAGAAAGTTGTGCATTTTTTTTTTAAATATTACAGACAGCAGAGTGTAGGTACCCTGAAGGCATTCTAGAATTTTGCTAGGAAGACAATTACAATGAAAAAGTGTACATTGAAATTAAGCCTGTTTTCTCTTTTTCTATCTACAATCAGAGATACGCTTGAGTCAATTTCCCTACCCCTTACTGCACAGAGCAGGCGCAGAGCACACAGACTACACATTTCAAGTGAAACTAATTTGGAATATTAGCTCTAAGAATGCACCTAATATTCTTCAGCTGCCAAGAGACTTCCAGTACAGGAGACAGACTAGACCAGTCTGAATAACCCTCCCCAAGACATCTATATAACATGGGCCTTGTGTTCTTGGCACCAATTGTTACATATCACAGATACACTCCTGTTGTGTGTACTCGGTAAAGTAGTCCTGGGCTCTATCAGCACTGGCAAAACTGCTTCAGGCTATGAGATTTTGAAATCAAGGTGCAAGACACCACTTATTAGAGTAGCTCCCCTGTGCTACTGAGGTCTTTGAGACCCATCTTGCTGGTGACTTTTTCCCTGGGGGGAAACATGCACAAACCCACCAAGTCCTGATGTCGTGTGTTCGTTATGTCCATGGTAAAATAGCTTCAGCAGAACAGAATTTAATCTCCAGCACCCACTTACTCGCTGACTGGTATATAATGCACTTGGGTGAGAAAAACCTTGGGTCGGGTTTCTGTTCCAAACCAGAGAGACTTAAGGTTCAAAAGTAGGTCTTTCAGTACCTAGATTTATCTTTGAGGACACACCACAAGGAATTGCTTCAGTATCAAGTTATATTTGCTCTAGTCCAGTCAAAGTGGGAGGCCAAAAGAGCAGAAGGCAGCTTAACTATAAGTGGAAACTGAGCAAAATATTGTTCTCTGCTTCAAGAAGCCAGAAGATATTAACTGAGGTTACGTCAACAAAATGAAATATTCAATTTAGAATTTATAATTATTATAACCATTTGATTCATATGATTGTTTCAATACTCATTTTTTTTTCTGTATACCTTTTCTAACAGCATTTTTGTCACTATTCTTGATTAGCTCTAATTAGACAGAAAAAGACATATTTTTAAAAGCAAATACTCTTCAGTAAGAGATGGAGAAAAGTAGCTGTGATCATGCCTGTCTTGCTCAATGACACAGAAAATCCATTGTGCAAGTGAGAATAGAAACCATATTTTCTGAGCCATAAGCCTGTAAATTTAATCAAAAAGTTATTTTTATTCTCTCTTTAAGTATAATTATCATTGGCTATGAAAAAGCACTTTACCAAAATAGTTTGTGGAGTAATAGGTAAGGAAAAAAAGAAACTTGCAGTTAGCGTTTGAATTAATAAAAGGAAAGGTTTAATATATATACTTGGAAAATATCTAGCGCAGTTAAACAAGACCCATGTGAAATATATCCAACCATCTAAAAATGAAGGCAATTAGCAGCAATTATAGAGCGTCTTTCCCAAAACTATGTATTGTAAATCCTTTTAATCAGTGAAAGCACCAATAACATCAAGCCATTGTGTGTCTGAACAGGAAGCCTAGTATGTAAGAACACTTTGCTTTTAATTAACTTTTGGATACCACTTTCTGCAGATTATTATCAGGAGAGGTGCTGCATAGAGGAAACTATGTATTTTAGGTTCCTATTAAAGGATTAATTGTATTTTTAAGTGCAATATGTTAATGAGAAGTAATGGTTGTTTGCTGGAGGTATACTGTACTTAATAGGTTGGTGGATTAAACAGTCCCTGCATTAAAAGGAATTATTGTATTTGTCATAAATACCTTTGAGGATAAATTTGCTTTCAACTGCTGGAGGAATTCTTTGATACAAAACATGAAGGATTACATGAAGGTGACAGGAGAGGTAGTCTGCATCTGTCAGGTGTGCTCCTGATCACAGGCCAAGAAAACTTACAAAGTAACCTGGGGCATATTACCTTTAGAAACCGAGCCCTGTTATCAAAAATCAAAGAATCCGATGTAGTTGAATGTTTTGTATTTGGAAAGGGGAAGGGAAGAAGTAATGCATTTGGAATTTACTGTGTTTCTGTGCTAGCTGCGCTTTTTCTGCTGGGCTCAGTAACCCCTGAGAGGACAACTGTGTTTATAACAGTATCTGCTACTGTAATGCAAAAATGAAGCTGCAAAAGTTAAGTTTTCAGTTTTTTAACACAAGCCCCAAGATATGACCACAAAGGGTAATTTAAGAAGGGGAAAAAAACAAACCACCCAACAAATGAACAAATAAAAACAAACAAACAAACAAACAAAACCTCCCCAAACTTGAGGAAAAAAACCCCGAAGGAACTATCCAGAGTGAATACTTTTCATCTGCTGCTTCAAGACTGGATAGTTTCGTATGAATTATTTTTCATGGGAATTTTGCAAGAATCCCTTCTAACCCCACCCACCCTTTCATGTTGGATATGGTTGTTAATTGTGCAAGGGCATGGGTGGGGGGAAAATTACTACTGTGATTTTGGAGTAATTTAGTTTCTAGAGACAAGGGCTTCTTTTATAGCAAGTGTATAATCTAGAGTAAGCCTTTTCCTATAAAAGGAGTAGACTTTATTTTCTTTCTGTCAAGTATACTGCAGGTGTAGTGTGTTGACATTGCTGCAGACTCAAAGAGTGAGACAGTAGGGTGAAAGGGGGACTAAGATCTGATCTGGTTGTGCGGGGAGGACTGCACAAGTGGATGACCATATTATGAAGTGAGTGTGTTCACATACCAGTATAATGCCAAGGAGAGGAAGAAGGGGATAAACAAACTTTAAAAGGTCCCCCAAGGAGAAAAAAAAATAGCTTTATGTTTCAAACTGCAATGCAGGTTAGAGTCGCAGAGAAGGAAATATAAAAGAGCATAATGCAAGAGAAAAGATGTTTGGATACTAGTAAAAGAATAAACAGATATTCATGGTTATACATAACATATGCAAACAGACTTGTGAAAAATTTTTTTAACTTAATTTGTGTTTGAATACCAGCATGACAGTGCTTGTCGTTTCCAAAATAAATTTTCAGTGGTACTCTAAATGTTGGAAGTAGATGAGACCCTCAGTCTCTGCAAGTGTTACAGGATGAAATTAAGATGTGCTGCTGGAGACAGCATGGATTTAGAGGAGAAGCACTGATCTCATAACCTTCTTCCTGAAAGAAATCTCTGCTCTGGACACCTGAGACACTTCCTTTCCTGTTTCAAGAGATCCTTCAACCCTCACACTTCATGACAGACACCTTTTTCAGACTAAAAGCTTAAACTTCCCTTAAGTATGTTTAGACTTGAAAAGCATAAGAAAGCTACAGTTGCCTTTGTTTACTTGTTTGATGAGGTCTTTTCATGCTGAAATTGGCCTGTCAAAGAAAACAGTCTGTGAGGCCCAAGCAAAAAGTTTAATGGCTCTTGATGAATGATATTCCATTTTTTTTCCCAAAAAATTCTAGCTCTCTGTCATAAGGAAGGATACAAGATCATGCAAGTATTTTTGACTTGTCAGCTTCTTCTATGATTTTTCCTGTGAAGTTGGAAAAAAAAAAATGTGCAAAAATTCTGCTTTGTTGCAATGCTAAGTTAAAAGATCTACAGCTGTTTCTCTTTAAAATATACACATAAAATGCTACCATGCTTCAAGATGTAATTTATGTGTTATTGTTTCTTGCATGGAAATTACTAGAACTGTGGTTTCATAAGCTGTGATATTAATTAAAGCTTAGTGTTAAGTATATGAAGGCCACTAGAACCAAATTCTTAAAAACTCTAATAGAAAAGAAAATAAAGCAGTAACAAGTAAGTCTAATATGCACTAAGTATGAATAAGGTGTCCCTGCCCATGGCAGGAGGGTGGAAACTAGATGATCTTTAAGGTTACTTCCAACCCAAAACATTGATTCTACAATTATGACTGCATGCTTTAAAAAATGTAGGAATCAATAGAATGTTTGCTCAAAGATCTAAGAAATAGAACTTGATTTCTGAACAGTTTAATAAGAAATGTGCCAGGGTAAGTGTTAAATCTCTTCCTCAGTCTCATTAGTATTTGTCATCTGAAAGTGTTACCAAGGGAAAGAAAGTCTAAGGTAGTCTAAAACAAGGCCAAAACGATTTATATTGGCAGTCAAAGCCAGTCTGCCAGTGCAAGTCAATTTTTCCGACTTAGTCAGTGAATCAAATAAAGAGAAGTGAGTCTGCTAAGATGGTTATTCCTGAAACCAATTAAAGGCAATTCGGAGGTTCTTTTAACTTATCCCATTATAACCTTCAGTAAACCACCACCTAATTTTTTTATTATAATTATTTGTGTAAATGCTAGCTCATAGACAATTAGTGTTCTCTGTAGGAACTCACATACTGGATTGACTTTGTAGAAAAGCATTACATAAAGTTAAATGACTTTAGGGATAAAGGAACTTCATACAGGAAGGTTTTCTGAATCTATTCAGCAAGCCATAAAATCCCAACTAGATAGTTTTGAAAACAGTATGTCTTGCTTATGAATTTAGTGGCTTGAGAGTAGAGCTAGTGGTAAACCTGAAACACTGAAAATTTATTTGCTGCCTTTGAAATTAAATAATTGCATTGGTCTGCAAAGTTTGGGATGCTTTGTTACAGTATCAGCATTAAAAAATCTGTTTCAAATTCTTTGTGTTCTCCCTAGTAATCACAATTCCTTCTCTGCATCAGCTGGATAGATTCACAGTTCTAAGTTTTAGGACATTTATTTTCTCCTTTGTAGTCATGTGATCTGTGGGAGGTTTCTCAGGATTTTTCACTGGTTTTCCACTATAGCAGAGAACAATTTCCCTTAGTCCATTGTTTTGGTTTAATTCCAGCTGGCAACTAAACCCTACATAGTTACACTCTCATTTCTTCCTGGTGGCATGGGGAAGAGAATCAGAAGGGTAAAAGTTAGAAAATTTGTGTGTTGGGATAAAGACAATAGAATAGGGAAAGCAAAAGCCGTGCACACAAGCAAAGCGAGACAAGGCATTCATTCACCACTTCCCATGGGGAGGCAGGTGTTGAGCCATCTCCCAGAGAGCAAGCTCCAGCACACCATGGCTCCAAGGCTTGAGAAGACAAACACCATCATTCTAAATGTTCCCCCTTGCCTTCTTCTTCCCCCATATCTACATGCTGCACATGATGCCATACAGCATGGAATGTCCCTTGGGCCAGCTGGGGTCAGCTGTCCCAGTTGTGTCCCCTTCCACCTTCCTGTGCACCCCCAGCCTCCTCCCTGGTGGGCTGGATGAGAAGACAAGGCCTTTACTTTGGGTCAGCACTGCTCAACAGTAACAAAAATATCTCTGGGTTATCAACACTGTTTTCAGCACAAAACCAGCACACCTATTTATATGTTCACACCTCTTCTTCATTAAACATCACATTGATGATTGTTCATCTGCATTAGGATGCCTGACTGATTTGGAGAGAATCCACAGAACAAGTCACAGGTAAGCCTAGAAATGTATTTACCTTTTAATTTACTTATTTTAAAGATTTATAGAGACTAATCAGTTCTGATACTAGAGATACAGAGGAATGTATCAGCCCTATATCCTGTCTCTGAAATGTTAAACCAGGCAACAGAGATATTTGTCCTCGTTCGCCCATCCAGCATCTTCTAATGCATGGTTTAGGAACATTTTCCTGCTTACCAATTTGCCTCTATGAAAATCAGTCCATATTTTTCTTTCTGGACACTGATCAAAAGATCCCTGAATTCTCTTTTGGAGTTATTTTTAAGGACTGGTCTCAACCTTGACACCTTCTTTTCTGTTCCATCTAAGAAATCAATAGTTCATATCAGTAGCTTTTATATTTAAAATGTAAGTTCCTTTTGAACTCTTTGATTAATTCCACTTATCCTAGTAATATGTTAATATTCATATAAGCAGTTTGCTCTAAAAGATTTATCAACAGCTCTTCATTCTGAGATTTCTGCAGTTAATCTTCTGGGGGAAAAAAAAAAGACATGGATATAGGAAATTCCCTGAACTCCATCTTAGTGAATGTCAATGCAGGTGACTGACAACTTTTGTGATGTAGTCTTATTATCCTAAAGTAAGTCAGAGCTCAGTCCAGGTAGTTCTTTGCCTCTTCAGGTCAACAGGCCTGAAGGACAGTATCAACTCAAGGTTGATATAAGCTTAATCCTTGGAATTCTTCTCTGGATTCGAGACCAGTGGAAAAATATTTTCCCATTAATTCTTCCATGTCCTTACACAGAGAATAATTCATTCTCTTGCACATCTTAGAACTGTAGGGAATAGCATGAATCAGACTCAGACTGTAACATGCAGCCTACATTCAGTTTGAAATGTAAATATTTAGAATTGTGAAATTAATTTCACCTCAAGAGAACTCTCTGTGGACAAGCACTTGCAATGAAAATAACAGCTAGGACTTGCTGTTAAACTGTGGCTCTGCAATCCGTGAAGACCACACAGATCACACAACACACTGGTGTTAACTAGGAGTCTGTCTCTGGCACTGGGGCAGGGAGGAGGCTGTGTAGCCCTGATTATGAGGATAACAGGTGTGGTAATTTGGTAGACTGAAAGATTATACAGATTTTGCACAGATTCTGCCACTCAAAGTGAATGTGGTTTCTTGTTTCAGGGATTCTTGTATACCAAGGATGCCAAGATGGAGGTACCCAACACCCTTTCTCACAGCTCTTCATCTCTAGTTGGTGAGTTCAACACAATAAACATTTATAAATGCCACAGTTCTAATTGATCAATGAGGCAAAGAACTCCACCAAGAGGAGTTCTCAAGAAAAAATACATATATGGAAGAAGTATTTAAATCTGCCATCCTCTTTACAAGTAATGCTAAAGGATAAAATCCAAACAAGCTGCTAATTTGTCTGTTGCAAAATACTGCTATGAATGGTGAGAGTACTGACAAAAAGTGAGCAACACACACGTGCAACTGTAGAACAAGCTTATGTTTATATAATTTATACATAATATGTGTAAACACTAGTACCAGTGCAATAAGGTTATTAGAGAAAACCTTAAAATATATTCCTTTCCCCTCAGCGGAGAACTTCATACTGAGGCCACTATTTTTCCGGTCATTAGAACAAAAATTCTCTTGTACCAAAAAGCACAGAAACAAAGATTTTGATGCTGGTACATAACTTGAAAAGGGGCTAGCAAGACTCCAAAAAGTTCTAGTAAGCAGCCATAGGAAAAAAACACAGCAGGATGTAGAGATACTTTTTTCTGAGTTCTTGAACTCTGTTACCTGAGGTGCTTCATTACACCTCCCTAATATGCATTCTGGTATTATATCTTATATAGTCATTGGCAACATTTTTAAATAGTGCTTATTTAACAGCAGCTATCTAGTGTTTTGTTTTACCCACTCATTGTTTAAAGCATATTTTTCCTCATATTTACAGTATTTAATTGAAACTACAGTCTCTTACCAGTGAGAGAGTGTAACGTCAGCCTCAGGTTGAACTTTTCCAGACTAGAGATGCCCTGAAGTTCTTTTGCTTGTCTGCACTGCAAATTGGGTGGGATACAGATGACATACAGATGCATCATCTAGAAATGGTAGGCACACCAAATTCTCCCTGACAGAGCTACTGCTTGACCAGCAACCTCACAGGTTAGTATGGTTGCATACTGCAATTCCTGTGTGCCATCAACTAAGTAGGTGTCATTTTATAATGTAACAATTATAATTAATAATGTTAATAATTATAATTTCATTTCATAATGTAATTTTTTAACTGTTATTTTATAGTATAAAGCCACTTTACTGTCATGGCACTGGGAACTTATCACAATGTTGGCACCTATTTAATGGACACTGAACTATCTACACTGAAGCGACAGCTGCACTCATCAGATGTGGTTGGGAAGGAGAACAGGCGACTACCTAAACAACACTTAGATGTTGAAATAGACTGCGAAGAGGTGAAGCGGGAATTTTCAAAATTGTGAAGAATAAAGCAGAAGATGCTGAAGTATGGTGATGTGGTGTCTACAAAAAGGTGATTTTTTGCTTAAGCCAATACAATCATCTGCATGCTCACCAAACCCAGTTCATCACTGCTATTAACCAGACCCCATTTTATCCATAGTTTTTCCACCCACAGCTGCATTTCACCAATGAAGGAGGGATAGGGGCTTAAAAAAACAAAGAAACAAACAAACCCAACACATGCTAGTCTATTTGCAAAATAAACTCTCAATAATTAGGCTGGGAGGGATGATTTCCCTCAAATACCTACCTGCAATTTGGTAAAAAGATATGAATAGTTAAGATTACAATGAAATTTTTTACTTCCAGACAAATTATATGTTTTGTTTGAGATAAAACTTATATATTACTTCCTCCTATCTATATGTTCCCGTGAGAAAAATGAGAGAAAATCATTTCAGGTTGGTCCAAAATTGATTTTTTCCACAATTTTTCAGGTCAGCCAATGAAGTGAAAAATCAATTCTTCACACAGCTTTAACTCAAGCCCTTCTTGAATATAGAATTATTACTTTCCTCATGAGCATTTTCCATGGCATTCCTCACCACATAAATTAATTTATCTTAATTTGGCATAGATTAATTAATTTATCTTCACAATACTTTGCAAAGAACTGGGACTGCTATTTTGATTTCACACAAGAGAAGTTGAGGTATAGTTACATTAGAGAGCAAAAATTGCTCTTTTGGATGCTCCCCACAACTACAATCTAAATTAGCAGAGTAGTTAGCTGTTGCATAAAATCCAGAGCTCAGAGCACAGACTACCTAAATGGTCAAAGCACATTTCTCACAGACATCAGCTTCCTCTATGCTTCCATAGTGCTTTTGTGAACTGGTTTGCAGGGTTTGATACTGGACACCAGAGACTGGAATCCAGTTAGCTGTTAGCTAGGAGAAATTTACTTTAAAGGGCCATCACAGAGGAACCAGTTCAGAAGCACAACAGAGTTAGAAATAGTTAAGAGGGATAATAATAAAATAAAAGAATATGTATCCCCTGTAACAGTAAAATACTAACAGTGTTGGATTCTGCTGTGCTCCAATAGAAGCGAGGATATAATACTCTACTACAACACTCTGCTACAAGCCATCAAAAGCTGCTGCCAGAAATAAAAGACTACACAATGAGGGATATAGGATGAGACCATGCATTTTTAAATCATGAATACCACAGTGATGATGATGATGAGTATTTGAAAATGTATCTGCACCCAGATACAACTAGGACATTCCACTGACAGGACTGCAGGTTCAATGACACGCCAAAATTTGCCTATATTGTTCATCCCTATTCACATTTTTTAAATAGTACCATGATATATTTTTTGAGATCCAAGGCAACTCACTTAAAATCATGTGGGACAAAATCCTGTGTTTTAGTATGACACCTTTAAAGTGAAATCAAACTTTGTGATTTGTCTATCTCAGCATCTTCCTTCAGTCTCATTACTGCACAAGCAAAGTGATTTTCATTCTGAGATGTGATTAAACTCACATTCATGTGCTGATTGAGGTGTAGAATCTTTTATTGGGAAAAAATATAGACTTCAGAGTTGGCAGTGGAGTGCTACAGTACTACACTCTGTGAGACCATTAAATTTAATCCTTCCTTCAGACTCACTCCAGGGGTGATTTCAATTAAATTTGTTCAAAATTTATCAGTTTCCTGCATGTATGCATAAATGATTCAAAGGCACTTACACATTCACTGAAACAGAATGTATCGAAGGGTACATATCATTATTAGGACTTCTCACAGTTATTTTCTTCCGTAAAATTTACCTAAAAGGAGCTTCTATTATACAAAACTCTAGTCCTCTGCATTAAATGCTCATGCTGTTCATTTGGAAATTAAATCTATTTTTCAAGGCAAATCTTAAATATTCCTTAGCCATCAAAACTGCCCTTTTCTTTGGCATGATGGTACAGCTATTTCCTAGAGGGAAAATGATGACATTTATTTTACTAATGACTTGAAAATCTGGTTTTTGTCCCCACCTATGAAATATGGCATTGTTGATTCTGACATAGTTTTCAGAAGATGTGATGGAGTTTGTGCATGCAATTCATCATAATTTCCTTATTTTCCCAATTAACATTATGGGAGGCGCACTTTTGCACTAAACAAATACATCAGTGGTGAGACAACAAACAATTAAAGCTGCACAAGCATCTCAGAGATAATGTTAGATAAGTGGGCAAGCATTTAGTTCACAATAAATGTGTTTGCTCTTATCTATCTACAAGAACCTATTAGACATTTTTGTGCCCTGAAGAATTTATCTGCAGGAACACATTGGGTAGGGCCTTTGTTTCTTAATGTGTAACTGTACCTGAAAGTACTGCTTGAGTACTTACCCATGTGCCTGTTTAGGGATGACAACTTCATGCATTTCCTTCTTACAAAACTTCCAAAGCCCATGCTAGATCTACCTGTGGTTTGGTAGCTTCTTACATCTGCCCAAAGGAAAAAGGAGAAAGGAAAAAGGAGAAAGGAAACTAAGCAGTCATTTTGCGTCTGAGTAAAAGACCTCTGCACACTGTGTAAGTCGACTGTTTCAGCAGAAAGGGGAAAAAGACCAGCAAGCTGTTAGAAAATATATATTTCTTCCAAAATATATTTGAGCATCTTTGGATGTAGCCAAAGGCTCAAATGTTAGCAAGATATCAAGATTAAGCATTACATTTTACTCATCACCTACTGGATTCTGCTGCTTCCTCCCATAGAACAGCCCTCACTCAATGGCTAACCAACCCACTTCAATAAGACTGCTTATTAAATAAACTATCGTTCTGACTGAGTAGGAGTGGCGGACAAGACTAGCATAGTAAGCATTTTGTTTTAATTACCTGCTATAATTCAATCTTTCTATGCTTTTGTTCTGATTTCTTTTCATGATTATAAACTCTGGGAGAACACAGAGCCTTTCTTAAGTTATGCTTTATAGCTTTCTTTCAAATGAACTTAACCTGCATTTTAAAGATGACATCAGATGTCATCTTCTGCTTCATCACAAACATATGAGCCATGAACCACTACCATACATAATCTGACTAGCTAAAGCTGGCTCCTTGGGGACACCTTCTCTACTCCCTCCACCAGGGAGCAGGGCAGGATAGTGGCTTCAGAGACTTAAGTGGTTCCTCTCTAAAGCTGCCAGGACATTCATAGAAAATTAGTGTGCATTCATCTGTCAAGCTACCCTGAAAGTCACAGTTGCTCAAGAAAACCTGAAAAAGCAGCATTGATAGAAACCATAAAATTCAAGGTAGCATATACGAAAGTTAAGATGTAAAAATTGCCACTGTGCTCTGCTGCCTAGAAACCAGACCTTCTACACTACTCAATTCACTGCATCATTTTACTTATTTCATGCTGTAATTCCTGCAGAAGACTAATGATGTTAGTACTCTGGCTTTTAGTCTGCAGCAGATACAGCTACAGTTGTTTATTTTCATTAATTTGGTCTTGGCTGGCATTATAGAAAAAACACAGCTATACATAATTTGTTTGTACAGTGACTAGCACCAGGGAGTATTGGCCCATGACTTGAGCTTCTAAGAATTACAGTAATGAAGATGATTCCCAAAGGAAGGTATGCTTGGCAACTTTCAGATATAAGACAATAAATTTTTCTACCTTCTTTGGGGATAGAAACCAAAGGGAAAATGGGTGGTGCAACTGTTGCATACTTTATATATAAAGCTGAGAAGTTTCCTGGAATAAGTCCAGAGAAATATTTCATGGCCCAATCGTTACTTATATGAAATAAGCTAGTGCATTGAATAATTGCATGCTTTTGGGTCTTTAACTAAATCACATCCTAAACTATGTGAAAATTGAACCTCATGATTCTTTTTACCTTTCTACTTTTTAACAGTTTGGATTAAAAGGGCTTTTAAAATTTTTAACCTGTATTTTTTTCAACTAGACACTTAAAATCAAGTATCTGAGGCTTGCTCATTTAGACTCCTAATTTCATTCATTATAGTCCTATATTTAGAATTTAGGAAAAAAAATCATTTGATAAGACCTGAAACTCCAGAAAAAAAGTGTTTAACTTCAAATTATGAGGAAGCTTCATCTGTATAAATTATGAAAATTCTGGCATCTTAACCTTTCAATAAAACAAATTAATAAGTGAACATTAACATTTGCCAGTAGTTTATATTTTACAGGTAAAACAAATTATTTCTGAGGACTTTTGGGCAAGTGTTTGTCATTAATATTTGAAAAAAAATTCTAGTTATTTTTAACTTAACGAATTTCAAAGAAATGGAGTATTTAAACCTATAAGAAGCAGAATTTTGTTTTCAGGTCATATTTGCAAAATGCATGAGGTTTAAAGCCCCACAGTGTATTAACATCTGAGAGGTGCTTTGCGTTGTCACAAGTTGTAAAACTTATATGAGAGCCCTGTGTTAACTCTCTTGTGCTTTTGTGCACTGAAGCTAAACAAATTAGGTATTTCACAAGGTAGATTAGTAGAGCCCTTAATACCTTAGTATATAAATGCTAATACTGGAACTCTTAAATAAGGTAAGCAGAAGGAAAATTAAATCTTAAAGGGAAAACCAGTTGTGACTGCAATCCCGCAGGCAAACCCCGCTGCAATTTCAATAAGTTAATTTACCCTTTTTTTTTTCTCGTGAGTGAGGAATGTAATTTGAATGCTTTAGCAAGAAAATAGTTTAAGGTAATCAATCCAAGATAAAAATTGAAGGAAAAAAACCAAACAACCTAGCCCATTTTATACTGATGCATTTATATGGTTCCACAAATGTACCTGGATCTTCACAGAACATTGAGAACAGGTCCTTGCTTTGAAAAGTTCACAGCCAATGATAAGAGTTTACATACCCCTTTTACTACTGGACATGCTGAAACACATCTTGTCATGACAAAATATAACTCCATCTGCATCAATCCTCCTTCCTCATAGCCCACTTTAAAGGATCATATTTTAAGGCTGGTTAAATGTATTGTTTATGGGGAACTTGCATAATTTGCTATAGAATGGTTACACAAATGGTATTAAATATCCAGTATGAAATGAACATAATGTGCTGAAGTACTGGAATCACGTCAGTGATAATTCTCAGATATATTTTATACATATTTTTTCTTTCATTATTTCATAATTTTATTAAAATTTTAAAAAGTGAACTTGAAAAACTGAGAGCATATTCTAGCCAGTGCTGTATTTTTTACCAAAGCCTGAACTGTAAAACCTGTCATAAGTGGCACTGAAAAACTCTTTCCAAATGTAAACAATTATACTACTTTCTTTAACTGGCTTTTCTTTTACCCCCAAGGGGAAAAAAAGAATTTTGATTCAATGAAACTTACTGAAATTCCCTTAAATTAAATTTACTTACCGCATTTACTTATTTTCAAATACCTAAATGTCACCATTTTTCCTTGAAGAGAGGAAAAGCATGTAACCCTCAATTTTAAATTGTCTCCATCTTAAATCTTCTGAAGGGCTCTTGACACATAGCAGACACTCCTACTGCCACTTTCTCTTGAAAATCATGGGATCCTGAAGAGAACCTTTATTGCATGCAGCCTCACAAAATAATTGCAGCAAAGATGAATGCAATAAAACAGTGCTTGATCAGACACCAGAACACAGACCTTAAGTGTCTAGTCAGAGAAAAGTGTGTGACAAGCAAATTAAATAACTTATCTCTGTTATTATACTCATTTTCCACTTGTAAAGAAAAAGGATTTACCTCAGTCAACAAAATAACTTTAAACCACTTCCTTTTATCCTAGGTCTTCATAATAGCATTTAAATAAGAACTTAGTTAAATATGGAATTTGCTGTTATATCAGAAATTATTAAGTATCTAGAGAAGCTGGGAGATAGTGAAAAATAGGGTAAAAGTTTAAGGCAGACAGCAGTAAATTTTATTGACAGGGAAATTATTGGATCAAATGGTGACAAACCTAAGGCTAGCCTTCTGATTGAGCTGCTTGGATGCTCTGTAAATGATTTTGGTAAAAAACAATGGTTTGTTCCTGAAACAGCTGGCGTTACAAATTGAGAAAACATGGTCTACACAGAGGATGATCTGTCTGTAAGCAGGACACTGCCTAGAAAATGCAGAAGATTGAAGAGTAATGGGAAAAGGATGAAATTCCAATGTTCATGGGACAGGAACCTCACAATTAGGGTTTAACAGGAATATGTCCTGCAGACAAAGGACATATCAAGCTTTTAGCAAGTGAGGAAGAAGATCAGTGCTGGTTTACCCATCACAAAATGAACCTGATCTACTGTAGGGGGAAATAAAAGGCAAAAAAGGTAGATGTATTCCGGGATGGGTAGACAATAATGTCTTTGCACACAGCCCTGTGGAGAACCCATCTGAAATGTAGTTATCTGTTCATGCCATGCACATTCAGGAGAGCTGAATTCAAGCCAGAACACAGAACGCACAACAATGAGATGACTCAAACCTATATTGTAGCTAGAAACCAAGAGAGCTGGGGCCATTGTCCTAGCAAAAGAAAGGATGAACACACAAGGAAGTAGCTCAGAAGGCTACTATCAATTTGGAAAAAATTAGTCAGGGAAGGACTGACAGAAGAAAAAATAAAAGTGATAGAAGATAATACTCATGAAAAGGTGTGGGCTGAAATTTTCAGATGGTTCTTTGCAGACAGAGAATTGAGGTTCTGAAAAGTCTTTCTGTGGGAGAGAAGACATAAACAAATCCTGGCCAGCTATGAGACCTGCAGACTGTAACTGCTGACACTACTGCTTTCACCACATTAGAAAGAAGCTTTTTTCTTTCCACTGTGATGTTAATGATTGAAAGACAATTTTTTCCCCCTCAAAGTTTTAATTTGCATGAGAAAGGCTATGAAAACTACCTATATGAAAAATTAATGTTCTGCTTTTGTAAAATAGATTCTAATACAGATATTTCTCATGGGGAAGTCCAGCTTCATGACAGTATATGGCATGGGGAACTTTTTGCCAAAGTTCTGGAAGCATGTCACTACTCATATATGATATGAGAAATTCAATCCCCATTGCAAAGAAATTGGATGTGGTTTTTTTTCCTGTCTCATCTAAACCTCCTTTAACAGTAGGTCTCAGAAATTTTATCTACCTTCATATTTGAGAAGGCTGTGATTTTTATGACACTGATTAATTTCAAATGTAGATATTTCAAGTATCCAAATTTCAGTTCTGCAGAAGCTCAGTTTTATAAAGAACAATACATTTTCAAAGTCTTTGGCACACAAAATGTAACAACAGCAACTCTTAAAAAAAAAGAAAAAAGGAAACGTTACTGAAATCCATATGAAGGCTGAACTGTTTCATTACAAGAACAATTTTAGAATATGGGAGGCCAAAAATCAGACATATGTTGAGTTTAGAATTTTTTTCAGTCTCACAGGTGATCAGTGAGAGTTGAGAAGTCTTCATACTCCACTGAAGATGGATTTGACATTACTATGTTACTGGTGAAGTCAAACATAGGCCGCTCTGGTCTGTTTTCCCTGTCAGTTCATGCACAGGAGCCAGACAATTTAACTGCTCAGGGGACAAGCCTGGCAGATGAAGAACCCACATGCCAGTTTATAGATTTTGCTTTTCCAGCAGTGGCATTTGAATCTGGTTGGCCTTTGACTGATTTTTATTGCAGACTTTTTCAAGCTGCTAGGTAGATAGTCTGTAACAGGATTACCTTTTCCTTTGGAACAAATTGTTGCAAAGACATTTCTGAGTATGAAGATTTTATATGATTTTTAAATATGATTAATGTTATGCCACTTGTGTAGGTATTGTTTGGTTTGTAAGATGGGAATCATTGCATACAAACTAGATATCACAAAATACAATAATTAAAAGAATAGAAAATTATTGCTCAGGTGGAAATAAGACGTTTGATGCCTATCCAATGCCTATCCAATGTAACCTATTGCTTTTGGTGTTTACACAAAAGATTTGAGGTTATAAAGAAACCAAATCTAAATATATTCCTGAGTTAGTGAGCTTTCCTTCCACAAATCCGGCCTTGGCCTCCTCTCCGTCTTACGTAAATCAACAAGTTTTGTGCATCTGTTGTTGTTCCACTCACACAGCCACCATCTTGATGTAATATTTCTGCAAGATGAAAACAAATTTTTCCAGCTCTCCAATTCATTAATAAAGCTTTTATTACTGTTTGACTCAACAGGAGTAAAAAAAAGACTTGAAGACAAGGCCGGAATACAGACTGCATGAAATTCCCAGCTAAGCCTAAATATGTCTTGGAGTCAGTCTGCTGGACAGACCATTGGTCCCCCTGAGACTGAATGTTGCAAGTGAGCCCAAAGAGGAGGCTGAATCACTGCTGGCATGGCCTGAGTTATAAAGAGTGGTTGGAACAGGTAACCGTGTGCCTGGTACTACACTTGTGCTTCCTGACATGTGCTGGAAGAGGAGTGCACAAAATGTCCAGTCTTTAATCAGCGGTATGTGCTTTATTAAAGAGGGCCTGGAATGCTCTCACCAGCTTACAGTTACAAGCACAGAGCTGGTTTTGTGGTTTGGTTTGGTTTTTTTACAAGGTAAATGCTCTGATATATCTAAAGCCAGGGTAAATATACATATGTTTGTCTATTATACCAGGGTGAGGTTCTGTTCTAGAGATTTGTTTTTGTTTGACTAAGTAGTATTTCTTTGAATTGTTGCCTAAAAATGTATTACTATCTCCATTTATAATTATACTTCTACAAGTCAAACATCTTATTTTACTTTTTATGTTAAGATACTCTGAGGTATATGATTAATAGAAAAAGAAATTCTCCACTTCTTCAGACACATAAAACAGACCTTGGCACATGACTTTGCTCAGTTACAACAGCAAGATTGAGACTGAACCTCTTTTTCCCTATAGATACTGCAATCATGTCATATAGACTTTAAAAAATTCTTCTCCAATGCATTTGGATATAAATATACATTAATAATCCTTTCTTCCTTTCTGAATTATATGTATCTTTAAAAATATTTGTTTTTATTAAAATGTAATCTTCTAAAGCACATGATATTTACTTAGGCTCATGCTTTCATCATAACCTAATCTGTCATATTTCAGCTGGATTTGCTTTTCATTCAGACTTCTCCATTGTCCTAGAAGCATTTAGAACTGCAAACATGCATAATTTACAATATTTTTTCATGCTGAAATGTACATTTAAAATATTTTTGGCATTATCACATGTTAATTCTATGTATAATTGTCATATTATAAAATTATAAAACCATATAAAATGGCTTCAGCAAACCAAAGATTGTATGTTCTTTATTCACTGCTATAGCCAAGTGTCAGATGAACAATTCTTTTTTTAAATGAAGGAGAATGCAATTGTTTTCTTATTAATTTTCTTGCTTTAAAACTTAGCACTGTGTCTTTTCAAATGCAGTGATAAATAACACGGTGAACAGTTCTACCAGCCCAACAACTCCAGGTCACTCTATCACTGTTGAGAGTACTGTTTTAACTCTTCATAATCTTTACAGCCTAACTTTATTCAGGCATTACTAAATAAAACTTTATAATGCATCAAGGATGTAATTAACTTTAAGAAGAGGAAAGCAAAGCATAGTTAAGTTTAAAAAATTGTTTCAATTCAAGTAACTTTCCATTGGGATCTGTAATATAGCTACACACCAGTTCAGAGCTTTGTCCTAGAAGACATTTTCCCTCACAGTGATGAAAGAAAATGAGCAGTGAGGCAGATGGGTAACAAATGCTTGCTTCATAGTTAAAATGTATACAACTAGAAATTATGTTTCTGAACAGAAATATTCAAATAATGCACCACCTCAAATATGAGTCATTCACTTGCATACTCTAAGAGTTGGTTTTGGGTGTCAGGCATCCTACCCAACCCAGGTAGCACAATACCCCACGCACCTTACAGACTAATTCCAAGCAATATCAGATGAATGGGATAAAACAATTTCAAGTTGCCTTCTATTATCTACCCAAACTGCCACGGAAAGATAAACACATTCTAAATTATCTTATAGCATCCAATGTGACAAAAACTCAAATACAAAAAATGTATTTGTTGGTGGTTTGCCACAGGAACAGATACATGCTCCTGATTCCCATTTCCTAATGGTATATGACTGGTAGGAGATAAAATTAAAAGTGATGGAAGATAGTGGTCGCATTCATACCCGTGAATTTCATGCTTGTGCAAGCCTTGTTCTTCAGGCTGGAAGGAGACCTAAGGCCACACCATAGTGTAATGTCTGCACATATAAGGCCACTGATGAACAAAAAATGTCAGCTATTTGTGCTAAAACTGGTTCTCATGCCACGTGTTGTCTAATAGTTCCCTAAACATGCGCTCTGATCATCAAGTGCAGCTCTTCAGTAGCATACTGAGACATTGCCACCTCCCGCTGGTGGGCAATCCTCCACCTCCAGCAGTTTCTCAAAGAAATAGAGAGCTAAACTTACCTGTTACAAGGGGTTTGTTTTGGTTAGTGGTTTGGGGCTGGGTTTTCTTCCTGTGTAAAGCCCCATTTACTGATTCAAAAATGTACTTTAAAAGGTTAAACACGCTCAACCTAATATCCTCAGGTAACCCATGGAGTGTTCTAGAACTGACTTGTGTTGCACAGAATTGCAATGAGGCAGTTCACATGAGGAGTCTGCCTGTGTGAGTGATTCTCTGACTGCCACCAGTGCTTTTTGCTTGTCATAGTGCAGACAGATTTCTTGACCCAAACTTTTGTCACAGACATGTTTTCTCCTTCCATCTAGCTTTCTCTTTCCTTCTTTCTCCTTCCTTCTTTCTCCTTCCTCTATGTTTGCTTCTGATGGACAAAAGAAAAAAAACATATTTCCAGGCAACTTGCTATATTTACAATCAAGTGACATGGCAGCCAGACCATTACTTATCAACTCTCCATTAAACTTTAATAGATTAATCATCAATTATTGAGGGATTAATGTTCAGATCCAGCTGTGCCGTCCCAGTTCAGTTCACAAGTGCCAACAAAGACACTTTATGGCCTATGCTGTTGAGCATTCAGATTCTCAATCACCTCTTACTCTCACATCTCAGCTTTCTGAAGCAGAAAAAATAGGATTTTTAAACTGAGTATGCAGACAGAATGAGAGAGAAGAAGAAATTTGAGCTAAAGAATAATTTTCCAACGCATGGGATTGTTCTGAGTTTTGTAAATAAACACCTGCACTTAAAACCTAAAAAAAACCTAAAAAACCCCTCAAACTTCTAAACCCCACCACTTGAACAGCAGCCTTTTAAACTAGGTAAAAAATGCTAATCTGAAACATATTATGCATAGATTCTGTAACAGAACAAATGCATATCTGCCACATAGTGGCAACAGAAAGGGACAGTGACTTATTACTGTACAATAAAAGTAAAATTACCATACATAGCTGAACTTTGGATCTAAAATCAGACTAATTTTTATAATAGCTGTACACATTTTTTAAAGCTTCTGAGACACAGAGAGTACTAATAAGAGTAGCAGATGATTTGAAGTGGCCTGATACTTTCCCTATTAAGAATAAAAACTGAAATTCTGCACCATATTTTGTCAGCTATAAGTACTGAAGCACAGGTCAAGAGTCAATAAGACTTTAACTAAAGGAATTGGTACTTACACACACCTTCTTTGGAGATCACTGTGCACATGCCATAAAGACAGGCTCTGTTAAGCAATCTCTCCCTTCCCCTACCCCTGCCAATATCAGTCTACCTGTCAATCCACCTGCCTATTAGTATGCTGTTCAAGGTTGAAAAGAAATACCAAAGCAGTGTCTCTCAGTCAGTTTACATTGCCACAAGGAATAAACAATGAACAGAGAAACTGCAGCACTAGTTCATTATAGTCACTTGTAAACAATTAAGAATTTTAAGCAGACTCTGGGAGTAGGCAGGTAATTACTGAGATAAAAAATTATATAAATCAGGGTACTGAAGCTGTCACCTGCAAATCCTACAGGGGAAAGTGAAAATGTATATTGATATATAAGGAAGGGCACCATTGTGAAATGCTAAGTGTATTACCAATCATGTTAGCCAATTGTTTTCTTTGATGAGCCTGGGAAATACCAGATGGAAATAATTTTGACTTTGGCTTTCACAGCAGATTCAAGTACATGGAAGAGGAGATTGGAAAATAAAAATTCAGTTCTGTCAATACAGGCCCCATATAGGTTAGCTGAGGCTGGGGTATGAGGTTGACCACGTGAGAAGTTATTTAGCAAATATCTCCTGTACTCCTGAATTGACAGGCTACTGGTGCTTTCCAGAGTCCATGAGCTGTGTGCATTGCTGTCACAGATATGCCTGCACAAGAGTATGTGCTCCTTAGAAGAGACAGACATGCTGTAGCTGCACACTCTAGACCAATGTCTACCTCTCTAGGCACGGAGGAAAATTTTATCAAAGTGAGTTAATAGTTGGTACTCAGTTACTTACTTGTGGGTGGAATCATTATGATGTCCTCAACCATACCTATGAGCTAAAGGAACCCTGGAAAGCACCGGTGGACAATGCTCACAGCACAACCCTCTGATGGATATTATGAGGGAAAATGAGTAATGTTTCCTTCTGTTCATTTGGCAGTGTATTGGACGACTAATAAAATCTGCATTAATTCCAGAAGAAACAAATGTGCAAGAGGACATACATTTAGACTACCAAGCTGTTTTGCATTCCTGACTGTCCTGATGCTTTGAACAGTTATTTTAAAGCGAGTTGAAAAGCAGACTGATCAAAAGAAAATCTACATGTGTATTAAAATATTTTACAAACATTTAATGGAAATTATCACTCTTTCCTCAATGCTGATGGAAAGAATAGACCTGAAGAGTCTTTTAGGGTGAAAAAGATGAAGGCAGGTTTTGTGACTATTTCAAACATATATATGTGTATATATCATCTCTTTTTCAGTTTTGGAATAATTCTTTTTTTTCCTCTTTCTTCCATACATTCATGCACATAACAACGCATCTGACTAGAAATCATTTGATACATGTATTTGACATAAATTTGCTAGCAAGCCAAATACACAAGACAGTATAAGTCTGTAGCTATACCACCTTGGGCTTTGATCTTGTCAGATCTCATAAACTAAGCAAGATTGGGCCTGCTGCGTAATTGGGATGGAAGACCTCCAAGGAAAACCCAGCTGTTGTAGGAAGTGGTGTTGGTCACTCAGTAGGTGGTATTCTTCACTCTGGCTCTGCACTGAATCAATGCCGTACTAAGATGCTGCTGGTGGTATTATCTGTGCACCATACATAAATCTAAGATGCTGACCAAGTGGGCTAATTAGATATCCCCTGGCACATTTCACAAGAGCTAAAATTGTTAACTGCGGCAACCTGGACAAAGTCCAAACTGAGTAAATACATTATGCCAACTTAAATATTCTCTACAGTTGCAACTAAATAAAGTATTTAAATACATTTAATTCACTGTATACTGTTTTGTATCATTTATGCACATTGTTAAACAACTGCCACATTTTACTCTAGAGGTGATGACATTTCACTGTTGGTTGAACTAATTCCTGCATGGCCTATAAAACACAGCCACAGTGAAAAGCATCTTGTACAAGTAAATATTTATACAGAGCATTTTTACTGCTATGCAATTTGTTTTTTTGGAATATATCATATGCCTTAGTTAAGCAAAGTTCTTTTTGTGAACAAAAATAAAATTAAAAGAATTGTTTTATATTGTTAAATCCTTACTAATTCATCATGTAGGTAAAATTAATCATCACTACCTACATTTTGGCAGATGGACAATATTTTCCTTTACAATGACCTAAAATTAAAAACAAAACTAAGCTTTCCAGGTCTTCAGAGCTTCAAATATCTTGAGATTGGACAGAACAATTAAAGAACAGTATTAAAGTTTGTGTTGTGTAGGCAACTCTGCGCCACACCGTACAGAATTCACTGAGCCATTAAATAAAGTCCATTATTAAAATCTCAGTGTTATGCAACATAATTATGATGAAGTTTGGAGTAACGTCTTGAATTTTTATTGCTCTAAAATGTACAAAGTTAAAATTAAAGCTCCATACTCAGCTTTGGATTTTAGACCTCTGATAACACTGTAGGTAAAACATCAGCAAGAAGCGAGATTAATGGCAATGTAATTTTCTCAAGAGAAGGAACCTCTGCTGTTAACATTCCAATTTAATTATTTAACTGTCATTTTAAAAAATTAACACATGATATAAAAAGCTATACATTGGATTACATTTGTATAATTTTGCCAAGACTGAAACTGTGTAATTCAACACAATTTTATTTGGCAGTACTCATGTGAAAGGAAGAATGTATTTAAATGTTCATTTTAATGACATCTTGTTTGAACAAGTCATAATAATTAAAGATATAATAACTTTATCAGCAAAATTAGCTGTCAGATCACTATTTTATTGTTGATCTTAGAATATGATGAAATAACCCTGTAGAATATTTTTGAGGGAGGGAGGGAAGGAGAGAGAGAGGAAGGGAGAGAGGAGTGCTGAAAAAAAATCAATGATTCTTAATCATGCTGAAATAACAGATATTATGGAGAAATGTGGACCATCAAAACAAAAGTAGCAATTCCTGTATTACTCTGTACTGATATATTCTGGATGTTCTTGAAGGAAGCTTTCTTGGACAGCCTCAAGATTTACACACAAAAGGAAGGGGGTTTTTTTACTAATCAAATGGGGGAGTTTGTTACAAAGTAATGGAACAACTGTATTTTCTTAAGCAAATTTTATTTACTAAAATTCTGGAATCCCTTACTGGCTATAAGAGCACTTCATCTCACTCAAGACTGCAGGGAGATGCCTAAACTCATATGTGAGCCAAATCCTAGAATCTTTTCTCTCACCTGAGCAACCATCTTTTTCTTTTTCAACATGTACTTCAGTGTTTTCTGGCACATTTTGTACTGAAAGGTGTACAAAACAGAAAATGTACCAGGACAAATAACTGGAAGTGAAATTTCCCAACCCACAGTGAATGCTCTGAACATTAAAGTACAAAGTTTAATGATGATGGATTTATTCTTTTTCTTTCATGCAATTTCAGGAGGGAAAAAAAAATGCCATGTCTTTCTTTATTGTGGAAAGCCTTAAATAGGTTGGAAGTGCACTACAACACCCATATACACATATATATACAAAAACTAACCTACTCACTGGTCTTTCTTCCAGCTCTCACCCCTCTTGGCTTCTATCCAGAAGAGTTGAAATAAGGGTTCAACTTGTTTTAAAATATAAGACTGCAAAGTTTTTATTACAGAAGTTTAACAAAAGATGAAGCAAATACCCCTTTCCAACTATTTCCTAAAATAAATAAATAAAGAGGTAAAGAGCTTCCACATTTTTGTCATTATTTTTATCTAGACTCAATTCTTTTATTTTAAATTCAGAGGAAACAATATTTAGTCACAGAAACAGAATTTAGATAAAAGTGGATATTAACATTAATTTGCCTATTATGTGTTAATTCATGTACTATTTAAAAATAGGCTGAGGTAGGTAGATTGAAGTATTAAACAAAGCTGTGGGAGATGGGGAAGAAAAGGGGAAACCCAAAGCTGAGAAATTTAAATTCAGACCTCAAATAAGCGTGAATTACTCCTCCTGATGTTAGCGGATGTTTTAAAATAGATGTGGCCACAGATTTCAGATGCCTAAAGGTAGAGTTCTAAATCCACATTTAGGCACTTAAGTAACACTGGCTTGATTTCAAAATATATGTAGAACTGTAGCTCCCACTGTTTTTGAAATAACACTTTTGCCACGTTATATTTATGAAGTTATCTCAGTGCAGAGTTGGACGCTCAGGGATGTAAGTCCGAAAGTTATGAGCACTATTAATTAATTTTTTTCCAGATATATACACATTTTAATGTGTAGCCAAAAATTGTATTTAAGGTCCTTTTCTAATGATCATATACACATGGTGAAGACAGACACAACAAAGAGATTTCTCTTTGCACCTGTAAAACCAAAGACAGGGCTTGGCAAATGTTGCTGACATCTCAGGGACACAGGTGCTTCACCCTTTTGAGAGAGAAATAATTTAGGTGCTTAATTAAGGGTTCTAGAGAGCAATTGTGGGTACTTACAAAGAAGTTTTTTGTTGGTTAGTCAGTAAGGGCACGTCTTACCACGTTTTTATTGACCTGAGTGAAACATTCATTGAGATAGTTAAAAACCAAAGCATACAACAGTGCTTCCCCAAATCTTCCCCAAACTCTGGGTTTGTAGTAATATTCAGAAACTTTCAATAGAAAAAAAACAACTGCACTTTAAGAAATGATATGGTGCAAGAATTTGAGGATTTGATGATTCAGTTATGTCCAATAGATTAAAAAGGGCAATAGATTAAAATAGGCTGTTTCTTATCTCTCCATGTATTATATCAAACTACTTAAATATAAAAACTTGTCTTTTCCACATTATATATAATTTTTCTTCTTGCAGAAATTTTAAAAGTTTAGGCTTAAGTATGCTAATGAAAAATGTTTAATTAATTTTTTTGATTGTAGTTCCAGTTATATAATTATTTCAATAACTCTCCATCTTTTATGAATTCCTGCTACTGTACTTAGGACTTTGTGCTTCAGCCACGGTGACAGGTACTAGAAAAAGAGGGATATATATAGATGCTGCAACTTTGCATTGTTTGGCGAATCCATGGTGAAAGAGAGTTACAGGAATTTACATCCCTTTAAAATCTGATCTTTTGCCTGATTTTATATCCATCCATCCATCCATCCATCCATCCATCCATCCATCCATCCATCCATCCATATGTTTAAGAGAGAATGCACATTTATCAACAAATTTACATTCAATGATCCAAAAAAAGGGAAAGGATGAAAGAGATTATTCATTTCAGCACACTTTAGACAACTATGCTAAAGTTCCAGGACTCTGAATTAAAAAAACCTGTAAATTAAAATCAAAATTTCCTTTAAAGGCAGTTCACATACCCTTAGGTCTGTGCTATCCTACAGTGGATTAGAAATGAGCAGACTCATGTCCCTTCATTTAAAACAAAGATGAAGTCATGAGTTTAAGGGTTAACTCAAAAACACGTGTTCCACATTACACAGAGAAGAGGAGGAACAAGAGGAACAGGAAATTGACAGCAAAGAGGACAACAAAGTCTTAAATTCAATGTTGTGTTTAGAAGACAAATAATACCAGCATAGAATAACAGCAGGAAAGAAGTACTTATACAACTTAAACTGAAGGTTTTAAAGGACCTGACAGCTGCAGGAAATTCTTGCACAAAGTTATACCTGCACAAGTTAGTTTCAGGATTATGATGTTTTAAACATTCCTAAAATGTTCATATACAGCTAATGTACACATCCCTTGCAAATGTAGCAGTTTATAACTTTTATATCTAAAGGGAAAAAAAAAAGTCCTCCACACTACATTTGCAGTACTCTGATGAGCAACCAAATGGGTGATTTCCTAAGTCTATATACGCTTTCTGTGCTTACTTTTGTAATTATTTTATTTTCAGCATTTTTTATCAACCCCCAACAAAGCTTGGGCCCAAACTATTTTAATATAAACCAGAAATACTCACATAAGATGATTCTTACAAATAATGAATTCAACATATGCATATTTGTTTTAATTGACCACAGACTGATGTCACAGATTACTTGAGATGGAAATGTACCTCTGTGGGTTTATTCTTGTTTCCTCATGCACAGCACCCAAAACATTGCACACAGGCTGATGCTGATATCTCTCTAAGTTACTACTGTTGAAGACTTAACCTCAAATCACTTGCAGTAAGTTGTCAGTAGACGGAACAAAAATGTTTTGATGTTTATGAAAAGCTATCCTGAACTCTCTGAAGTTATGTTTTTTCCAGACTGGTTTGGAAGTGCTTCAAATACAGCTTTCTTGTGGGATTTGACTCTTCAAATTCCATCTCCAGACACAAACCAGAGGTGGTAAAGATGTTTTAGAGCTTTAAAAGTCATATAACTCAGAGGCAGCTCCAGAAATCAATGCTAGCAGAGAGAAGGGAGTTGTTTCCAAACTGACACTTTTTCCACTCTAGTTTCATTTGGTCTTACAGCCTTAATGCCAACACAGAGACACTTATTTTTCTCATTTAATATAGCATTCTCAAAGAAGATGATTTCAGCATTTTAGGGTTGACCCAAGTGTGGTAGCATAGTCACTGGCTGAGTTCTTCTCAGCTGGAAGATTGACAGCTATGTACAGTTAAACACTGGTTCACATCCCTGTTTTGCTGGGCTTGTGTATGTTGTGTGGGCTCTACTAAATTATAAACTGCCTGTTTGTTGCGTATTGATTTTTGTTTGTTAAAGTTCTCAAGAGGTTGCATGACTTCATCCATACAGAGAAATACTTCATGAAATGTTTATCAAAGCAGCAGCTACATTGTCAAAGAAAAGAACTCACATTTCGATTCTCACTATTCCAACTGAAATTAGCTTTTTGTTTACTTTTCCAGCTTTTATAATGTTCATTTTTTCCCCTTAATTCCTATGTTTGAAAATTTATAATTGAAGATCAAGTTCAATGAGAAATCATTCAGTATTTTAATATAGGCTACTGACTTCTTGAAAATGCTCTGCTCTTGGAAGGTCTCCATTCTTGAACTGGAAGAAGAATTTGCAGAGACATTGCATTTCACTAAAGTTGTTCACTCATTCGACACAGATTTCCATCCACCATGCAACATAAAAGTCTGTCTACTAACAACAATTAATTAGTCTTCCCACTCACTCCTTTGACACTCACATTTCAACAATTATTTTGTATTTAAATAGCAGACAGTGCTTAAAACCCAGCTGCACACAGCAGAACATTGTTCTTTCCTAGTCTTCCACGAGGATGAAAACCATTCCATGTGCAAGTCACCAAGACAGCCACTAACGGTGGATATATTAGTGAAACATGTGCTAAATATATTTTTGTTTTCCTCTTCAAATCCACTAAGAAACTAGTATAAAGGCCTCAATCAAGGGGTTGTCCTACCAGTGATAGCAACCGCAGAGCAAGGCACAGAGCCATGACATGCTTTTCCTTCCTCCAATCCCCAAGACACCCCTCAGGTACACTTTGCAGAGGGGTCTCTAGCTGGCAGTTGGGCTCTTCTAATTCTTCAGTCCCTGTTTACCTCTTCAAAGTTAGGAATGACAGACCCACTAGGACAGCATAAAGAAAATAAATCAGAAATCTGAATTTCAAATTTGTAGAATTTTGATCAAATTCAGAATGAAAACAAAGTTCCAGGTGTCAGGAATTTCCACAGAACAAAACCCTCATTTTCCAACCCAGTTCAGTGAACTATTAGGTTCCTATATTTTATAGAATATATAAAGAAAGCTCTTCAAAAGTGTGTTTATTACTTTGTTTCAAAAGCAATCTCAATTCTACCTCACATTCATGTCAAACTCCACCTAATAATTCAGAAATGCTCAAGCAATGTTGCACGCATTTCAGATATGAAGGAACAGACCTGCCCCAGACTTTCCCATTTTTGCTTTCTATTTTAAAACAAAATGAAATCAGATTTTTACACTTTTCAGTCTTTGATTGCATACATATATTTAATCTCTGAATAGAACATGAAACTTTCCTTTCCTGGGGAAAATAGTTGATGTTTCTTGACCTGCAATGTACTGATAGATTCTGATTGCCAAACTTGTTAAATAAATGTACAGACAGTGCTCTTACTGTTCAGTTTTTGTCACACTGTTGGATGCATGGAATTAGAACTGGCCCTTTGGAGTTATGCTTAATATTGAAGCTAGAGGGGAAAAAAAAAAAAAAACAAAACCAAATAGAAGAACATTAGATTCAGATTAAATAGTAATTTAAAAGTTTATAAATTAATTGACAACAAAAAGAAATAGAGTAATTTTAGAAGAATATTGATCACCAGTCAGTCGAGACTAAGGAGGGAAAAGGAAAGCTGTGCAGATATGAGGGAATGAGAAGTTATATTACTGGAAAGAAGGAGAGAGAAAATATTATAATATCATAAAATTTCAATAAATATAGAAAATATTAAACTGCTGGTAACACTTTAAATGGAGGTCTTTAAATGCTGATTCTTATACACGTAATTACTGAGCTTCCATAGGATCTTTTTAAGGTTAATTGAATTTCCATTGATTATTAAGAGCCTGTTTATGTAAGGTGAACAGCTACATGGATGTTCTGTTACACAGCCGTTAAACCTCAGCAAATACCTTTTTAGGAATGATTTGGTGTTTAATTAGCATACAATAACTTGCCTCTTAAAACTAAATTAAATCTCTATTTGAGAAACTTAATTTAAAGTGTTAGCCAAACATGCATACCTGCAAGGTGGTAATTTCAGATTTGTGGTGGGAGTCAAGGTCTAGTAATTCTGCAATGCTGAAGGTTAGAAAATCTGAACTCAATTGTCAAATAGGTGATTTTTAACCTGATTTGCCATGTACCAGCACACAAATGAAAGACAAGAAGTGATCCTGTTGCTGTTATTTTTCAATCATTAATTAACTTTGAAATATGATCACTTAACAAATCAGTAAAATAACATAAAAATACTTAAACACCATTTTTGTTGTCAGAATTGTAATGTGTTTGTGAATATTTACAGAAATATAGTGTTAACTGAGGTTTCATTTTCTGTTTGGGTAATTTTTTCATCACAAGAAAATGAAGGCTCTTCTGTCCACTCAATGGGATTTGCCTCGTCTACTAAGCTTCTTTACCTTCCAGCATGCATGAGAAATGCATCAGGTCTGTTGCTGTTTTGCAGACTATCAAATCTTACAAGTAGAAGTGAGAGCTAGGGCACGATACCACTTTGCACTTGAACTTGGAGCACATCAATCTCTTTCTAGCTTTAGCATTAAATTTACTGTGTAAGCTTTGACCAAGCCAGGTTTTGAGGTGCAGATCCAAAGCCAAAAAGAAAAGGCTGAAGTCCCAAGGGGTTAGGGCTGAGAAAAACCCAAGACCACCCCACAGTGCTATTGAGATTGCTGGGTTTCTGTGCATGATGTCCTACGCAGTTAGCAGACTGCCTGCCTGAAGGGACAGAGCCTGCCAGAACAGCATGCCGAGACCTAACCAGGAAACCACTGTCAGCAGGGAACAATCCCCACCCAGACTTGTAAGAGGAGACCCCTAGATCCTGTCCTGTTGAATAATCAAAGGAGCAGGTGGGAGTGGCACTGTCACAGCAGCTCTTCCTATGGCTCTACATGGAGCAAGTAAGCATCAAGGAGAACTGTAGCTTTTTGAAACATTTGTTTTCCTTCCAATGCAAAAGAGTGAGAAAACACTGAGATTTTTAGAGGACAGAACTTTCATTTTCCAGCAAATTCCATGCAAGTATGACAAAATATGGCCTGCTTTGTTGAACAAACACATTAGATACATTGTCAACCAACAAACAAACTCAAACCAGACTATTTCTTGTGAGTAACCATTCAATCATCTTAAACTGGCCATCCACTTCCTTTGCCACTCCTGCGCCAGTAGAAGACTTATGGAAGCAGCTCTCAGGGATGCAGAACATGTGGCAGGAGAGTGTCAGAGTGGGTACAACCAAGTACCGAGCACTCTCAGTACTCCCAAGCTCACTGGTAGCTCATTAACAGACACCTAAGGTGCTGGGGATTTCCTGCCACCTCTTAAAGCCACAGAGTTTCAAGGCAGCCCTATGGCCAGGCATCTAAATGCAGTTATCCCCTTTCTAGTGCAAAGCATAATTCGGGGCGTTTGCAGCTTGAGTTGCTCGGCAGCCTAAAGCCCAAGTGATACTTTCCCTTCCCCTGGAAATCCACCTGCTTAGCACTTGGAGCACAGGCCAAACCACTCAGTCTTGATGGCCTTCTGAAGACTGAATTTACACGAGCAATGCCTTCTGGCATCTGTAATTAAAGGAGGAAGATTTTTGCTATTACTTTTTAAATCACATGAAAGTAATGTCATGTCCTTGACTGATGATCTACTGACAAGCTGCATGTCGGCAAGGATATTTCAGAAGTGGAACTGAGCTTGTTGTTAAGCTAAAACAGGATGAAGACTGTGCCTGACCTTGGTGTTACCTAGGGCGGGGCATAACTCATAATGTAGTGGGGAGAAGATCTGGCAGAGGCCAAAAGGAAGGGAATCTTACATTTTTCAGTATTAAAATATATGTTGAACATATTCTTCTGAAACATTCCCTGTAATTTTTTATTAATAAGGCATCCATTTTACTCTGATTTGAGGCATGGTGCTAGCCAAGGATGTGCTACTGGAAAAAAAAAAAAAGGTGAATTTTCAAAAGTCCAACACTTCGAGAACATGAACAAGCCAGTAAAAAAAATCACCCATTCATTTATGAATTTTACTTCAAGTGGCAGTAACATCATCTTTTCTAAAGCAACAATAGAAATATGTTTATTTGTTGTGTTCAGCCTACGATTATCATAATTTTTTAGGTGCTTGAAATCCCCAAACAAAATCTGATAGATTTTGAAAGCTCACAATATTTCTTATGCCATAACAAATCTTTTTGAATGATGTTATGCAGAGTAGAAAAATATTAACCAGGGATTCTTTTAGAAAATAGTTCTGAGGTCTGGCTCCACCACACTTATTTTCTTGGCTACTTTAATAGGTTAATAAATAAATTAATAAAATAAATAAATAAATAAAATTACCCAAACATTTTAGTACATATGGCTAGCAAAAGGATTCGAGATAGATTCCAAACTGTTGGGTATATGTTTGTCTCACTGCAATTTGCCTTTTTGTTTGAGGCAGCTACCTGAAAATATTAAGGATAAATTGGCTATTTCCTCATGATTTGTGTGTATTTTTTAATCAGCGGCATTTTCTTGGATTGGAAAATAATTCCTATAGCTGTACAGACTAAGCAAAAATTTTCTTTAAAAATGGAAATTGACACTGGCTCTTCAATCATCAGTCTGTATTTTCATAAGGATGATATCTGATGCTGAGACTGGAGTACCAGCATAACCTACCTGCACCTCCCCATTTGAGATACAACAGAGAACACAGTGAAGAAGGCTAAGGTTACTGCTGGGAGTGGAAGACAAGGATAAAGATGTGTCTATAGGATGTGTCTGTAGGCTTTGCTAGACCTTTCATGTATGTCTCACTCTTAACATATGTCTGTTGTCTGAACATGCAAGTGTTACTAGAAAACTAAAGAAAACTGTTTGCAATTAGCTTCTATGCCTGTGTAAAACAGAACTGAAACAAAAACTTAAAAGCCCTGACATTTTTTACATTCAGCCATTTCTGAAGTTTTATGACAGCTTCCACTTAAAAAATAAGAACAAGTTTCTGTGGTGAGAAGAAATATTAGGAGTAAGATTAGAATTCTCTCTTTTTTTACTTATTTGCTCTTTAAATCCTGGCCAGTGTTAAATCTCCTGCAAAATTTTTCTTTTATCGTGACAGATTACTTAGAACTGGATCCTACAAAGACTGGAACAAATCAACATTGTTAGTTCACAGGGAAAACCAGATTTGTCCTGGCCAATAGTTCAATTCTTACGAGTTGTGAAAACTTCCACTCCTTACTTCCATATGTGTTTATGGTAGTAATAAAAGCTCATCGTTTTAATGAGAAGCCGTAGAGAAGTTTTCAAGGCATGCAGAACCAGTTCTTACAGAACTATCTGTGCTGGGAAGAGTGGTTAGCTGCCTCAGTGATACAAGGATGGATGATTGTGTTTAGCTCCACGCAGCAGTGGAGCCAAAGCTGCACAGGCTGAGAGCGTAGGCAGAAGAGGAGATCTGTCAGGAAGGACCAGAGTCCTGGCCCACACATGAGAAACACTGAGGCAGTCAAATATTGCAGCATGATGGTGGGGCTTACAGGAGCAAACAACGTGGGGAACAGGGTGAGGGGACAGCCAGCAGAAGACAATCCAAACAGAATCTACCCTTGATGTTTGTTAGCAAACCATGACGCTCACAAATTATCCTAGGGAATAGAAGTGCAGGTCAGTTTCTCCCATACAAGGGTTCAGTGCAGTTGGCAAGAACATTTAGCCTTCCCAAACTAAGGGTTCTACAGCATAATTCGAATATGGCAAAGTAGGGAGGATGGGCTACAGAATCCTAAAAATATGGCAAGCAGAATGGGCTAGGAGAGAGAGACTTAGAAAAAAATATCATTTGATCTAACCAGATGTCAAAATTTTCATAAACAAAACAGATGTTCCTGTTCCTCCTTCAGTACTGATTTTTTGTTTTTCTTGATTTACTTCTATTGGGCGCTTTTTTTTCCCATAAAGTTGCTCTTCACTTTGTCTTAAGAAAAGAAATTCAATTTAGTGATTTTTTTGTTGTTGTTCTTTTTGGGGATTTGTTTTGGGTTTTTTCCATGAGAAAAGTGAGACTGAAGCTGGTAAAGAGTCTGGAGCACTAGTCTTATGAGGGGCGGCTGAAGGACCTGGGGTTGTTTACCTGGAGAAAAGGAGGCTCAGGGGGGACCTTATCACTCTGTACAACCTCCTGAAAGGGGAGTGTAGCCAGGTGAGTGTAGCAGGCTTAGGGGAATTCAGGGATGCAGCCACAAGTGAGTCCAGAGAGAGAATGAATCTTTATTTTTGTTACAACACCATAACATAAGTGAAAAATACCAGATACGAGATTATTTACAAAAAACCTATCTTACTGTTTAAATAGCTTTTATAGCAAAGTAAAAGTTTCCCACAGAAATGAAGGAGATGGAAAAAATCCTTGGCCCAGGAGCTTTTTAGTATGTACAGGTGAGGGTTGGTCTCTTCTCCCCAGCTGACAAATGTCAGGACCAGAGGAAATGGCCTCAAGTTGTGCCAGGGGAGGTTTAGACTGGATATTAGGAAAAAATTCTTCACCAAAAGGTTTGTCAAGCACTGGAACAGGCTCTCTATGGAAGTGTTTGAGTCATCACTCCTGCAGCTTCTTAAGGCATTTAGGGACACAGTTTAGAAGTGGACTTGGCAGTGTTGGGTTTATGGCTGGATCTTTAAGATATTTTTGAACCTAAGTGACTCTGTGATTCTCTTCAGGCACAAAGCTGTGAGAAAGCTGCAGAGTCAGAATTTAAAATCTTTGCCATTGTTTTCACTTACTCTTTGAGTAAATTTTCTTGATTGGCTTGAATGGAAATAAAATACCTCTAAGCCATTTCAGCTAATAACTTCCTTTGTAACTTGCTTCTTTTCTCCAAAATGTATTACCTTTTAATGCAATCTAAAAAGCATCTTAAAATTAAAAAGTGTCTTCATAAAGTCTCTGAAGTTTACAGCAACTGGAATAAAGATTGTAAAGTAAAAGTGTCGACTCAGTAATTTAGTTGGTTATCACTAAATAATCTACTTTTATTCCCTCCCACAGGTGTAATAAAAGGCCCAAGAAACTTTTCAGAGTCAGTATTTGCAATGAAAATGAGCTAAGTTAGTTCTAGAACTTTGAAGCCCTCGCAAATGATATAAGCATTTAGTATAATGTATCCATGTTAACACCTTTAGCCTTCTGAGCCAATTTGTTCTACCAGAATGAACAAACTTACCCATTAAAGGTAACAAACAAATAGCTGCACGCAACAGGAACCAGGAAGGGGTGCACATTTCAGAGTTTCTAACTGTAGTTCACCGCCTGCCAAGAGTATTCACTGTAAGAAGACCTGGGTAAAAATGGCACCAGATTTAACTCTGAAGACATTTGATAGAAGCCTTATATACACAGGATATAGACAGATATACAGTGACTGCTACATGTATTAATAAAGACATGGCTGAATATGCAAACTAAAGCCACATAAGTAGGTTTTAAAAACAAGGTCATCTCACTCTTTTTTTTACTGAGTGGAATAGTTATCTTTCCAGTTTGCAGGTTTTATTCTGAGTTATATAAAACCATATGTTATTAGCACTAGCAAATTGATTACAAAAACAATCACCTGTTATTATCACCCTGGAACAGATAGAGAACAAGATAAGCCCTAGTGCTGGCTACATGATCTCATTTTACAACTAACATTTAAGAGGAAAAAATGTCTATTCTTGTGACTGCAGATAAAATTAATCTCAACTACAGCCAAGATGTCATTATTAATGCAAGATACTTAAGTTAATCTGCTTTTTCCTCTGCGACCTATCTGACACTGTATATGTTTAATGCTATTTACTAGTTTGTCTCTGAAATGCAGCTTGGCACATTAACAGCCTTTTTTTGTCTGATAGAATGAAACACGTAATTGAGATCCCATGCTACTGAGTCAAATGGAAAAAACCTTCCTACAGCATGTTTCATTTCATCTCTGTCAACCAAACTGAATCTTCCATGGTACAGGTAAAAGTATTTCTTCCCTTCAAAAATTGCCACTAATTTAAGATTTAATCAGAAACTTGAAAGCAAAGTTTATGTGACATATCAGCAAAATTGCAAATATCATATTGCCTGTCTGAAGAAAAATGAACAAGCCTTTTGCATTAAAGGTTTTATAAATTAATCAGGTCACTGTGGACCTAATTAATCTATAATATTGCTAATAAGGGTGGCAGGTAAATTAATCATTTAACTTTCATAACTCAAATTCAAAATAACTAGCAATAAAGTGATAAAGCCAACACCAATTCAAAAACTAGGCAAGTACCCATTTGCTTGTGCAACCTTGCACCTCAGAAAGGCTTTAAGGATAAAAGTGCACACTTACAGATTCAGTGTGTATTCTCAAGCCAAGTACTCTCAAAAAGAATAGGTTCAACAAAATATCTTTGTGTTGTCAGATCCTTTGATAACCTTTTTTTTTTTTTTTAATTCAGATAACTAAGGATCCACTGCACAAAACTCTCCAGGCAGCTTTAACTGGGAAGATACGGTTATATTATTGTATTCTGAATCAGATAAAAAACCTTCTGTTTGCTTTTTGTTCTGTTTTTCCACTTTTGTCATAGCTCCTCTTTGAGCATAGAGAACTTGCAAATTTCTGAAATGCCAGTAAGTACTTCACATTTAATCCATCACAGAAGTAATCAAATGCTTAAATTATCTATCTTCCCTGGATTTTGTTTTACTTTCTCCTGATACTGTGAAAGCTGAATGCACCCAGATGTTTAATCAATGTTTTTGCAGACATTTGTGAAAAATAAGGTTGTGCATATTTTTTGCAATAGAATCCAAGGTTAGGTGGCATATAACTTGCATCACATTGCATTTTTACCTTGAAATGTTTAGGATTTTTTTTTCTGGCCGTTGATTTTCTGGTAGCAAATCCTACAGTTTAAAGCAGGCTACCATTTTTCCTTATAAAGTTCTTGTCTGTTGCTTTTAGGATGCCAGACTTTAGCTGTTCAGATTGCATTTCCTACAGTAGGCATCTGACCTCAGACACTTTAGAAAAACTCAACTCTTACAACAAAAAAGCTTAACAGCACTGGACTGCTGATACAAGAAAATGAAAAATCCCTTTCACTGAGCAATTTTCTCCATATTACAGCTTAATTTCAGAACTACACCCATTAGGTAAAGCATCACTTTTTGTGCCAAGGCTGTCCTAAGATGTCCACTTCAGTACAGGCAAATTAAAAGTAGGCAAACCAATGGACATCGTTTCTACAAACCAGTTAAGGCCATGAGCGTGCCCAGTGCAAGATGTAAAGCATCTCTTGGCTTTTCCTGCATACTGAGCTGTTGGGCTACACTGTGTGCTGGAAGAGAGATTAGGCCTTGTCGGCTGAAGAAAGACCCTTGTTCTCAGACCTGGAGGTGACCCTGGGATTACAGCCAGGTCACCGGGGATGGGCTGAGAGAGCATTGTGGGTTTCTGGACAGTGTCAGCCCTATGAGATGTGATAATTGCAGTTTCTGACCTTGTAAGGTATTGTTTACCTTTTACCATAATAGGCAATGTCTGAGAAATACTCCAGGTGACTGGGAGACATTGAGATGAACATCTTTCCTGTTTATATGATGTGATATCCTGTTAGCTACTGGTATTTAAGGGAATTTCGGATACGCAATAAAAGCTTTTGCACTTTTCCTCCATGTGTGCAGAGTCCTTGCCCATGCGTGAATACTGCACTGAGCTGCATAAGCTGGGGAAAGAAGCAACAGGACAAATAGAGTTTAGCAGTAAGGCAGAAACCAGGTTTCCACTTGAGTAACCAGGGTAAGACTGGAGCGATTTGTAGTCATTATAAAAGCGGTAGCTTTTAAGGAGGGATTTAAATGAGGAGAAAATTGTGGGTGTTAGTGCATAGCACCAATGTGCTTGAAGGAAAATGGATAAGCGGGTGATCAAGGCACTTGGTCGCAGGAAAATTAGCACTGATGAGACTACCTGAGTCAGTGCTCACGGTCATGAACAGAGGATTGCAAAATTTAGCCTGAAGTTTGTAAACACACACCAAAGAACAATTACCAGCCTAATCCCTGACAAAAGAAACATGAGGAAGATAAAAATATTAATGTAAATTTTGCGTTAAAAAATAATTAACTATGATATTAAAAGATAAATGTTAAAATATAAGATAATATAATATTTTGTTAATTACATACTAAGTGTAGTTATTACTCAATTTAAAAGAGGTGTAATACAAGATGCTCTATTACAATGGAACTACTGTAAAGTTATTACTCAACTTCATTATGTGAGGAAGAAATAAGTCCTATATAAATCATGTATATAAAGAAAGTAAAAGTAAGCTTAAACATAGCATTATTGACAAAAAAATATGTCTATTGCAGTTCCATGGAAAATTGTATATTAGGGAAAATGATCAATCAAAAGTCTTGAAAGTACAACATTAGATTTGCTACAATTAAATTTTTTACTGTGGCTTATAGTATTCTTCAAAGGTAAATGTAATAATTCGGTTAGATTTTAAGAAGATTGTACTTGGCCATCACACATATGGGTACAGAGTCTGCTGTCAATTGTTGACAGTAAAGAGTAGAAAATTTTTCAGTGTTGTTGGATACAAGGACAAAAATGTTTTTATCTAAACAGTTCAGTTTATATAGATTAATGAAGTCTTTTGGCAGGTGTAATTGTCAAATTTATGTGGAATTGTATCTTTCGAAGGTGCTCCATTTTGTGAGGATAAGAGCCTATAGTATGGAAGCACATTTCTCTAGTGGTTCATTACATTTTCCAATAATTTTCTCATATAGAAACCATCGCTCTCAAGATACCTTAATCACAAAGTGAATTTTGATGTTGATGTGAGGTCTGTGAATGAACAGTTCTGGTTTATTCTAGGCATCCAAAAAGAGCCTTTTAAGGAAATTTCAACTGATAATAAATACCTTTATTTATTTCTTATAAAATTACAAATTACAATGTCTTTCAAACTTGCAAAATATCCAATACTTCATCTGAGAGAAAGACAAAATATTGAAATGGCAGAATGTTTAGTAAGGTATGACTTCAACATATCAGCTTTGACTGATATCTATGTTTAATTGATATTTTATTAGTTAAAATTAGTACTTAGCTGAAGACAGTTTCCAAAGAAACAAACTAATTCTGGTTTCAATATTTTCGTCTCACTATTTGCTTTCGCTATTGATTTTTCTTCATTGCAAAGATGTTGAAGAATTGCTCATGGTAAGACAGTTCCAAAGGTAGTTCCACTTATTTTGGCTCAGCTGTATTTTTTTTAGAATAACAACATGTTTGGAAGGAGCAGCACTTAATCATGATGTACTTTCCTATATTTTGAAGGAACAGAGATTAGACATTTTCCCCAATTATGTGATTTTCCAAGAATCAGGGCTTCCACAAACAATTGTACTAAACACTTCTACTAAACATCTGATTTGAATATGAGATGGAGGTTACATATGTGTTTCTCAAACCATGGGAAATGTGTGAATGCTAAGAGAATACATGAAGGTATTTAGAGATATTTTCAGCTTAAAAGTCTTATGTGTTGTGGAGCTTATAAAATGCAGAATTCACTACTAGTTAGAGAGGGGTTGAAGCAAAAATCCCAATTTTGTTCCTCATATTATTTGTTTCAAGTTGTGCTTGTGGCCTTACATTTCTTTGTAGACTGAATTAAGGTTTTATAGTGGTATCTAGTCACCTTTTTTAACATGGTAAACAATTTAAAGTATTTAAATCTTTCCATGCAAACTTTTTTTTAATCGTGTGGGTGGGGTTTTTTATTATTCTCAAGCATCTCTAATACTTCTTCCTCTTACAGGAATGTGGATTCCGTCTATATATTCTGGTCATCCACTGTTAACATCATGATTATCCTATCCAGAGGAGTCATTATTTCCTATCGCTACTACTCTACCAGAGTATTTAAATATCATCTTACTCTCTTTTGGTACAGTGACACACTGATGGTGTTCACAA
This sequence comes from Oriolus oriolus, assembly GCA_013400235.1. NCBI lineage: Eukaryota > Metazoa > Chordata > Aves > Passeriformes > Corvidae > Oriolus > Oriolus oriolus. The sequence goes on from VXBT01011829.1 coordinate 655,409, forward strand.
CGGCCTTCTTTTGCTGCAAGAAAAACAAAATTTTTTCAACCTGTTCTGGAGGAAAACCTTCGTTCAGGTAGAAAATTCTTTTTAAAGCAGCATAGAGGTCTGACTCTGTGTTAAAACACATTTTTGCATGAATGGACCAATGAGCTGAATATGTCCATTCATCATCGAATAAGCTGAATCTCAGAATCTCTGCCTGTAGTCTACTGTCTACCAGTGCATGCCATATGTAAGATTTATCCAGCAGATGCTAAAATAAAATATTGGTGAGAAATATATCCTTAGAATCCCAGCTGAAGCATCCTACTTCGACTTCCATGCTGACAGATAATTTTTGGACTCCTTTGTTCCATCCTGTTGCACCATTTTATGTTTGCTTTATTTAAGCTATATCATGCTAATTTTTTTCAGACTGTCCAGTGGTGCTAATTCAAAACTCTTCCTAATTCCTCCTAAATGGTCATCTTTTTTCAACCAAAATTCTTACTCCTGTTAAAATTAATAAACCTACACAACATCATACATTTATAAGAACTATTCATAGGCTATAGAAGGTCACTCCAGTTCTCACAATATCATACTTATCTAATTCATCACCAGTAAAAAAAATGTTATAAATTCAGTTATATCTTTACAGTGGTACAGTACAGTAGTATTTGAACAGTATGAAGGATTTGACAGCACCCAATAAAAGGCAGAAATATGAACGGGGTGGGTGGCATCAAGTACTCTGCAGTACCTATACAGAGTGCAGTAGTTTTAAGCAGTTTATCCCCTTGCATTTGAACTGAGCAGGCTTTTCCTGTTTGTTGATACCTTTTATTTCCTACACTTCCCCCACAAATTTCCAGTTCTTTTAGCATGTGCTTGTGATGCAATAGAATATAATACATAGTATATAATATAAAATATATACTATATACTATAATGCAATATATCTATGGGAGTTCTTTTTATTTGTCCATTCTCAATAGTAATGTATGAACTAACATTGATGTATGCTCTAGGTGATATTAAATCAACTCATTCTTATTACAAAGCCAGATTTTTCTTAAATTTATCAATGTGGTAACGCTGCCAAGCCATAACGCTAAAGAGTTTGACAGTATAAATCAAGTCCCTTTATCTTCCAATCCATCAGTACATTTCTTTGCTTAAAATTTATTGCTCTGGCAGTTGTAAATATATGGGGGAAGCCAGCTACTGTAAAGATTTACATCCCTAACATTTTTTTCAGGATAAACAATGCAGAAAGAAATATGCTCAGAGAGAGAAATGCAGCCAACCAGTTACTTTTTTAGATCAGTTTACTTATCATTCTATTATTTAACTTTAACTTTACATATTACTTTGGCTTTTTTGGCTTTAACATTAATATTGAATACCAACTTGAACCAACCTTTACTTCATTCTTAAAAGGACTATTGCAACCGTAACTACCCTTATAATCTTCAGAAGAAACTCAACAAGATACTAGCCTGGCGATCTAAAGAAGAATGGGAAAACAGGACTGGGGATTGAAGAAAGATGTATTTGCATAGCCTATGGCTACAGTCTAGGTCTTTTTGTAGTAATTAATCAAAATAAGTACAAAAGTTCCCAATACTGGATGACCAACAAGACAATTTTTTGATCTGAAACCTAATGGGGACCTCACCCTTCATATCTTACTTGGAAAAGAAATTATTTCCTGCTTTTGGTGGCTAAGGCTCATTGTTGGATGCTTACCATTGGCTTGTATGAGAATAAAACCAAACCCTCAGTCTATATTCAATTAGTTGAATCTTAATTTTTTGTACTGTAGAAGAAAATGCTGGCTTATCATTATGTATGATTGGTGTCTAAAGAAGTACTACACAGGCACTGATTTTTCAGACTAATTAGATGTTGCCACACCCATAATTTCAGGGCCAAGGTAATTTAGGACTTAAAGTTGGGCAAGAAAGCTGTTATGTTCCATTGAAGTTTTCAGGATTGCAAAATAATTCAGTTCAACAAATTGAGCGAATGACCTTTCCATTTTGTGCAAAAAGACCTCAAAGAAGAAACCCATTTTCCCTCCCACCATACAGACAACAGAGCTATATCCAAATCTCCAAGCACTGCTGTCCTTGAATGAGTCTAGAGCTATTAAATTAATTTTCTTTCATCACAAGTAAGTACCCTAAACACCAGAGAGTTCATCATCTTGGGGTCTGTATGTGTAAGTCATTTGTTTCAAACACATCAACTCTGCCTCTAGTAAATGTGTCCCTCTGCTTCACCTTTATCTATGGATTCCTACTACATCAGTTACCTATGAGAACAGTCACACCCACCTCACAAAGGACCATGGTCTCGGGGTTGCTTAAGCCAGTGATGGAATTCACCCCAGCATGAGGAAACCTCTTTTGACAGAACAAGTCTGTTCCCACAGAGAATTCCCACTATTTTGCAAAAGATTAACAACCAAATCTACTTGGTAGGCAGTGTCTAGATGAATTTTTCAGCAAGGAACAGGAGTGGGATTGTTTCAGAAGAGAATGAGCCAGGAGCTGGGGTGACAGTAGTACGGGCAGGGCAGTGGCCACACCTGTGGGGCATAGTCCCCCAAGATCTGAGCACAGCATGTATAGAAAATTTTTGGTAAAAGGGTACATAAACTGATAGCATTGAGTTTATTTTGACAGTGGAAATAGTGGGGTTGCTCATTTTTTAATTAAAAATCAGTGATTTTAGCTGTGAGGAGATAATAAAAATATGCTTTCATATGTTTGGAATGACAGTTACTGGTCATATTTTAACCATCTGCCCAAAACTCAAGTAACTTCTAGAGGTTTGTCACACTACGTAGACAAGTGTGTTTCTGCTTGACCTTCCATTTGTGTTCTACTGCAGCTGATAGTTTATCCAGTGCTTTCCACTTATCTTGCACTTTAATTTTGATTACAGCCTTTAGTTTGCAACTATAATCTGTAGAAAGAGAAAGCCCACTGGGCCAGTAAGTCATACTACTCTGCAGAAACTGCTGACAAAAGTTGGGATATTGTTACCCACATAACATACCATGGTTATTGGTGGAGGGAGCTATACCATGTGCCTCTTACTATTATGAGTTCTACTATTGGCATGCTGCCTACAGAGATATATTTCAAGCAAATATTAAAAAAAAAACTCATGAAAGAGGCACTCTATGTCCTCCAGCATATAGTAAGAGAATAGTTAGAGTGTGAATAAAGACACATGCAAATGAAAACAGCCTCTGAATCCAATTCCAGCTCAGAGGCATCTAAGTTGAAAAGATAAATCTTCCCCCTCACTACTGGTTTTAAAAGTCTCCTTAATTTTCCTTTCAGAACTTTTCTATAATTGATAAGATTGTTCTCACAAGTATTCTGGTTTATGTATGTTTTGGTTTACGTATATTTTCTTTCTCTGGCTCTGATTTAAAGCATTTCCATAACAGAAGAAAAATACTTACTGTCTTTAGGGGGTGTTGATCTGGTTTACCATGGTAATTTAATTTTTCTTCATTGTATTTTACTTCCTCGCCATGCTAGAAATTCATTTTTCAAACCTCTTTGGTGACCATTGCCTTGCCTAGAAAGTTTCATTGCTCATTAAAATTATCCTCATATTTACATGTCTCTAAATACTTTCACATGCAGATTTTAGCCCTTTCTAGAGTAAAACCTAGTGAAATTTCAAGTCTTTTATTTTTTAAGTATGCAAGAAGACTTTTAGAAAAGAAACCTGATTGCATAATAGTTTTTAATACTTCATTAGAGAACTTTGGCTGCTTCTGAGTTAAAGCTTAAAGTGGCACTAGTTTTAACTAGAACATGCTTTGCAGTTAAGCAGACCACATGTTAAGACAGATTTTTAATCCCTCTGATAATGGCTTTTTACTAAAAAGAATCATCATTTAACTAACTTCTGTTCATACACATTTCACACTGCAGAAATGGCTGCCTAACTTCCATATAAAACACACTGAGAACTAAAATGAAACCTCTAAAACATAGAATTTCATAGATGTGTTTTACTGTTACACTGACATATCACAAAGTACATATTAATAATTCCACTACAGTCAGTAGCAAACACTTTGTATGGGGTTCTTGTGATCTCTGGCATAGAAATGAGAGGAATAACATTAATCAAATGTCAGTATTCATCCCAGAAATGTGTTTGTACTAACCAGAGTATTCTCTCTGTGACAATTAATATCCACGTTACCTTTTGCAATTTTGTACCTTAAAGTGTTGAATGTTTAAAAGGAACAAGAATAAGTCTCTGTATGTATCTGTGTGCACACCCCCCCCAGCCCCCAAAGGCTTTGATTTATTAACAAAGACTGCAGTGCAACATATCAAGGGTCTACCAAAATAATAGAATCTTTGCAATTGTACCCCAAATTTGCCTAGATTTCTCTGAGGATATTTCATCAACGTTGTGATCAAATATAAGGTATAACCTGCTCAGAAAAAAAGAACAGAGGCAATGGATATATGTGTCAAAAGGCTAAAATTGCAGAAGCCTGGAAGAGCCAAGCTTACAATAAAAATTGGTGTTCAAGACTTTCCCAATGTAGTCACCTTACAGTCAGGTGCACTTTCATGAGCAAGGGAAAAGGAGGACAATGACAAATACAGCCAGGTGGTCATTTTGTGGCACAGCTGTGTTTGAAGCTGTGCTGTGCTGAACCGAGCACCCAGTGCTCAAGGCCATGCAAAACCGTCGGTGAATTTGGAAAAACTCACCAGCTGTGGGCCTCACCTTATAGCCATCTTGTGCTGGAAGAGACAGAGAGCTTCCAAAAGAGCTAACTCATCTTTAGTTATTCTTATAGCTGTTCTATAGCTGTGTTAGCTATATTTTGAAACATATTCACTTGAAACATGTCATCCTCAATCGTTGTTGTTTGACTACATAATTCTGAAAACACCTGTCTTATGAGTATAGCCACAGTCTGGCATTTGATATCTAGACCCTGTAGGATGCAAAAAGCTGAAGAGAGAGATCTCCAAACTTGGCAAGAAATACAGGTAATCACTCCTCTTGGGTCTCTGCAGTAGAGAAATTGTCTTTCATCTTGTTTCCCTGAGTAGTTATCCATGTGGTTCGAGGCAAACTGGTGCCAAATATTTCTTGTACTTCAGTTTATAGGTTTTAAATAAGTTTTTAAACAATTGAGTTGCTGAAAATATCAGAGATTCAAGTACTGTGATGTTCCAGGATGTTCTGCTACAAGGACCAAAATTTGAACACGCTCAACTTGCTTCCCAAAATTATCATGATGACACATCAAAATTTTATCAGCTTAATGTGCCAACATGTTCATCCTCACATGCTATGAAAAATACTCTCGCTCCTGCATTATGTGCTACAATTACCTAAGATGAGAGGGCAAACTAGAAATTCCAGTGTTATTTACCTCAATCCTTTATTCCTTTTAGTATTGCCTTGTTTCACTTTTTTGTCCCTACGATAGATCATATACAGGAAACAAGTTATAGCAAGATGGCAAATTGATCTTCAGGCTTCTGAATGCTCTGTGGTTTTCTACCAGAACATCATCATTTCAAAGCCATTTTGAGGGTTCCCTGTGGCAGGAACATTCCTACGCAGCATTGCACAAATGGCAGATTTTTCTAGATGCAAGCAGGCTTTCAGAGTGGGAGGAAGGACAAATGGCCTAAGCATGGTCATCTCTGCATGATAGAAGTCTCTGAATAGCAGATAGTTTAAAAGTATAATACATTGACTACAAGAGTAATGCAAAGCAATAATACACCATGTCTCTCTGTACAAGGCAGGTTCTTTTTACATGAAATACACACTGCAAGAGTAGAAAGAAAATTACTAGCAGGTCAATAATAAAAAAAAAGCATAACACTATAGAGACTGCTAGTGAAACTGATACAACTCATATTTGGGCAAATTCTGTGATTTAACTCCTCAGGGATGAGAAGAGAGCCTTTGATTTATGAGAATTGGCTAATGCATTTTCCATCAGAATATTTGATTCAGTTTGTTCACATGTTCTTTGCAAAAGCAAAAGTAGGAGTTATGGCAACATACTGTTCAAACCAAATTCAGAAAACTCAGCCAAGGAGTCTACAGCTCCTCCCATCACACACAGCCTGTGGTAGAGGAAGCCATATCATCCTGTATCACTGGAAATATTCCTGCATCAGAAGCTTCCCACTGTCTGCTTTCTTGTCCTTGTATAGTTGACACAGAGCAATAGCTTTCTTAGTTTTTGCTAGGTCCCAGTGAGGGTTCAATTCATAGACTGTTGGACTGGGACAGCCTAGGAGAGACCTGCAGCTGGGTATGTGATAGTTGGTGGTTAGAGCAGTTTCCTGGAATACTCAAAGCAGGTAAGGGAGCCCAAAAGTGAGTGCTCTCCACGACAAAGGGCTTGCTGGCTGGTTTTGCAGCTAGGTTTACAGACAGATGTACAGTCCTGAAATTAAACTGGTCATTCTGAAATTCACCTTATGTGTAATTTTGTTGAATCTAATATGTAATTAGTCTGGGAAAAGATTGGTTTGGTGCTTACCTCAAAATTATACATGTATGCATGTTTATTTAATTTTTCTGATTTTACTGCCAAAGCTATCAGCTGAAAAGTCAGAGTTAAGACCACGTGATTTTTTTTTTTAAATTCTGAATTGGTGCATCTTAAACCACTCTGTTTAAGTCTTTATCTTACAAAGTTGTAAATTTTGAACTACAACTATATATGTGGAAATATAGTATAAAATGTGGGATTTGAGTGTTAAACTTGTTTGTTGTTTACACTGCAGTATACTGTCTCATGCTTTCAGTAGTAAAGTTCTCTAAGTTTACCTTGATAGGATTGCTTGTACTACAGATAATTGCAGGGGAAGATGTTCTTGGTCTGTTGAATTAGTTGTTCTTGCAGATTATCTTAGCAAAATACTGAAAATATGCCATAATGGGTCACCTACAAAAAAAGGAGTTAAGGAATGTGGCAAGATTTTATTAAAAAAACAAAACCAAAACGTTTCAGGATATGTTTCCTCTTGGAATTACAATCTGAAAGGTAACAAATTAATACTTTCATATTTAGATTCTGATTAAAAGAGAGAATTGTTGTACTACTACATTGTTGTACTTCGAAAAGCATGGAACAACAAAAGTGCTGGCACATTTTTCCCTATTCTGTGCCTTCTCACTTCCCCAACCTTTCTGATGTCTTTCCAGTTTGGAGCTCCTGCTTAGATAAAACAGATGACTTTCTGGGCCTGCTTCTGCTAACAGCAGGCAGGAGCAACGGTGACTGATTGGTTGAAACATGAGGATTAATGGGTATTTATATTTCATTAAATTTTATGCTCACTGGAGAATAATGTATCACTCGCAGATATTGAAACATATGTCAACCCTATCCACTTACATATAATTCAATTTGACTTAAATGCATTGATCAAATTTTATTAAAGTCCAATATATCTTCCAAAAAGGCCTGCTAACACAATATTGCTGCTTCTCATTCATCAGATAAAAGGAGGCAATTGTGTTGTAATTCCATTTATACCATTTTTCGGGAAAAGGAAGATTATTGTGAAGTGAATACTCATTACAAGGTGACTGGTGTTGGCTGAAGGACTTGAGACTGAGATTATTAAGTGAATTCTCAAGTGGTGCCCTTTAGTTAAAATTACCCCAGGGTGGGTCGTGCCTGTTTTCATCCTCAGTGGAAAAGAGAGATCAGCATTGTTAACGATATTATCCAGGAAAGTGTGCCAAGTGAGATTTTGAAAAATGCTAACATTTTGTTTATTTTTTTAATAGTTTTTCCCCCTTGAAGCTCAGTTTATGAAAGTTGCTTAAGTGTGATTGAAAAACTACTTTCAGTTTTCATCCCCCTTTTTCTTTCTCTACATCCCTTCTTTTTATTTAACTTTTGCTATTATTCATACTGAGATGATTAAGAAAAATATGAAATGTTTATTTCTTCACTTCTGCACAGAAAAGGAGGGTGTTTTATATAAACCCCCTCTTAAAACAACCACAGAAATAATGGGATGCTTCTCAAGCATTTGAGTCTAGACTCTTCCTTGCAGTTCGTACTCTGCAGAATAGAATTAAAAAGAAGAGGTTTTAGCCAAGTAAAGATTTTAGCAGGGTCATTTATTCTCACTCTCAGACTATCAGGGTTTAGGACAGTGGGGTTGATGCAATGTGTTTTAGCAAGCTCTTAGTTTGTTTCTGGCTCACATTTGCTGCAGGCTAAACTGCCTGCACTTCAGTATAAAAGTGAGCATCTCAACACAGGCCTTTCAAAGAAAAGGTCCACTTCTAGAACAGAAAATAAAGGAATAGCCAGGAAGGATGTTCAAGAGTCAAAATAAGGGAGTCTGAAAGTCTAGGTACTCTCAGGAGATATCAAAAACTGTGTTTACATCATATAGGATTTGAGCACATCACCACAATTACTGTCCCATCTCACAAGGTTGAAATAATTTCAAAGTCACTGTGACTCTCACTTCAATGAAAACAAAGTTTTTCTAATGTTAGTTACCTTGGAAAGCTTTCCCCAAATAAAAAGAGTCACTTTATTTTTAACTAAAGTTTCTCCTTTTAACCATACTTTTTATTTCCCATAGGGGCTCTTCTGTTCTACACTGACTAACAGACTTGTCTTATGAACACAGCGTAAGTTTGCTGTATAGGTTTATTACAGTGTTTCCCCAAAATAATAAACAAATTTAAAATCATTATTTTCACTCAACTTATTTTATATGACCAGAATTTATTTCTATACCTAAAGAAGTGATATATTAAATGAAGTAAATCTTTCAGGAACCCTTCCCCCATAGATGCTTTTCTGACCAACTGTAATAAAGTTACTATCCTGATTTCTAGTTATCAAGCAGAACTTAAATATAATTTTTCTTCATTCTTGGGAAAAAATTGCATTTATACAAACATAGGATTTCATATTAATATACAGAGGTGAATTAAGTATATTCTTAAACAGAAATTTTACATAACATAAAATGCAGATGGTATCTTCCTTTTATAAAAACCCTTGCAAACCCATTAAAAATGCTTTATGTACTTTATGTAAATCACCAGATTCTGTCAAGATACTTGGTCCTACTCTTCTAAATACATGATTTAGCTTCTCCCAAAACAAACTGGAAGTACTTTTTTGACTTGTAGAGAAAAGTGATTGCTCCTTTTTTCATTCTATTTGCTGGTCAGACCTGCCCCGAACTGGAAACATTACAGTAGTTTGTAAAGCTGAAAATAATTTTCTCCCTTTTAGATAGTGAGTGAGAGAATTTCTTGATAATTAGCCAGTTCCTTCATCTGTATACCTTTAGGTTATCATGCATTCTGAGCACCAGGACTTTCACAGGCACATTGGCTATGTTTCAGAGATTAACTCCTTTTACCCTACTTAAATTACTGGAATTCCTTTCAAAAACATCTCCTAGGACTTTACACAGTCAATGGTTTAATGCGGGTTGTATAAGTTCACGGATTTGTGAACACACACATTATCTTTAGAATGCAAATTTTTTATATACACTTCAGGGAATGAAAGGAAAGGACATGTAAAACACTTTCATCATTCAAGAGATTCAAGAGATTTCAAGAGAATCTGAAAGTAGTTACCAAGAACGACTGAGGCACAGGAAGTTCCGCCTGAATATGAGGAAGAACTTCCTTACTTTGTGGGCGACCACACAGTGGAATATGTTACCAGAGAGGTTGTGGAATCTCTTTTACTGGAGTTACTAAAGGACTACCTGGATGCAATTCTGTGCAATGTGCTGTAGGATGACCCTACTTGAGCAGAGAGGTTGGACCAGATGACCCACTGTTGTCCCTTCTCACATTACCCTTTTGGTGATCATGTAATTTTGTGATATTTCTGCTACTTAGTATTTTCTGCTTCACAGGAAAACCGCTCTGACAGACCTGCTCCTCTGAAACTGTCAGTATCACATCATATTGTGATGCACCTAAAAGATGTGTGAGAAATATATATAAATGTGATCTGGTTTTGCCTTTATTGCTGCCAATTTTGCGCAAAAATATTTAAATAAAAATCAGTTCCAGACACCTATTATATAGAAATTCCTTTAAACAAGGATGGTCATCTCTTCTGAGATTCCTTCATACCATGGGGCCTGTGATGTCATTGCATTCAGGATGAGGTGCCTTTTGCCATAAAAAATTGCTTTCAGTTTTACTTTCACGACTTTTTCTCCGCTCCCAAACACCAGAGCAGACCAAGCAAGTCAGTAAGCCTGTCACATCTTCTGGAGAAAGGAAATCCGTCTCCCAGTTCCTACGTTCCCCTCTGTTTGGTTTCTGGTCAATACACATACACGTAACTGTTTCAAGAAGAGAATGTCGCAGTCATGCAATCTCATAGTCATAATACATAAGGTTCAAACTCACTCGTACTGGCACTTCTGTTAGGTGTTCTTTTCACCCAGTGAATCAGGGAACAAGAACAGTAGCATGTGGCTCATCTGTGAGACTCCATCATGTGACATGCAAAAATAACATTCAACCAGTCTCAGCCCCTCATCGCCGCCAGAGGATGAATATGGAATGTTACGTAGGCATAAAGAATTACCTGTGTTCATCCCATAAATCAGAAGTTTTGTTACTGCTTTTGAATAGCCTATAAACATTCAAGGAATCTGATCTTGTCATTGATACTCCACAAAGAATAAGGGGAAGGAAATTTTTTAAAAATATATTTCTTGTAAGTTATTAATTCACACCTAATCACATTACAATAAGATTAGATTTTAATTGAGCTTCACTTTTCTATTAACTGTGGAAAGATCTCACTCTTAAATTTCCTTATTGTCAATTTTTTGTTCTTAATTCATTTACTGATGTACAACCCATGAAAAAAATCACTCTGCTGTCTCACTAAAATTACTGTAAACTTCTGTTTCCCTGTAATGCTTTCTTTGGTGACTAGCACAATGTAAAACAACTGCTCTCATGCTTCAGGGCATTTTTCCCCACATTTTTAGGGACTTTGAACGAAAACCTGAGGAATCACTGTTGCAGATTTGACAATGGGAGAAGATGGTCATCAACATGTAAAACAGAGTGGAGACCTAGGGGAGGGGCAAGAGGCAGGTGGTACTCTTTGGAAATATAGGCTGGTGGGCAGACTGTAATCAGTCAAGAGGCGAGGCAGAAGGAATTTCATGCAGCTCCAGGTATGCAGTGTTTATCAGAAATAATTATAAATCATCTCACATTAACCTTATGATGCTTCACTTTGTTTTTCCTCCGTTTCCTGTGGGAAAATAAAAAACCCAAACCAGCCAAACCATCAAAATTTCATTTGCTCTACAAACAATAACTATTTTGAAGCAGCTGCCAAACTCATGCAATATATCTTATAGGGAAGTTAATTATCTCTATGAAGATATAGAAATCCTGACAGACCATCATTCCTAGTGCCACTACACACAGAACAAAAAATATACAATGTAGGATGTTATGTTGCTCTGTAGGATTTCATGTGTTTGGGATGAATATACCACTCATCAAACATGAAGCAATGAAAGTGTTAAGCGGATCATGTCATGACTTATGAAGGACAAACTTTCCTATTTGCTTTTTTTTTTAATAAATAAAGAAAAAGTAACATTTCATGCATCTTTAACTCATGCAAACCCTTTCTCCAGTAAAAACAAGGCTATTCTATGCAAAATGTATCTTTACACTTAAGCTGGAATGTCTTGTACGTAAAATTTGCCATTTGTAGTAGCATCTTATAATAAGGCAATCATGCCCACTCTAATAGATTTTCAAATATATTCATTTTAATACTATCTTTTACTTTACTTAATCATTTGCACCCCTGAATCATATGCTGTAGGATTAACTTACCATGGAATTTAAGAAAGAAATCTGTTATCTTAAAAAACGCATGTTATTTTTATTAAATGTGTTCTTCTTTTATTTTAAAAATTAATTATTCTTATAAAAGTATTTCATATAAAGTTGTATTTATTTGGAGTTGTATTCATTTAAATCTGTAGTCACAGACTTCTCTAATTATGATGGCTTTTCCTTGGAAGATGCGTGATGAAGACTGATGCAAGTGGTTAAATCTCCTGCTTCCAAAAGGCATGAGCAAGGTCACAAACTGTGTAGAGTTGAAGTGAAGTGGAATTTTCAAAGCTCTATTTGATGCAGGGAAGTGGGAAGGTATTCTGCCAACTACCATGAAAAAAATACAGTTGCTAGGACCAGGGAATGTTTGTTTCCTGTTAGCACTTTCCTCTACGTGCATGCAGAGAAAGAGACACCTTTTCTCCCTTGAAGGCTTTCCTGGGTAGCTTTCATTCCTCGAGTAATATATTCATTCTTTCCATCTTTTCTAGCTCTTCCTCCAGCTAAAAATATTGTCGTCACTGAAGGCAAAAATGTTTGTGATCAGAACTAGGTGGTTTCTCTTGCACAAGGCCCATTTTCTATGGTCATTACCCCAGTGATGATTTGAATTGTGAGGTTACACTGTGGGGTATTTACATAAAAGCATTGGACTTTCATGGTATTTGAATATAATTAATCAGGCAAATTATCTATTTACATGAATCCCCGTGCATTATCTTAATTTGCTCCAGGTGAGAAATAGGCCTTATTTTTCTTAAAAATCTTTCAACAGAGCATATTAACCGAAATAAATTTGAAAAACAACTGTTGGTAAGAGATGTCTTTAGATACAGGTCCCAGGCCACACTCATCACTCAACCTCCCTTGAATTATCCTCCAGTTTTCTGTGATTTAAATAATTCACTAACAGTGTCCACTTTCCTATATATGCTTTTGTTTGTGGACAGTCAACATCATCTTGTGTCCACATCCCAGCTCTTCACAGACATCTCTTTTTCTCTAGCTTCTGTCCTAATGCTTCAAACTTCTGCTCTTCTGTTGCTTGCCTACTTGTTCAGATCACTTTTCTGTTTTTTTTTTTTTTTTTTACTTTTTTTTTTCCCTGATTTTCCCCTTTTGAAATTTTATTTATTAAGTTATTTATTTTTTAGCAAAGCTGTTGCTTAATTTTTGGGGTCATGCTGACTTATAGGTCATGCTACTTATATAGTAGCTGTCAGAAAGAGAATATAATTGTTCAGACACTCCTCTCCCTGTCGTGAAGAATCAGAGGACCACAAGCCAGCCACGTGTCTTTGAACTGGTTTTGTAGCAGCACAGTTCCAACCAAATATGCTGTAACTTACCAGCAAAAAGACCCAGACCCTTCCCTAGTGTCACTAAATCACTTGGTGCAGTCACAGACTTCTTTCAGCTCTTCAAGGATGAAGTTTACCTCTGTTGATACACACAGAGATTTCTTACTTGGGTGCAGAAATGTTCATGTGGTTGTGAGCTGGAGACTGGATGACTCCCCTTCCCTGCTTACTCCTCTTTCACCAACCCATAAAATTACAGGTGGAAACTGCGTTTTTCTTGACAGGATGGGTCTGTTTCTGAGTTAGTATTCTCAAGAGCTGATCTGTAAGGAAGAATTACAGCAGCCCAAGAAGAGCTGGCAGACCACAGCAAAGGATGGAAAGCAGAGCTGACTTCTAGGCTGGTGCCAGGCACACTTCGTCTCCTTTCCATTCCCAGGTTTTACCTTTGCTGATAGACTATGCAAATGTTCCACAATATTGCATCTCAAGCTGTTACAGGTACAAACTATCTAGATATTTAGATACTACGGTATCTAATAGGATGCTATCAATCTTTTATAGTGAGGGAATACATAAATTATAAACAAATATGTCCTTTGGTCTAGTGGAACAGCATAATGATCAAAGACACACAATAGAAATATATTTGCTTCTACAGTAAGCTTTATTCCCTCAGTGCTCAGTCTGCAGTGATGGACAGGCAGTGAGCTGTCAGTTTTTGTTCTGTCTGTCACACTACACTTACCTCCTGTTGTTTTAAGTAATCAATATGGGGGCTGAAATCACCTACCACTACCTCTGCTACCTACTATTTTGTCCACTCATAAATTATGAATCCCTGCACAACGTCAAGTCTACAATTTCGATTGCATTTGCTAATCATTGATCAATAATTCAAAAGCCTCTTCTTCTTCAAGGGTCCCTAGTTTCCTGGAACATATGGCGTAAGGCTGACAGTGTTCACAGAACTATTCCCTTATCATAAAAAAGGAGCCAGGGAAAACAAGTTGTTGGAAGTTCTTTCTTTCTTTCTTTCTTTTTCTTTTTCTCTTTCTTTCTTTCTTTTTCTTTCTTTCTTTCTTTCTTTCTCTCTTTCTCTCTTTCTCTCTTTCTCTCTTCCTCTCTTTCTTTCTCTCTTTCTCTTTTTCCTTTTTCTTCTCCTTTTTCTTTTTCTCTTTTTCTTCTTTTGTTTTTCCCCCAGGGGACAGACTTTATACTTTTTTGTTATTATTTTCTCATCTTTCTACAGTTAGTGACTGCACAAGAACTTGAATGCAGTATCTTCCAGGAGTATTTTCAGCTTCATACCTTGAGAAGATGTACCACTTATCAGCCAATCAGGCTAGTTTGGTTTTACAATGATCATGATTGCTATGCTTATTTTTACTGGGACTGGACTGTATTTCCCTTTTCCAGAAGGGAAATATTTCATATTTATGTTATGGTGTTTATTCACTATAAAAGATCATGAAAATGAGATAAAAAATAATCTTTATTGTGTGTAAATGCATAACCATGAACACAGTGAGGAATAGAGCCTTTTGCAAGTGAATCTGAAGTACTTATCCATTACAAGAGAGCCACAGAATGCCTGCTGCAGTATTTCTTTCTCTAAGGTTGTTTTATTAGCTGTTTTACTGCTAGAGTAGAACCATGAATAATAAATATCATCATACAGAACAATTCTGATTACTTCTCCATGGAAACCTTTTAAATGGCCAGATCCTGAAAACACATACAAAAATTCACTTCATGAATTATCTCAGTGGTTTAAAGAAGAGAAGCTCAGGCATTATAGTCTATTTGATTATTTTCATGACTACCCTAAAAAAAACCTCAAACTTTCTCAGTCCTTTGTCCTGTGAGCTTAATTTTAGAAGAGATATAAAAAGGTTTATTTAGATTGTGTTGTATAAAAGCCTCCTTTAACAAAATAAACTTCTTTATTTTATTATATTTAATTGGTTAAGAATTTAAGTTAAAAAAATAAATGAAACCAGCATGATATGTCATATGATTTTTCTGAGTTTTACTGCATTTTCTATAATAATGTATTTATCTATAACTGTATTTCTTTTAGCTGCATGAACAATTAAATAAGTTTAAAAAAGCAACCCAGGATTTGGGCATTTAAATAGTTGTTTAAAAAACTCATAATAAATTCACTAACATAGTTATTATGTTTTTCTAGGAGACAAGACACTGTATGCTTATCTTGAGATTAACTGATATAGCAGCCACAAGTATAGTTAGTATCAGACTGACCACCAGTTTTATTCTGGTTGTATCAGATACTTACTGGATATTTAAAGGTGGTACCTTGCAAGGTGTTTTACAAGAAACATGAATCACCAAAACATTGCAACTTTACTTCCTAGTAAAGCTCACATTAAAACAGAATAACCAGTTGTCCTTTCTGTTAAAAGAAAATAAAAACTCTACTTTCTTCAAAGTTTAATCCTAATTTCCAAAGTTGTAATCAGCTTTTGAATCTAATATCCCTGATTCCCTGTTTTCAGTTTTTTCCTTTTCTTTTGAAATTTGATTTAAATGTCCAAATTATAGTTCTTCTCTGATTTTTCATGTACAAACAGGAGCAGAATAAGAATCAGTGTTATCTACAGCTATCATATATCATTCTCAGGATGACCAGAATTCATATTGCATTGTCTTACTTGATTCATATTACTAAGCAATGAAGTTAAAATCAAGGTGGCTTCAAGATGACCATATGTTTTTGTTTCTGTGTTTGGTGCCTTTTTGCCTGTCTGGGCAAATAAGAAATAATTTCTACCTTACATTATACGCACATGCAGTTTTATCATGTATGGGCACATGAGCTTACCAGTCAGAAGAACAGAGTGGAAGAGAACAAGAAGAATGATAATGAGATGATGCAGGTGCATAAAGACTTTTCCTACATCAATAACTTGGAAAGTTTCTTGCGTAGTTCAAATTATTGGAGTGGAAAAGAAGGTTTAAGAGACATCATTATGATCACTCCAGAATTTTATGTATTTTTCCTTTTCTACATGAGACGGGATTTTTTGTAATCATAATTCATTTTTACATGGCTTTCTTGTTAGAATTTTGGCCAAAAAACCCCAAAAACCTTTCCAAAGACAGAGCTCACGATGATATGCTTTGCCTAGAGTCCATAGATGGAACTACAATTCTATATTTCTATGGTATCTCTTTTCTTAGCAACACTGAGACTTCCCGAAGGTCAAAAATTACTTTAGCTAATGCAGATTTTGAAATAATGCTGTTTTAGAGAATTATTCTCAAAATCACCAGAAGTCTAGTAACATAAGGAGTCTTATTTTTCTCATTTTAAGTTAAGATTTGGATATTTTAGAAGAAATAAAATATTGGCGTTTGTTTTAATAGTCAAACTAAATTATGTTGAAATCAAAATATTTCATAGAACCCCAAATCAAAAGATGTCAACAACATTTCGGCAAAGATGCTCCAAGCAGACCAAAATTATTTTCTGCAAACTGATAATTAATGACACTGAAGTTATGAATCAAAGCTCAAATGTATAAAATTTGAAATCTCTTATAAATAGTTCTACTTTCAAGTGCAAACTTTAATCTTTGCCTTATTTTACTTCCTACAAGCCCTCTTTTTAGCAGTCATTCCTTTGCCAATTTGGATCAATCATGCCAAAACCAGTTTTGTGCAATGCACATTTTGTATTTCTGGCAGCAACCTCCATCCTTTTCTAACATATTTCAAAGTCTGTGGTAATGGTAGTGGAAGGAGTTTGCCACAGAGCACAGCTGGAAGGTTGGCCAGCATGTAGAAAATATCCTGCTGCTTGACAAAAATAAGTATAAAAAAACTGTTCTTGTTCTGTCCTGTTTATTCCTTAACATGAGGAAAAAGTTTTTTACTAAGCACTGGTGCAAGTGGTCCATAGAGGTTGTGGGGTCTCCATCCTTAGAGATATTCAAAATCTTCCTGGACGTGGTCCTGGGCAGCTGGTTGTAGGGGGGCCTGCTTGAGCAAGGAGGTTGGATCAGATGGCCTCCAGAGGTCCTTTCTCACCCCAGCCATTCCATGATTCTAAATCTGTGCTCTTTCTCTCTCCTCAAAGATAAAAAAATGGTATTATTAGCACTATCTATTAGAGCTGCTTCAGAACCAAATTTCTGACACTTTTTTGATAACAGCAATTATTTTTATGGAATTTAAATTTCTTCAGATCTGTGATCATAAATTCCAAAGTCTGCAACTGAATTTGTGACAGTAAGGGTATCATTTAGTAAAGTCACACTTTTTTAAATCATGAGGTGTCATTTCCCAGCACGATTACAAGATGTTGCAGGTGAATAACACTTCTGATATAACAGGTGTCAGAGATCTTACTGATCATAGCAAGTGGGATAACTTCCC
Source organism: Oriolus oriolus (assembly GCA_013400235.1). Lineage (NCBI taxonomy): Eukaryota > Metazoa > Chordata > Aves > Passeriformes > Corvidae > Oriolus > Oriolus oriolus. The sequence goes on from VXBT01011829.1 coordinate 673,012, forward strand.
TAGGTGAAATGAGCAGGAACTCACCTGGCAATTATGCTGATTTCTTCAGGCTCTTTCTTTTCCTTTTCTCTCACAGAGAAAAATGTTGTAACAGCCATCACATGAAAGTACAGACAGGAAAACTAAGCATGAAATGCAAGTAGAAATTACATTACAGAAAAGAAGAGCCTCACGTACTAATTTAAGCCAGGGCTCAATTGATGGGAGCTAATGAACTACAAAAGCTCTGACATCTTTTGCAGCAGACAACTCAGTGTAAACTAATCAACATTAAGTCAATATAATCTAACCCTTCGTTGTTCATTTATCTTTTTTACAGGCTACACACTGCCTGGCCATGTGAATGGTTCAGAAATATGTGTCAGGAAGAGAACAAAGCTGTTACCACAAAGGAGGACTAAATTAAAATTGGCCAGCCTGAAAAGAAAATGAAAATTATCTCCTGCATATCTTCATTCTGGTTGTATAAAATGCCTATATTTTTCATCAATGCCTGGTAAAAAGAGCCTGAGCAGTTCATCCATGCCTGTCTGAACTTTATGCATTCCAGATCAACCTATGCGATGAAATCACTAAAACCTGGTATGACCAAAGGCTGTTTCCTCTTAGAAGGAGATTCACCAAGATTCACCAAGACTACAGGCTCTCTACTTTACTCACTAAATTTCCAAAAGGTTTATGTAAATTTGATTTTAATCTATTAATCTCTCTACTGTTTTGAAGCATCATTGGAGAGACCCAGCCTTTCTCACAGAAGCATGGCCTTTTCTTGTATATGTGGATATGCATGGAGGGATGTCACTAGACAGATAAAGGTGTTGCACCTCTTTTAAAACCATTAATATTTTTTGCAAAAGAGAATAAAAACCACATTTTCTCCTAAGTGTGTTGTAGACAGAAAACTGAGGAGTTTTTTTGTGGACATGGGAACTAGATATTCTACCTGGTGGTATACATTTATTTTACTAATAGAGAAATTCCTTGGGCAATGAAATGATGCCATGTCACCCAGACCCTAGATCAAATGTCTCTTTTTGCATGTAGAAATAAAAATAAAATATCGCTTTGAAATATAAAACAGCATATAGAACCATTAGTAAAGATAATGTTTACTAAAATCCATGTTTGAAAAGATTACTTTCCTACCTATATTTGGAAAAAGAATTGTAAATGTAAAAAAAGTAATAAAAAAGTAATAATAATTTACTTGCAAATATTTTCTATAGTTTTCTGTGCTACTACACCTTTGTCCTATCATATTTGTTCTTTCTGTTTGGAAATTTCAAAGGAACCTAAAGGTGCTAGAGACCTGACCTAAGTGGAATTTGATAAAATATATGCTTATGACTATTCCTAGCTCTCAGAAAGAAGATTCTTGGAACCAAAATTTTCCAAGATATATCTTGGTCACTTTGCTCACACATTGCCTCAATGCAGCTAATAGGACAGCTTGTCTAGCTGTCATATGCCAAACAAGTCTTCTCCTGCACAGAAGAAATATTTCATATTTTTGTGCTAGAAAACACATAAAAATAATTTTTATTTCCCTTTGAAGAGGTAATTTGCTAGCCTTATTACATAAACAATAGATTTCTGTGTATTCCAGCTTTTGAGTGTCTTTCTTTTTTACTGGGATATTCACAATACTTTTTAAGTCTCTTCAGGATCAAATTATGTTAGAATTTAGGCTTAAGACTTAATTTTTATTGCAGAATCTGAAACAGTATCTCTGCTTCCTATGACAAAATTGGGAGGGGATCACTGAGGAGGAGTGGAGTCACATAAAGGAAATCTCCCAAATGTCTACATCAGACAATGTTATTGAGTCGTGAAACTACTAGAGCACAAGGAGAAAAAGACGTGGTGTAACTTCAATCCCAGCTTTTTAGTTTATTCAAATGAAGGACCCTCAAATGGTTTAGTTAGGAATTAAGTTAATTGGGTTTGGTGTAAGGTTGGTCTACTTCCTGCTGGAAAGTTTCCCATATTTCCTCAGTATAAGTAGCGGCTGGACTCCCATGTCACCCTGTTAGCCCAGACTTTAATTAGTTCTGGCATTCGCCTCATAATGATAAATGCTGAGATGATGAATGGAAATGCAAATGAGTGTGAAGTGGCTCAGCCATCAGTGCTGAATATCATTAATACCTTCCTACTGTTAAATCGATCAATGTCATCCCAGGATCCCTCTGTTCAGCGGGTGCAGATGGCTGTCCGCCAGAATGCCTTCCATTATATTGGCAGTGAAAACTTTGTGGGTTTTTCCTCCCCATATGCTTTTATTCATCTTTTGCTGAATATTTGTTTGGCAACTAGAACTCTAATATATTTCCAGCTGAGATGATAACTATTTAGGGTCAATAAGCAAGTGGCTAATTTAGAGCAAAATAAATGTGAATATGGATCTCTTCTCACATCAGGAGAGGAATATCAAGTGCATATTCAATAAATTGGAGAGGAGTAGTATTTTTCAGGGTGCAAAATTTCGTGTAGCAACAAAAGATAAAATAAAAAGATGAAAAGATGTTTATTCATTTCTCAAGTGTGTTGCATTTTTGTATTTTACAAGTTTCTGGGTTTGTCAGCATGTCCACAGAACTAAATTTTGTATGAATCAAAGGGCTGGATGATCAACGTGAAGTTTTAATATCTAAAATGGTTTTTTTGTGAATATGAAGAATAAAACTTGAGCATTGGGAATAACTGTTTCATCTGTCAGATTGCATTTTTGTGCAGTGTTTGGGGGTCATCCACAAGGATGCGCATTAGCCTTGTGGGGTCTTTTCTCACAAGGAAACTTTCCAGTCTATGTAGATACAGATGTTTTTCAAGGAAGTGGTTTTGCACATCTAAACTTAGGACCTAAATCTGATGGTTCCTTCAGGGATGCTCCTTTGCTTACACTGAGGGACTATGGGAATTAGCCTTTGTGAATAACCTCTTCTCCATATAATTCACAACTTTCTAAAAATCTCAGAGAGTAATAAGTCAAGAGTACTTTACTATGTCAGATCAGGAGCAAATGTATTTCATCCCTAGAGAGTCCAAAAAATCACCTACTATCAAGGCATCAAAAGGTTACTGAGATTCTAAATACACTGCTGTGTATCAGCCTGGAGTCTACTCTCTTATAGCTCATGTTTAGCCATATTTGATAGCAGCCAAAACATACCATTTTCACACTGTAATCTGTGTAATCAAGTCTCCAATTGTCTATGAATCTGCTCATCTGTGGCTTTGGAAAGACTGAGGAAAAACATTGTGTGGCATGTACACTCTGTACAGTACAATGCCTACGTGAAATGTGTACTGGTCCTTCCATCCCCTTTTCTTCTCATAAATAACACAGTACATCTTTCATTTCCCTTCATAAACCCTCTCATTTCATCCTCTCAGTAGGTTGGAAACTCTCCAGTGGATTGAGAAGTTACTGGAACTGGTCCAAACATAAATCACTCATTATCAGGTTCTATTCTCCATATAAATGAAACTGTCTCTTTTTTCTTCTAAATGTCTATATTCCAAACATTGATTTCTATAAATCACCCTTGCATTTACCCACTGAATTTGTTTTGTAATGGGATTATTCTCTGATCTTAGGTTAAATGGTTTTTTCTATTAGCATAATGATAATTGAAAATAAAATCAGACAAACTGTTTTGTTTCTTTGGAGTCTGTTAGAGCTTTGGCATCTAGAGTAGCACTGGCCAATTTCAACAACATTGGGAACACAAGGAAATAAATTAGACATTTTAATTATGAGATTATATCACTTTGTAGGATGGCTGGGGAAATCTGAAACAAATTTTAATAACAAAACAGAATATATCACACTTGCTTCTGTGTTATTTTTTCTAGGTTTTATTGTTTAAAAAATTATAATGGTACCACATGCAAGGAAGCTGCTACACTGACCTATGAAGTGAATATGGAGTTTAATGATCCCTTTGCTTACAGTCAACATTTTCACAAAGCCTGAAGGAGAAAGTTAAAAACACTGCTCACTTTGATTTGAAGGAGAATAAAACTATTCTGTGGAAAAAAAGTGCTAATGATTTGTATCTGTACGATATACAGCCACAAGCAGAAAATAGGCATTATGTCAATCAAAATCTAGAAAGCTAGCTATGCTTCTTTTATTAGTGCAGACATACATTTTTATGTCATTCATTTTTTGCTTACCCTGTTAACCAAATAACTTTGTAACAGTGATTCCCTTCTCTTTTAAAAATTATTTTCATTCTTGTTACATACTAGCTTTCTCTAATACCAGATGTTTATTTAGTACTTTGAAAAACGGTGGGCAAAGAAAAAATGTGACAGGAGGAGGATTGTGCCCAAACCAGACTCAATTTGAAGTGAAATTAAATGAGATCTGAAGCACAGAGATTAATGTGGGAAGTCTGTGACAGAGATTTCGTCAGAAGGCTGTCAGCAAATGCTGTGTCAGTAATGTGACTTCATAAAGGTTTCAGATTCCAAGGCCCCCCAGGCTTCTGGTTTTAGCCATCCAAAAACTCTTCCCAAACATTCCTTAAAGCAGCTCTGATAATGGTTTGAGATGAAGGTGGCTCAGGCACAGCACAACAATGTGTCTGTTTTGCATACTTTACTCCCTCTTATCCCACTGATCTCCTCATAAGCTCTGATGGCCATGCCACATCTCATGCAATGAGAATTTACAATTATCCAGAGCTTTCTGTTTTAAAAAGACTTCCTTTCTCAATTTCTTGGATGCTCCATTTCAACTGACAGCTCATCTTGAAATGGATCTTTCAGACTCAATTAGGTATTTTCAATTATCCGTACCTGTGTTATTGCACAACTACTAATGGATTTCCATTATCAAATTATACTTTTTAATACATATGTCTTCATTATCTATCTTTATATGTGGTAAGTAATTTTTACAGAGCATTTTCCTACCCAGTCAAATCTTTTGGTGATTTTGCCATTAGTTTGACTGGAAACAAAATTAGTTTCTTCAATTTTCTTTTTAATTACCATCCGAACTGCAAGGCCACTGTGCTGTTTGTACCCACTGGCATGCCTTTTTTACTCACTGGAGCCGTGTGCAAAGGGAGATATTATGCAGAATACATAAAAACGGAATTTTATGTCCCTGAGAAAATATGTGACTATTATACATCAGGCTGATAGCATTATCCTACTTTTCATTATTAAAGGCTGTTTTCAGTTACTTATAGCTGTAAAAATTCTGAGCCATTGGGTGCATGTCCACAGCTGCACATGTGCCTGTAAGGTTCTGCCTGCACATATATGGGTAAAGCTTCACATATAATTTCAGGTAAAGAATATTTTCTATTTATAGCTAAAAAGAGCAGTCAGGGTGACCAGAAATAGAGACAGACACTGATCAAACAGAAAAACTGTGGATGAAGGGAAGTTAGGTTCTAAAAGCAGGATTAGGACTGCAGTGAAGGACACTGAAGTAAAGGATGTATCTTGCTGAAGTCTGGCAAAGTTGGAGACAGAAGACTTCTGGCTCAATAGGTCAGGGAAGTAGGAGGATTCCCATCAGATGCTGGGAAAGAATCAGGGCTCCCAGGGCCTCAGATACATCTTAGAGGTCAAAAATAGTTCTGTGAAAGCCCTTGGAAAACTGTAGGCCTCATTTACCTCTGAGAACATCTCTATGCAAAGGACAAAACCTCACTGCTGCTGATTGTAGCCAGACATGATAGAGGCTTGTGCAGTGGTCTAAAAGGTTTTAGCACAGTTAATGACAGACATAAGCTCTAAGTCTTAATTCATTGCAAAGATCTAGGAATTATGACTGAAATATGTGAACCTAGAAAAGCCAGGCAAAAGCAGAACCTATGCAAAGTAAAGGTCTCCATGCATGAGGAACCTTACCCAACCCCTACTTTGTGTGATACAGAGCAATTACTGGATCAGAGAAGACTACAGGAAGTTTTGTGGTTAAAGCAGCCTTAGAGAACTGGATTAAACCTCGCCTCTTGTCATACTGGTTGGTAATGAGGCTGGTCTAGTCATTTCAACCAAACTTTTTGCAGGTGGTTACTCATTATGTGCTGTTCATTTTATGGGTCTCTGATTTGCAAATTTGCTGGGTGCTCACATTTACATTGGTTCGTAGGCAGCTAGAGAACAGAGAGCCTATACAGAAAAACCAGGCCATATGCTTGCAAGCAGACAAGCAAAAATCAGAGCGAGGGTAGCCCAGGTGGACTACCAAGCAGCTGAAGTTGCCATCCACATCAAAGGGGTTTATCTTTTTCACAGCTCCCTGCTGTTGCCTTTTGCTGACCAGTCAGAACATCCACTCAGAAGTTCCACTAAGTGGGAGAGAGCTACAAACCTCAGTCTGCAGAGTTCAGGGCAAAGCTCCAATTCATGACGCTACATCAATGTTTGGGTGGTATTGCAACATGTCTCTGAGAAGAGGCAGCCTACACCTATAAAATTAATGTTTCTACATATCAGATTTTCCTGTGAAAAAAACCAAACTCTCAAAAAACCACTCAACAAACAAAATTAAAACAAAACACCAAAACAGAAATAGCTGCACTATTCTGCATTGCTTTTTTCTTTCGATACTGATTGCTATGTTCTTTTGTACTACAATGATGACCAGGACACATCATCACAAAATTATGATTTCTCTCATGTGGGCAAGGTTTGGACAACACTCAGAAAACATGTCATGAGCCGTCACTGAGTTACAAGGGTGATAAGAAACACTCAGGATTTGCTGCTTTTGGTAACATCCATCCATCCATCCATCCATCCATCCATCCATCCATCCATCCATCCATCCATCCCTCCATCCCATCAGTTGAATCACAGAAAAACACAATGTGATCATGTAATTAAAGACTACAATCACACTGCAAAAGAGACAACCACATCTCCAGATTTTTAATATCTGAAAGCCTGACAACAAACTGAAGTGTTCTTCTAATTAGGGCTTTCTCTACATTATGAAGGCTGCAAGGAAGAAACAGTGAGCAATATTCTGTTTCCAAGCACTATTGATAATATGAAAGAAGATTAAATGTTCATATAACAAAAACTACTCTACAGGAATCAGTTAATGACAGGTTTACAGACTTGTATAAATCCAGCATGGCTGCACTGAGATCAAAATACTGTTAATTTACATAGGTGTCATTTGTAGTTCGGTTTTATCCTTAATCTTGTGTTTCTCTTTAGTTATTGTAATTTTAGAGAAGCATGTCATAACTCAGAGGGAAATTTTCAGGAGTAGAACATCACTGTAATAATTTTTGCATATATACACTGGGAGATTTTAAATACATATGAAGAATTAATTAATTTGAAACTGACTGAGAATTCTGGCAGCATAATTAAAATAAAAGACAATTGTAAGGTGAGTCTGGAAGAGAGGACAAGGAGAAGGTTGGGTTACTGCAACATTTTGCAGGCACAGAAAGGTGGAGACAGTTGAATTAACAGCAAAACAAAGAAAAAACAATCATAAACAAAATGAGGAATACCTGTGGCATTCTCATGGCTACAGACAGATGTCTAAGCTGACTGTTTTCCTGAATCAACTTTACTCAACACCTGTGAGCATGTGATTAATTTAACCACAGAGTACACAGTGTACTTTTCTTTCAGTTAAAAAAAAAAAATGTTGACCTCTGGTATTGCAAAAGAAAGACAATCAGCTAACCTAATAGGCCCTTTATTTGCTAATCAAACCTCTCATTAACAATTAATTGGATCAAAAGTTCGCTGGCCATTATTGCTGTGTCAGTTCAACTCTGAGGGCCTCAGAGGATGAAACTAAATGAGCTGGTCAGGTTATAAATAATTTCCAGTGGCTACTCCTCTTACCTCGGGCTATTCAGGTAGAGGTCAATGTCCTGCTTACTGCAGGCAGAAAAGACAGTTGCTGTGACAAGCAAGAGGCATTCTTCCTTTTCTAAGAAGCTCATTTAGGCTTAGTAATTTAAACCTTTGTAAAAAGCCACAGTATAAAAAGCAGCTCTGTACTGCAGCGTTTCTGCATGTACTTGCTTATCATGACTGAATCAAAGCAACATTTCAGATTGCTTAAAGACTTTCAAAAATAAAAGAAGGCAGGAGTTCCTTTAATCAGGAAATCTGCCTCTTAAAGAAACCCTGCAGAGACACCTTTATGGCAATATAATTATTTGTTTCTATTCCTTACCTAATAATCCAGGTAGTGACTGACAGAGTTCAAACACTGCTCATCAAATAACATGAAAGGACCTGTCAGAAGTTAATGAAGATACAAATGTGAATAAAGTGAACAGGGTTTGGTCGAAAATATGTGCAATGCCATATTTAACTGTTGGTTTCTCCTTCATTAAAAAAAATAAGGGGTGAGGGGAAGAAAAATTTATCTTTCTGCTTTCCCTTTAGACAAGAAGTGACAAGCAAGCACATCAATTCTTAACATACATAGAGTACATGTCAATATTGGGGAGGAGGGCAATGTGGTATGGGCAGGACAAGTCTCAAAGACCTTGTGTGCTGAACTTCAATACGATGACAGGACCATTTGTTCATTATAAGTGAATTAAAAGAACAAAATAGAGAAGGAGGTGACATCCATCCAGGGCCATTCCATTAATCAGACAAGGAAAACTAGTGGCACAAAATGCATGGACATGATGGTGGGAGGGAGGAAGGAATCTAGAAAAATAACAGTGCTGAAATGTAGTGCCATGCAAGAATTTATGGGCTTCAAGATAGGATGTGAAAGTCGCAGAACTGTGGGGCTTCTTGTGTTGGTGGGGGAGCCAAGGAGCATTGTACCTCAGTTTTTTCCCCTGGGTTGGTCCTGGCCCCTGCCCTGTCTCTGGTCCAGAAGGCTCCTCCCTCCCCATTCTCCCATTGGCCCTGTCTCTTTGTCCCTGCCTCAGTTTCCCTATTGTTCCCTTACCCCAGCCCTGCCTATGTACTGCCCCTGTGCCCCCAGACTATTGGCCCCTGATGTTCTCCCTGCCCGCACATAAAACCTGGACCCTCCCACTCCCCCAGAGCCGAAATCCTTTTCGTTGTTGAGCCCTTCAGTAGTGAGGATGGAATAAAACTTCTTAGTGGAATTCTGTGCGATGACCCTTCCTGGCTCTTTATCGTTGGTGTGTCGTCACAGCCAGCCGGGATGTGAGCGACACCCCCAGCTTACAACATGTTGGTTAATCAAACAGAAGAGCTATTTTATTAAAAAGAAGAAAAAAGTGTGAGCTATTCAAGGGAAGAATCTTAAGAAGTGATAAGTTCATAAGCGGTTTTAATAGTATTTTATGCATACAGTAGTTATCTGGGCCAAATAAGGGAGCTGAGTATATAGAGAAGCTGAGCAGTTCTTTGCAAAGGCAGTACCTAACAGCTCAAGCTGTCACCTAGAATAGAGGGAATATCTGAAAAGAGAGTGAGACAGAAGAGTTCTGATCATTCACCAATGATACAAAACAGTAACTCCAGATGCTGCACAAAGCTGTGTGTACATGTTTTCTTTCCTGGCTAATGAAATGGTCTCATAACTGGCCAGAAGGCATGGAGATGTGGTTAGGTCAGCATGACATTAACATATTTATACAGCTTTGGCAAGGCTTGGGAACAAAACCAAGTTCTCATCTGCTTGGAGCACGAACAGAGGGAGGTCAAAAAAAGATTGATAGCTCTGAGTAGCTGAGATTCGGAAATTTCTAGTGCATAATAATGTTCTCAGGGACCTCTAGAAATTATGGATTAAAGTTGTGGATACAACTACTGCTATTGCACAGTCCTGCTGCTGTAACAGGTTGTGTCTACAGCATGTCTCCAACTCACAACCTGTGTGTTGGGGGAAAAGACAACAAACAAACATCATGCCTTCAGACACCGAACGTTCAGTCACTGGCTGAGCTACGTAGCACCACTTGTAAATTATTTTATCAAAAATTAAGATGTATAGGGAGAAGAGGGCGACTCACTACCTCGAGAATGGTATCCCAGGTCTGGAGAAGAGCCAGGAGAAGGAAACATTGACCCTGGAGTCACCCCTCCTTATGAATTTTGCAGGTTAGTGAAAGATGCACTGGTCAGGCAGGATTTGGCTAACTCTGACAGGATTAAATATACATGATTCCATTTCAGTGACAGGCTGCTTTGCTGTCAGGCATATGTATCAAATACGACGTAGCTGTATTTGGAGATATTTTATCCATTTAGTAATGTATATTATTATATATATACATACTTCCCTTCTGATTACTTATTTTCAATACATTAGCAAAGATGTTCCCCAAAGGGCTGCAAAGGGGGCCTGGGAACCGGATAAGACCATTCTCCAAGCTTAAATTTTTAATATTAAAATGCATTGAGATTTGCTATACACTTGCTCAAGATGTATTGCCCCAAGCAAAACAGTGTTTTATAGATGGACATGCAATTTTGTTGCTTTCAGCCGAGGGTCACATTTGTTTTAGTGGCTTTGGGATGTGCAAAATAATGAATGAAGTATAAATAAGCGTTCTATGTTTAAAAATAATCGGAATGAAAAGTATTTTATATGCATATACTCTCAGACACACATACACACTTCATGTCCCTTTATGTTGAAATAGATCTTGAACAAACAAAAGTCAGGTAAAAATTATTACATTTTAACTTTTATTTTTATTTTATGAGACTTCATCTTAGACGCCTTGGGTGAATCCAGCCTCTTTTTCCACTGACAAAGCACAATATTTTTAGTTTAAATCATGCCAAGAGTAAGCCCTAACCTTCTTACTCTCCTACAAAGAAGAGACATCTGTTTCAGTCAGAGCATAGCTGAAGTGAGTGTAAGAGGAAGTTACATTAGATCAGTTCTGTCTTCCTAATTTTAAATGACACCAGTATTTGAACCATGCTTCATTAAATATTCCTGAACATGTTCTATCTCTACAGCCCACTTTCATCAACACATTCAGGGAAACTTGTGTGAAAATCTTTCTCTTTGAATACATAACATAAGATTGCTAATCATGCAGTAATCTCATGTATTGATTTTGCATTATTCCTAAGGGGGAAAGAAAAGTAATTCTAACATATTCATTGGTTTGATAAAAATTTTAGCTAAGGCTATGCTCTGATTACTGTAAAAGCAATTTAATTCACACTAAATCCCCATTTTAACCCATGCAACTCTGTTTAAAAATATCTGTTTCAATGATGTATCAGTGCACTTACTTCAATAGGAAAATTACTTTTTTGTAGTTTGTAGGAAACTACTTTTCCAAACTTGAGCCTTTATTTTTTTTTTTTTGAGTTATGTGCAGAAAAACAATGTTTGGAGGAGCTGGTGGTAAAATAGTGAGAATTTAGCCAAAGCAGGCATCTTAACTGCAAGCAGAATTAAGATTTTGTAATATTATCCTTAAATTAATATTGTCTGTGTTAATAGGGAAGCAGGGGAAATACAGCTTCATACTGATAAGTGTAACCATTTGTTTAATATTGACTTTTATTTTCAGAAGTGTTGGGGGAAATTACAAAAAGGAAAAATAAGGGACAACAGGTGGAAAATGAAAAAATGTTTTGCTTTTAAAAGCTGAAAAAACTCAAGCATTTCTCTATGTCATGAAATTAAATTAAAATTTGAATTAATCATTCAAATCTGTGGGCGACCTTTACTGATGTATTTACTGAAAAATAAAAGGGAAATTAATGTTTACAAATTTTTAAGTCACTATGTAGAAAAAGAACTAATTTCTTTGTGATAGAGAGCTCTCCTATTGTATATATTAACATGTTAAAGGAAGTTCTCCTATTCATGAGCTGTTGCCTTGAGCTCAGTTCAGGCAGATAGTGTGATTGCTGGGAAGGTATAAATGAAAGCATGTGTCTGTAGGTGAGTCAGACTCAGAACTAATTTGGAGTGAGAGTTAAGGCAATGAGGCTGCACTGTTTGACCTTTTTCAAAGGTCTCTTCTCGTGAAGACAGAACTTTGAAATTTGCTCACTTGTCCTCTCTTCCTTAGTCATACTCTGGCGATCAGATGGGATGTCACAGGTTTTGCTACGGTAGCCTTACATTGCCTGAGGACATCTTCAACCTAAGTTATCCAGCTTTAAAAGAGCATTGCATTAATGGCATGAAAAAACCCCAGCAATGTCATAGGGCTAGAATGTTATCCTTGTGGTTTGTTGTCATTTCTGTAGCACGTGGCATTGTACATCAGAGGATGCTTCCTCAAATTATGTAAATCAGTGAAGCTTTAGCAAAGAAAATTATCCACATTCATTTAGAACCTCTAAAGATGTAGATGACAATTTGCAAAGTTAATATCAGGTTTCTCTTTTCCTAAACTGTAGACAAGCAAATATTTTCCAATGTAGATGAAAATTTTGAACATTTTATATTAAAAAAATAGGATGTCAAACTTTTCTTAAAACAGAAGTTATAACTTGATTCTTTTCTTCCAGATCTTCTATGGTAAGTAGAACTTCTAACAAGCTGAAACACCTGTTATAGCCCTTTTGACAACATTAAGATTGATGTAAACAACATTCAGTGTATTATAACTGAAAATGACAATTAAAACTTGAAAAACACAGAGGTATAGTAAATTTATGTAGTTTTGTTTTAATTTATGTTTTTATTTCATTCTTGCCAAGAAGAGATACCCAGCAGGAAAATAGTGGTGTTTATACACAAGTACATTGTCTTTGCCTCTGGAACACACAGATTTCACAAGGTATCCTTCAGTTTCAGCACTCACGGGTTATGTAGGTAGGTAACAACAGCAGAGTCCTCTCTCAGCCACCATAAATGTATTTCAACATATCTGTATTTCTTTCTATCTGTTCTGTTAATAGTAAAGTGCCTTGCTCTAAGGAAATATTTGCATTATAGAAGCAATGTATTAATTTGCAAGGTCTACGTTCAAACCAAAGGAATCCTACCAAATTACTCAGACCACATAACGAGAGGTAAAATGGAACAAAGTTTTCAGTCCTGTTTGGCCCCATCATTCTAAAAACCTGCAACATCTCCCGAGTAGTCATACACTAGCCCTAGAAGGGAGAGGTGAGGCAGAACTGTAATACAAGAGGAGTGCTTTGTAATTAATTGATATCTGTTTTTTATCTTGCTGTGTTGGCTTTTTTTTTTTCCCCTTCAAGCAGCAACAGAGTGAAGTGTTAGGAGTGTAAGTCTGAGGAAAAGAGATGTTGCTTTTGTTTGAGTTGAGGGTCACTTTAAGTTATCTTTTCATCTATCTTCTGCTTTAGAACTGATCTTCTCATTAATGTCTTCTCTTGTGCAAGAGTTAGAGAAGGAGGGGAAGGCAGAGCGGGATTTCTAAGCATTTTTCAATGCACATCAAGTAAAATTTCCTTGATATCATCAGACAGCTCAAGCATTAAAAAACCCTGCTCAAAAGGGAAAAAAATGAACACATTTACAAAATTCAGGATCACATCAATGGTAAATGTTTTGGAACTCATTTCTAAGCAAAAACATTTGGGGTTCTTGTGCCTGGAGGCTTCCTTAAGTCACATATAATGAGAAGTCTTGGATACCTGCCCAGGCAGACTGTGCCAAAGTCATCTCTGGCAGTCCTTGCAGTGGAGATTATAGTTAAATGCGAACTGATTCACATTACTTTCTATTTTCCAGTTCTGACAGATGGAAACAGATACCGAAGAGGAGTCCAAAGCTCTCCACATGTTGATCCATCTCACTCATCATGCTCTATATACTGCATTCAAAGCAGAGAGCTATTGTGCAGACATAATTTTGAGAAACCTTTCATGCTAGGAAGGAAATGAAATCAAGTACACACAAGAAGATACTGGCAGGGATCTGTGCTCTGTTTCTGATCTAGTGAAAAGGACAAGATGTAGATTTACAGCACCTGACTTTAGTATAACTTATTCAGACCAAGCTGAAGGAAAGTTAGGTTAATGCCATGGGTCCTTTGATCAGACATGGCCTTCGGTGTAGCCATATCTAAAAACGCTGTGCCGGTGTGAAGGCTCAGTTGCCTGAACGTTGTTTCTGCATTTTTTGCACAGGGACCATGGCGAAGCAGATGCAGCCAGAGCTCTGCTTCTGCTAGGCACCACAAGATAAAGTAGGATGAATGGGGCCTGAAATTCAGGACACTTTCCAATATGTTACTTGCATTCATGACACTGCTTTTTGGATCCTGTATTTCATTCTAAATGAAACATTGCTAAGGCTTGTCATGGTCTAAGAAGATAAAACAGGAAAAGCAGCAGCAGCAGCATGACAAAGCTTTTTACTGGAGTAGTTCTGCTAATAAGCAGCAGAAAAACACCAGGTCTCTGAAAATCCAAAAGCCAAAAATAACTCATGTATAGAGAAAAAGGCGGTGAATACTAGAAATAATTTTTTGTGTTGATTTCTTAAGAAGATAAAACTTATGTTTGTTATAAGCTGTCTGACTTCCCCCATTATTTGTTTTACCCACTGAGAAAGAGATAGGCATCTCAGAGATTCTGTGTTTGGACCAGTTTCATGAAAATCTGTTGCTGAGCATGGGGGAAAGATTCAAGGGAAGGTCCTGTTGAAGGAAAAGCTGAATGCTGAGCTCAGCCTTATTTGTTTTTTGGCCACCTGGCAGCCTGGGTGCAGATACAGGCTGGCAAACACTGCACCTGCAGTTTGGCACCAGAAAGGCATATGCTGCCCATTGGCAGCTGATGGCTTTCGTCAGGGAGACACCGGGGTTTAGTGTAGGGTTTAGTGGGAGGCAAGTGTAGGGTTTGGTGGGAGACATCTCAAGGAATCCCGATAGGCAACATGAGACACAAATCTGAGAAAGGGAGTTTCGCTGCCTCTGTTGTTGGAGGAAAAACTTACTAAATTTGTATGTGAAAGCATACGCCACTAAAAAACCTGATGTGTAGGGGAAAATGGTCTTTCCCCTCTGAAAGAATCACACTTCTCTCAATAATTGGATGCAACAGATTAGAATGGACTGCTTGAACTACTTAAAAGTAGTTTGCACTCTTTAAAAGCTTGTTATGTAAATGTTGTTATTTTTATTTTGGAACACAAAAGAAAGGTAGATATATATTTGAATATGAGGATGGTGCTGTCAATGATCTGAATTTTAATAACGTTCCCTTGAACTTCTCAGTGATTGCTTTTCCATTAGGGATAAGAAATTCAGAAGTAAGGGAGTGGCTGACAAATATTTTGTTCACAAACAATGCTGTCTAATAGTGGCAGTAGTAATCACGTTAAGTGTTTCAAATCCAGAGACTCAAGAGAACTCTGTAACACAAGAGAGCTTTTCAGCCTGTGAATCAGGCAGAGGATGATGTGACCAAGAACGATTACAATCAGTATATCAAAGGCAGAAAAACCTGGCTGGAGAGATCTGGGTTGTTTAATAAACTGGCATCAAATTTTCAAAACCAGACTAAGTGAGAGGAATGGACATAAGAGAGGATTTGCAGCTCGTGGTTGTTCTCTTCTAATATGACTGCTGCACCAGCTGTGAGAATATGAACAGTTACACAGTAATATATTCATGCATAAGACTTCCTTGTTGCATAGAGTGTGCTCAGAAAGGCCAATTGAAATAAAACTTTAAAAAAATTAAAACTGAAACTGAAGAATTGTGGATTTTTATTTGATTGCTTGTTTTCACATATTTTGGTTGGAGAACTGAAAGAATGAAAAAGGAAGAGTTTCACATGAGGATGAAATTTATATTTGAGGAGGCTTAAAAGTCAGCTGAACTCTCACAGACAAATTAGAAAATTATTTTTAAATCTTCTTAGATATTCCTTCTCTTTCATTTAAAAATTTTAAAAAATTAAAGTGTTGTCTTGAAGTGGAAAAAACCCCCCACATTCCATTAAAAAGAGTAAAACATAAGTATCTCAGATATTTTGCCTTCTTTTTATTTTCTTAACCATAACTACTCAGTATTGACCGTAAATCATGAACATTTCAATTTCTGCCAAACTGCATTTTTTAACAGTTAATCCACTTAGGGATATCCAGACACATGGGTGTATCATAACACAGAGTTGCCCTGTCAGATTAACCCATTACTCTTGGGTTATGATGATGTTACTAAAATTTTGTCTATCCATAACCAGATGTCTTATGATTTATGTCTCTCCACAAGACTCTTTGCAGTAGGAGATAAATGAAACACTAATGTTCCATATGTGGCTAATACAAAAGTAAATAATACAGCTAAGGGAACAGAAAGTTATGCAAATTCCATGCAATTACTGAATAATGCACTGTTCAATGCAAAAAAGAAGAAAAGTTGGTAAATTAAGTTATGGGAAACTCACATAGAAGAGCTGCAATCAAGGGAAGACAAAGATTTTTAAAATCATGCTCAAAATACAAGGCCAGATATTGGATGCCATTGTTAGTTATAACAGAAGGAAATGATCCTTTACTAATCGACATACATTGATTTGAAAAGGCAGTGCTGGAGAGGCAGCACAGTATACCCTGTCATAGAGCCATTGGCTGCACTAAAAAATACCAAGTATAATTTTGCCATATCAATGTGATTAAGTGCAATTTTTTAAAAAATTCCTAAAACAGCATGTAAAACGCCCATATTCCTGCCACTTGATAGAAGAGCTTTCAGGGAAGAAAGCAGGAGGGATGAGGCCAGAGCCTCACAGTATAATTCTGACAGGTGATTTAGACCCTGCAGGTCACGGACAGGCCACTCCTGTTCTAAACCACTAAACCCAGGAATACTGCCTGTAGTAACTTCTCAGTGAGTGAGCAGTAGAGATGAGGGTCAACCAGCCTCAACCCACCCTCCAACTGTCTTTAGAGGACCAGATACAAAGAGCAACTGTTAAACAGGTAAAGGTCAACACTGAGGGTTGATGATCTTCAAGTTTCTCCCAAGCTGTTTCCAAGTCACCATCTGCTAAACTTTGCCTTGATATTTCTTCATTTCTACTGATAGAGCTTGAGCTGGTTTTGGCCAGGGCAGAATTAATTTTTCTTCACAGGGTCTAGTGTGGGGCTAAGTTTTGGATTTGTGGTGAACACAGGGTTGATAATATAGAGATGGTTTTTATATGGCTGAGCAAGGCTTGCATAGAGCCAAGGCCTTTTCTGCTTTTTGTATTGCCACACTTGCAAAGAATTTGGGTGTGCATGGGAGGCTGGGAGGAGACGCAGCTGGGACAGTTGATCCAAACTGACCAGAGGGATATTGCAGATCATATGGCTTCATGCTCAGGATATAAAGTGCAGGAGAAAATGAGGAAGGTGGGGACATTTGGAGTGATGGCTTTTGTTTTCCCCAGTCACCACTACAGGTGTTGGGGCCGTGCTCTCCTGGAGATGGCTGAACACCTGCCTGCCCATGGAAAGTGGTGAATTATTTCCTTGTTTTGGCTTGGTTGTGTGCATGGCTTTTGCTTTCCCTATTAAACTGTCTTTATCTCAACCCATGAGTTTTCTAGCTTTTGCCCTTCCAGTTCTCTCCTCGATCCTGCTGGTGGGGGAGTGAGCGAGCAGCTGCATGGGGCTTGGTGTCTGGATAGGGTTTAAACCACAATGTTCTTTATCAGTTATTGCATGTCATGTGTTGCAATATCAGATTCAATCATGTGGAGCACTGCAATCATGTGTTCAGATTTCACAGAGCTGGTAACCCCCTCTCTTTTTTTCATAAAACCGCATTATTTTTCGTCATGACCATTTAATGACAATATTTATTGTATCTGTTTGCTGGTACTTTGCAGTTAAATAATTAAAACTTATCTAGTACAAGGAGAGAAGCTGGACTATCTCCTGGATTCTGAGATTTTGTTTGCTGAGTTGCCTTACATAAATTTGGTGAGTGGCTGAAAGGCTGCCCTTGACCTCGTTCTGCCATAGTTACCTCCTGATATGTCCAAGAGCAATACCTGCTCTAAACAAACTTCTGAAGAAGACCTAATTATTTCATCCTGTCAAGAAATAGTCTAACTCGAGGAATTCCATGGCCAAAAAGCTGAAAAAATCCACAAAAAACCAAAAACACCGACACTGTTATCAAGCATGTGCTTTTTCAATAGCCAGTCCACTGCAGAAGCCCGAAAAGAGAAGCCTCACTGCTTCTCACAAGTGGATTTAAGTTTATCCATTGTACTGCAGGATGCTGATTTCTAGGCATTTATGTGGCAGTTTAGTAAAGAGGAAGAAACATCCTGTTGATGAAGGATATAGTGACAAACAGGCCTAATCAGAGGTTCATGCACGTCTGAGACCAGATGTACACTTCACCTTCACAGCTATCTCCCAGTGTCTTGGTCACTACAACAAACAGCTCTGGCACTGACTTTTGGCAAAGAGCAACTAAATCAGCATCATTCACCTTGGAACAGCCACAAACTCCTTGACTCTCATGTGGTTTTTTTCTTGAAATTAAGGGAGCAGGTCCCCTGGCAGCAGGACACAGACTGTGGTCAGTAACAGTATGCCATTCCTTTTCTGTGCCCTCAGCTGCAATACAGTTGATGCCATGAGCAGGGTGACCTTGGAAACTTTCCATTTGTTCATCATCCCACACTGCAGCCATGACACAGTGTTGTGATAGTTGCCCTGCACAGGCTTCTTCAAACCCAGTATTTCCAGGGTTCCTGTTTAAACTGATTTAACAACTCACTGCTTCTAAAAGGGGTAATTCATAGTCCTCCTTCTCACCCTTGCTTCCAAATGTGAGTTTCTGTATCATAACTTATGCAAGTGAATTTATTTGTTAACCAATTTAACGCATTAAATTCCAGAAAACAAATTCAACAAAACATACTAGTGGACAAAGTCAGCACACAGATATGATCAGTGAGCACAAAGTGGAAGTTGGGTCTACACAGGTAGCAAGAGAACAGTAAAGCGAGAAAAGGATGAGGAGAAAGGACAAAGAGAAGGAATGGACAGGAAAAGAGGAACAGTGAAGAAAAGCTTTGCCCAGTGAAATGGCAGGAGGTAATTAGAAACGCCCAGCTGCCCCTTACGTAGGTGTGCAGGTCATAATTCCAGTATTACCACTAGTCCTTTCAGGTGGGCATCAGATCCAGAGACACTGCGTTAGCACTGCTGAACTAGACCAGTAATGAGGCAGATAGAACTCAGACAGAATCCCCACCTCCTGTGAAATCCAGTGCCTTGGAGTGCCCTCATCCTGGCTCAGGATGGAAAGTAACACAATTTCTTTTCATGCACCTGGCAGAGACAAGGCCCTTCTCCTGCATATCCTCACAGAGGACATTTTAATTGTTAGGGCAACTGTCTGTCATCCCTCTCCCACGCACGTGGAGTTGGAGAACAGAGGAGGGATATGGATGGATCATCACTTCATACTAAGAGAAGTTCGGGAAAAACTACACTAGAAATAATGTCAGGAAGCAAGAAAGAATGCAGTGTGAAGCAGGTGAATCTACAATACCTGTGTATGAATGCTGGGGAAAGGCACAGTCTGCCATCCATACCTCCTTCCATGGAGGCATTTCAAAGGAGTTTGGAAGTGCAGTGTGTAGTGTAAAGTCATAGCGGGGGCTCAACAGCATGGCCTTGCGGAACAGGTCCACTGCGAGCCATGGATAGCCTCTTGAGCCACAACAGCCTGGAATCTACAGGCAAGGCTGGATACTCCTGCTACACAATGCATGGGAGGGCCTTTATAGAGTGTTCTTACAGAAAATAGGTAGCTATTGAACCTCGCAGCAAAGGGGGTCACTGGGAAATACTGTGACTGGTCCCATATCTGTTGCGGCAGGCGGATGGTGAGGTGCCGCAACCTTCCAGAAGTGTCTCCACAGGGAAGCCGCTCAGGAGGGCAGACACAAACTCACACACACTCACGCACACACCGGATAGCGATAATCCAATAAAGAGGTCGGCAGTAAAGAGGCATGGGAAGGGTCTCCGTTTGGGATTCCACAGAGTAGGTTTATTGCACGTACACATGCGAAGGGGTCCAGTGACGAAGCCAAGGGAACATAGGAGAGTTCCGGTTTATATAGGGGGGTGGAGAGAGCATCAGGAGCCAATGGTCTGAGGGCACAGGGGCAGTACACAGGCGGGGCTAGGGAACAGGAACCAATAGGGAAGCTATGGGGGAGGAGCCAAGGGGCAAGGGCCAGTGGGGGAACTGAGAAGGGAGAACTTTCCAGAACTGGAACATATAGGGCATAAAGGGGCAGGGAGGCCAACAGACCAACCAGGAAAGCAGAACTGGGGTAAATTAACAAAAAAGCACAAAGCCTCTTGGAAGGAACCTTTTTGGTCTCCCTAACCTAGGGAGAATAACTGAGCTTAAGGGTCATCTCTCCAAGGGGGTGTGGGCTCGCTGGCCTCCACACATATCCTCTGTGGATACACTGAGATGAGGCGCACAGGTCTTGCCTTTTCTTCCTGTAAATGTTTGCAATTTTCCTGTAGTCAATTAAGCAGTCAGTTTCATTGTACAAAAATATTTAGAGTTAAATATTTAAAGAGTTGAACAACAAGCACATAAACACTATGTGGTGCTAGCACTGGGAGGCATTACAGAGAAAATGTATGGAAACTGAAAAATCAGGGAAAAGGGGGGAAATACATGGAGGTTCTAAAGACTGTTGAGAAAGCCCATGTCTCCAGAAACCTGTGTAAACAAAGGATACAAGAATGTAATCTCTTCAATGAAACAAATGAAGTAATAAAGAAAAAAAGATATGTGTGATCATTTGTAAAACGATCTGATCCAGTTGAGTTTTAGTTTCAGGTAACATGAAACCAGAATATTTACCAGACAACACCACTGAAATTACAAATAATTAAATTTCACCAGTAGTTGCTTTACAGGAAACAGTAACAAGAAAATAAACTTTTGAAGCAATGCATTGCTACTGAATTAAGTATGCAGCTCTAAAGAGATTATTTCCATTAAATCCCTAGTTTGAGAGTAGACCTTAGAAGACTTCAGAGAGTCAAAAACGAGAAGCTGACCACAAGGGGAATTCAATTTACAGTTGGAAGAACTGGAAGAGCAGAATAAACCAGCTAAGTAAAAAGACCAGGTGACCAATTTTGGTGAAAGGATGGTGAAGGTAAAGAAAACATGGGGTTGGCCTTCAAGCTGCATGCAGAGACAAAGTACAATGAGTTTTCAAATAGCAAACAGAATCACAGAAAGAGCACTAAAATACTCGCAGCACATAAACACAAGTTTTGGAAGTGGCCACCATTAATGGACACAATAAATAATTTTTTCAACATTTTCAGCATTCCAACACGTGGAAACTGTAGCTATTGAGAAATAAAACCTGTATATTCTTAAGAAAGGACATGACACCACTAACGTCTCCCACAGAGATTAGATTGTCCATAATTAAGAGAATTTTGGGAAAGAGTAGTTCGTCTACTGCAAAAATTTAAGCAACAGCATTAATGAAGAGGACTTGTTTATGGGAACTGTTCAAGAGAAACCATGTCAATTGACTGGAATACTATATTAAACAGAAATTAAACTCATTAAATATAAATTGGACATTGGTGCACAAATAAATTTGAGAGCTACAAATGGTTTGGAGAGAAAAAATTAGCCTTAATAGTGGTATACATGAACTATATATAGAAGTAAAACAAAAAAATCCTGGCATATTGGTTATTGGAATTATGTCAGAAGCAGGATATTGAAGTGAACACATAAGAGACTGCAAATTCCTGCAAAAGAACTGATATTGTGGAAGAACAGTGAAACATGAAAATAGAAAGGGCAAGAAAAAAACACATGAAAAGAAAACAAATGTGTAGAAGTGGCAAAGGAACATCCAAATCATAATAAGCATTCAAATGCCATAAAGAAAATTCTAAGTGAAATAATACAGATGCTGTTAATAATGCGGGCATTTAAAATTAAATAGATAAAAGAAATAAATATATTATGACACACGAAATGAAAAAGTCATCTGGTGACACCCATATAAATATGTGTATATCATTTTCTCATGCAGGGAAATGTATATAATATATGCTGAAATTTTTCAGGAAAGGGCATTATTAGAAATTACGTCTGCAAACTCTATAAATCAAATGAGCAAAACTAACATTTACTAGACATTGTGCCATGTCAGAGGCAGACAGTGAACCACAATTTAATTACCTCAAGTTAAAAATGTTATGGAAAACAGCACTACAGTTGTGGGGGGAAAAAATCATCAACCAAATTAAGAGAAAACACCCACATGACTTATAAAAAATTCATTTTGATCCAGTGAAAATATCAGGAATTATTCAACCCTAATCTAAATCTGTATAAAAAATGAAAAGTCTCCCATTACTCTGCCAGAGCTATGCTAATTCACACTCAGTGCTGGGAGATAACCAACTCTTGAAGAACCCAGCAGCAGATGCTGTGAAGAGTCATCCTGAATCAACATTCTTCACAGATATTGCACACATTTAAGGTGTCTTCTCAGATAATGCAGATCTCTTTCACCTGTACCAGTGAAGTAATAATGTGCTCATATTTCCAAAGTTCACCTCCAGTGACATCTGTAAATGAATTCAGACTGCTAACCCAACTTTTGCCCTCTCTGGCTCATGAAACATAGTCCTCAACAAGCATAGACATTTGTGTCCATGACAGCCGGCACTTAATTCAGAAAACAAAAGGTTTCTCGTTCACACATGGTGCAAGAAATACATGGGAGATGTACCCACTGTTTATCATCTACTCTTCCATTCCTGGCTAAATTTATAGGGGATGTAGGAATAAATATCTGCAAGGTCCCTCGGGTGATGCAGAGACCGTATATTTGAGACTACACAGACTTAGGTCATCTCACTGAGCAGAAGAAGCTTTAACGTTTTGTTACGTGATTGCTGCCTGTCAGCGTATAAGAGCAAGACATCCACTCTCATCATCTGGAGCAGTCAGCTTCACCTGCAGGAGATAGTGGGGGCTTTTCTCACAGGGGTGCTGGGGGCAAGCTGAATGAATTAGAAGGATTTACATCCCCCCTAGCAGGACATACCCAAACTAGTTATGTGAAAACACTCTTCCATGTCTCAGTCCCTCATTTATCAATCCCACATTTTTTCTCCATATCTATCTATTTAGCATCTACTTGCAGCAGCAAGAAATGTTCAGACAGCAGAGGTCTCGGAGGAGGTAGTGTTTTCATGATGCAAACTTTGCCTTCCTCTTCAATGCCTAGGATTTCCTAGTGTTTGCAGAAAGTCAGTTCATGGATGAAATAAATGAAATACAGATAATGTTGGCAGTCAGGGAAAAATCACTTTGAGAATCATGGAATCATGGAATGGTTTGGTTTGGAAGGTGCATTTAAAGGTCATCTCATACAGTTTCCTTTGGCTAAATATATATAATTCACTTTTCCTCAATTCAGTCCGTAACTTTTTCCATGCAGAAAAGTTACAGACTGAATTGAGGAAGAGTAAATTAAATATATTTCATATTACCATAGCTCTACTGGTAGTTTTTAAAATAACATTATGTACCAGTACATAACATTTTTGTAGCCAGTTGAATGTCATCCATAAAAAGTACAGACCGCCATAAGCACCACCATCATTCATCCCTGATGCAAGATGCATTTCCTTTAAATTATATTGGAAATGACAAGTACCAAGGCACAGATATCTTTCTAAAGCAGATTGAAACAAATAAAAATCCAGCCAAAAGAAAATGTTACACACCATATGTCACAGAAGGAACAAACCAGACATGATATATGTTCATCATATGCTAGAAAGTTCTCAGTATGAAAACAGCAGTTGAAAAGAATAACACATTTGAAAGCCACAGCAAACTGCAAAATACTTCTGATTTCATGTAAATAAAATGCCTTCTGCCTGCCTTCAGTCTATTTCTACAGAAGAAATGATGGAAATCATTAATTATATTGCAGCACAGTAAAGAGCCAGGCCCTCCTAAAGCAGTAGATATTTGGTTTTCTGTACTTCCCTCAAGACAACAAAAATATGTAAGAATAGAAGTTTTTTTTCTTTCTCTTTGTACATAAAAATTGATTTTATTTTGATAAGACTTAATAACTTTGTGTACTAAAAAGTTTATGTGCCTTCTTCTTATTTAATGTTTTAGTTTCCACATTATTTGGTTGGTTGTTGACTTGAACAATTATATACAAAGCTACTAAATCAGCTGTTTGGTAAGGTTTAGGAAGTTTATTAGTCTACTCAGTATTAAAACTTTTGCCTAAGTATAAAGGTACAATGACTTCCAACATTTAATCAGCAAGTGGGGTAGACGTGCAAGGTAGTAGCTCACTAATCCACTGAAATGCGTATATCATTGTTAGGTGAAAAGTATGGGAAAGAAAAAGTAGCAAGTAAGCATTTTGCATTCAGGAACAAATACTTAATACTGTAAATTAAGTTATGTCTAATGGAAGAAAATTTACAACCAGCATAGAAAATTGTATTAAGAATTCCCTGATGTATATAATTGTGCCATATTCATCTTCTTCTTTTTCTCTGACTCAGAGAAGTAGCTAAATGTATCTTAGCCTTGGCATATATTATTTCTATTAATGTAATAAAAATGGTTATAATATTTTGCTCTCTCTTTTTCATGTATTCCCTAGAATGAACCACTGGTGGGCAGCAGCCAAGTGCAGTGTGGGTGAGAGGAATTGCATGCTATAAATGAAACTTTACCAATCAATGCAAATAGTTATGTAAACCAGAGAGATCACATTGGAGGACAAGGGTGTTTTTGCTATCAGATATTATGCTTCAAAAATTCATCACACTGCATTCTAAAATTTGGGCTGGCTACTGAAGTAATTCAGAAATCAATATTGCAAGCATTAGAAAAAGACACTGAAACAATAGAATTCAGAGTACAATAGGAGTGATTTTGGTCGCTTCAGACAGCACAGTACTTCCATTTTTAAAGGTATTTTCGCAAAAAATGTAGGTGTCATACATCAGCAACGAATCATTGCAACAGTCATGTGAGCTTTTTGTCACATCTTAAAAATTCAGAGTCACAGGAGAAAAGGAAAAAAATGTAAAAGTTGCATGAATTCAAGGAAAAATGGCAAGACACAAAATGTGTGGGCATACCAGGAATTGCTTCCAAGTAAAGGTGGGGAAAACTGATAATGAATGACATCAGGGAACTATTTGTCCTGCACATTTAAATTTAAATCTCCTGGAATCTGAGAGTTTTACTTGCTCGATTAAAAGGTGCACTTGAAAGGGACTGCTTGGCACCACAGCAATGTCCAAAGTCAACAGCAGCAATTACATTTCCTAACTCATACTATCAACAGTTATTGCCAATTCCTTTTAGAGTATAGTTACTGTTATTATGGTTGACACTGATTTGAACAAAATTGCGCTTGGAGGTAAAGAAACTTTTCTCATTTTCTTGCTTTCTTGTTCTTCAGTTTAGTCACTGATGCTGATGTTCAAATGCTATATTTGGTAAATTCTCCTACAACAGCCTATTTTAGGAAAAACCAAAAACCTTCCTGAGCCACATGCAGCAGAGTGTAAGAGACATGGCATGTACCAGAGGGCTACTTGTTAAACCTAACAAGCTGCTCTTGATGCTGATATGCTCATTCTGACTGTGTTTTCTTTAAAAGCATACATCTCCACCTCTGCAATATATCAGTATCACTAGCACAGGTCAATACCTTTAATTTAAGCAAAAATTTGTTATAACTGTGTGATAATGGGTGGACCTTGTTTCTGAAGTGCAGTATTCTTTATTTACTACTTATGATCATCCAAGATGTCTGTTATTTCCTCTCCTGAACTGAAATCCCTCACAAACTTAGTAAAAGATACAATGATCCCTGGCAAAAATTCTTCTTAAAAATATGATATCAATTAATTTGACCTGTTAGCTTCCAATTTTAGGAATCATTACTCCATATAAGCAGTAACACATGAAAGTTTGTTTCCACTAAATAAGATGATGGCATATAGAAGATATCCTGTGAGAAAGGTTTAAGTAGTATTTATATTTAAGTAATGTACTTTAGAAGAACATTAAAATTAAAACTGTGATATTATTAACAATAGAGTGTATTAATACATACTCCAAAACTGAAACAAATAAGCATTATCGCTTTATCAAGTTGTGCCTCCTGACCTAAAAATATTTTGTGTAGACTGACCACAATTTAACTTAAAATATAATATTGTTATAAGTTTAGCAACCCAATTCTGCTACAGAGTGACTGTTTCCAGCCTCTTTGGCACAAAACTTCTCTTTGGTTCATAGACATATTAGTTCATTGAGGGTTTACATGCTCATTCCTCCTTTGTGGACAACATCCTTTATTCTACCTGACTCTTCTTTCCCAGTGTTTATCTCCACCCCTTGATATGTTTATGCATAACAGTTATAACTCTTCCTTTTGCTAGACTACACATACTTAGCTTATCTTGGCTTTTGTTGTACTGTAGGTCCAACATTTCCCTGATCATCACTGCATATGTTTTAATGTCAATATTTTTTATGTTGAACATGGCCATCCAGAAGTAGACACGGAGTTTAAGAGGAGGGTCTCTCTGAATTCTTGTATTTGCTTGTTAATGAAGAAATGGGTTGAAGGAAACCTCTCGAGATTCACTGTAGGGAACATTTTGCAAGTGTACCTCATGCTTGTGAGTTATTAACGTGAACAACTATTGCACCTGTATATTTCATTTCCTCTGTTATTTCCACCTGGAGAATTAAAAGGATATAGAAATTCTTCATATTATTACTCTTAAAGAATTAGGTCACTTTCTGTAATATTATGTCTTTCTATTTCCATTACTTCCAGTCTCAAGGTATTTGATTTCTCCCTGTATGCCAGTTTAATCCTTCATCATGTTATAAGTGACATTCAGACCCATAGAACAGTCATTACTGAATTGTTATCACTTTTTTTTACAGTGAGATTGGAAATTGTCCCCTTTGAAAAGTTCACAGGGCTCTAAGCCCATCTGTGTATGCCACCCATATCCTGAACCATACCTGCTGAGCAGGAGCAAGCCTCAAGTGCCTGGCAAAGACCATACCATCATATTTCTATCACTAACTGGTGACATCTCAAACAGCCAGAATTTAGTTTGTGGAAAAAACTTGGGATGGTACCACTTCTTTCATCCTCTCATCTCAGATTCCAGTCCTCATGAGCACATAGCCTGTAGAACATCTTTTGGTTTATCTCTCAGAATAATTCTGATTCAGATCTGCCTTTCATATAGGAGAGAAAGATACATCACATCTTGAGCAGAAAAGAGCTATTATTTTTTCCTCTTCCTTATTTGGCTGTTTTGTTTTTTTGGTTTTTTTTATGGTTGATGTTTTGGGTTTTCTAAATGGAAGAAAAAAAAGTGAGGCTTACCTAACTCATTGAGTTATGTTTTGCATCAGCATTTCACTATGAGTGAAGAATCAAGATTAAGAAATTGTGCATGTAGTTAAATTTGGCACTAGCTGATTGAATTCCACTTAGTTGTGAATGTATGCTTTTTCCATTCTATTTTTTCAATGAATGCCAGCTGAATAGACCACAGTGGATTAAACTGAGATTATGACAACATGAGTACACAACATGGAATTGCTAATTTCTCTACTGCATATAAATGCAGTTAGGTAAAGTGCATTTTATAGCAACTGAACTTTGATGCATACAATTTTCTTTAGGTAAAATAAATTGAAACTTTCTTATACATAATTAAAATATTATATCATGATGCAAAATTTTGTTGTAAGCCACTTCCAGACCAATAATTCCTTTCTCTCTAAAGATGCCTTTTTTAAACTAACTTACACTTAATTAAATAATATTTCCTAGCTTGTGAAAAGACTAATACCAAGAATATTTTGCAAGGGATTTGTTAGGATAATGATATCTGAAAGTGATTAATTTAGAGACATATATAAACACTTCCAGTCTGTTGTGAACTATCACATTACTGCATAGACATTAAGGAAATTACATCAAATTTGCGTTACAAGTGCAATCATGTATATCATAGCTGTGACCTGTTTTTTCTCTGGGGTGGGACAGAAGAGACACTACAACTTTTTTTCTTTCCAATACCTGCCTAGACATTTCTCTACTCCTACTAACACCTTTCTTACACTGTTTTAAACCAAGTCAGTGAAATATCTGAACTGGAATAATTCCACTGTTTCTTCAAGCCTGATTTCCGCATTAATACAGAAAGAAAAGGTCTGTGCCCTTATTCACATACTGTATTTTAATTGCATATTATGTGACTACTTTGTACATCACATGCAATGATGCATAAAACCATGTACAGTCTAATGAATCGTAAAAAATACCATTGGAACACAGGATGCTGTGTACTTTTTGCATATCTGTGCTATTATTATTCAAACTGCATGTAAAGGAAGGACATCAGCTTGGGAACAAAGTTATTCCCTAGTTTTGTCTCTGTCAGACTCTTATATGTCCTATTTATCTAAGGCTCACCTACACTAGGAAAGAGTCCAGCACTATAGGTGTAAACCTGCTGAACAAAAGAATCTGTGCTGAAGGGTTACCTACGTGATGTATCCTACAGACATTTTCGGACATTTTGGGATCATTTCTTCAGATAAACTCTATGACTATTGAGTAGCAGGGGCTGCAGCTTGTGAGTTACACTCCTAGACTGGACCTACTGATTTATCCAACATCTAGCCCAAGTGTTCCAAAGCATGGTAAGTGACTCGGATGTCAAATATTCATTTCAGGTCCGCACTAAAACCTTAGTTTGCCATAAGTTACAAAAAGCCTCAAGGGAAAACAAAGATGAGTGTAAAACACATATTCATAAAAAGATTCGTGTACTTTTCTCATTGCATCACAAATAAGCTAAGAATTTTTTTTTTCGGGAAATCAAGAATAAAACATCTAAGTACTTAAAAATGGATACATATTAAAAAAATATTGAAATACTTCTAATAATAGTTTGATCTACTATTTGTTACATTTCGTTAAGTATGCTAAATTTAAATAGATACACATATTTACTTCTGAAAAATAACCAAATATTAGGAAGATTCAACCAGCTGAATCCTTACTTTTTTCTTGCTCAGTGATGCTAAGAGTCTACACTAAAGAAAAAATATACTGTTAGGAGTTGTTTATTGAATACTTAAACCTGACAGTGATGACCAGTTAAGCTGTAGCTTTAAAGTACATGTGTTAAGGAAAGTAAACCTTACAGTTCATCTATGATCTCTGCTGAAGACTTAATATGTGATAAGTCACAAATTCTCATGGCTAAACCAATAATGTGTGTTTCTTCTCTGTGAGGAACATAATCTCTCAAATTAGACTTCCATAAGCATTCTTACACCCTGCGCTAACAGGGGAGCAGTTAGCAATGTGTCAAGGAAAAGTTGCTAGAAACACCTCCCAACTGCTACACAAGGAATACAGTTCTGAAGATTTAAAAACGTTACAATGTTTTCAGAATCCCTACTATCCCTCTGTTTCTGCTGATGCAGTTTGGATCGCACAATAACAGAGCTACAGAAACCTCAGTGGGGAGAGGCCTCTGTGAGTCCCCAGAATTGTTTCCTGCTTGAAACCTGACAACCAACCAACAGTGGAGCAGATCAGCCATAGCTTTGTACAGCTAAGTCTTGCAAATTCCTTAGGAGGGAGCCTCTACACTTGCTCAGGATGCCCTGTCCCAGTTTCTGGGTCCCCCTTCACGCCATGCCAACAGCATTCTATGGGTGGGGTGACACCACCTCTGCCAGTGCTCTGCAGGGCTTGCTCTGACTGCTCTTGCCTATCTGTACAGTGTGTTAAATTGTATTGATTGCACCTTAGTCCTCTCCCTCCTCCTCTATCATTCCTGATATTGCATTACCTACTGCATTCTTGCTTCCAAAAGCTAGAGTTTGGTCTCTAACCTGAAAGGTGGTGGGGGAAGCCCATTGAATTTTGCCACCTTTTATTAGATTATGAGATTCTATGCAGCTGGATCTACCACTGTAATTACTGAACTGCAGCCAGGGATCCAGGAGCATCCTTTAGAAACTTTATGTAACTGAGCAACTGAGTACTACTATGTATTGAGGAGGAGTTCTCAAGCAATTAATTATCTTTCCTATTAAAACAAAATAAATAGACTTCCAATGTCAGATTGTCGAGGTTCAAGTTCTAATGACTACGACCTGTTACAGATTTTTCACAGAGGTTAAAGAATTGATAACCATTGCTGCATGCATGTGCCACCTACATCTCTGAAAGAACACAATAGGTTGATATTTTACTACTCCATTTAAAGCACTGTACTCAGGTCTTGAATGAATTTTCTTCAGGTATACAGGCTGTGTCTTGCAAACCAACTATATTTTGTAACATTCCTCTCTCTATCGTCTTGTCAAAAGTAAGAAGTTCATGGTAGCCAACTATGGCTAGTTTCAGCATCCAAAAGATATAAGATTGAAAAAAAATATATGTAAAGACTTTAAAGAAAGATTTACAAAATATATTCCTGTTAGGATAACACAGGTAACTCCTCCTTACTTCAACAGTACAGTCATATTTTCAGGTGATGGGCAGCGGGATTTAAGCAGAGCTATCCACTTATTGCTTTCTGGCCTGAACAGTGTACTAGTACGTTTTGGAAGAGTCTAGAGAGAAGCTTGGCTCCAGAACATTTAGGAATCACAGGGGCCTTTTGGCTTTACATCTAAAAATTACAGAAGTACATACAATCAACTGTGAAAGACATTCCATTTCTGTGATATAAATGAAATAGCAAGAGGGAAAGCAATACAACTTCTTCCTTTCCCACAAAAACTATAAGGCTTGATGCCAAAAGTCTATAAGGATTTTATTGCTTAAATACTAACTGTCTGCTGGCATCTGGACTCTGCAACATGTTTATTCTGATGCAAAGCCAACAACATTTTTTTTAATCTAGGAGAAATTATCCTTCTCCTAACGAAGCAGTTAACTGCCCTCTGCCTAGAATAGTCATAAAATGCTAATTTACACAAGGTCATGAGAAAGCAGAAGAGCAGAGCCCCGTGGGCTTCCATGTCATACCAATAAGAACAATCCAGTCTTTTCCCTAAAGCCAGTAGCCTCCTTCTTAAGTGTCACTGAGCTTGATTTGTTCCAACACAAGCATGACGTTTGAGGGTTTCTTTTTCACTGCAGCCTTGCTAACATGTTTGCAGTGTCAAGAAAATGTTTGCATTTCCATCTTTAACATCAAAGTATGAGGTCTAAAAGCAATTTTTAAAATTAAAAATTAAACATAATACAAGATTCTGGAGGTAACATTTTCAGTATAGGGTTTTGCTTTAACCTAGCCAAATTCCAGAGTAAAACCAAATACTTCAATAAAGAATTATGCAAATCAAGCATTTGCCACTGGCATGGTCTACTCATCATTTGAGAGATGTTCGTATTATAAACAGCCACAGAAAACCTTTTCTGTATGTCAAGTCACTTCAGCTTCACAACAAGGTGGACATCAATTTGTAAAAAAAATTTGGCAGGGTGTCTTTACCTATTTTCTTTCAATACAAATCCCATGAGGAGAAAAATCTGATCCAGGACAAAATGGGTGTGGAGAGACTTTAAAACTGGTTCACTTTTTCTAAAGCGAATTCCACATTAACCAGGCTGTCAACAGCCAAAGTTAAGCACACACTTGTTCAAGTCAGGTTATCTTTTACTGCTTCTGCCTTTAGATGTTAGTCACAATGCAGCTCTAACTTCTGTTTGTGCGGGGAATGTCTTTTGGCACAAGGTACTCATCAAGCGAATGACAGGGAGATCTTTGCAAACTGAAACAATTCTACTGGCTGAAACTTAAAGCCACTGCAAGTGGTACAGTCACTGGTCACACTGTTGTTTCTGAAGCAGCTACGCAGTATTTGCCCTGCCCTAAAGTGCTCATGCCGTGAAGGAGCAAGTCTTTGAATTCGTAGCTCAGACACTTCCACTATCCTGAGCTGTTATCTGCACATCTACCCATCTGCACCCTGGGTTACAGCAACAGGACTACAGCCAGTAGGCCTAGGCAAGTTATTTTTTCTCTTCGCTCAGCACACATTTGCATGATATAGAA
The DNA here is from genome assembly GCA_013400235.1 of Oriolus oriolus. Classification (NCBI taxonomy): domain Eukaryota; kingdom Metazoa; phylum Chordata; class Aves; order Passeriformes; family Corvidae; genus Oriolus; species Oriolus oriolus. The sequence goes on from VXBT01011829.1 coordinate 705,062, forward strand.
TACTGAGTCCGGTTTTAGGCTCAGAAAATAAAAGTGTTGATCAAATAAAGTAGGCACAGCATGGGAACCTCCACAACGATCAGAAGCAGGAGCACTCATCCTTTAAGGAGAGGCTGAGGCAATAGGATTTGTTCAGGTTGGGGAGGAGATGGCTTTGAGGGGACTCAGTACTAATTCTGGTTCCACCACTCAAGAGCAATGATCAAGCCTCAGTGATGCACAGTGGGAAGATGAGAGTCAAAGGCATAGGTTGAAACAGGAGAGGTTCAGTCAAGCAGAGATTGTGCAAGCCAAATCCTTGAGCATTTCAAGATGTGTAAGACCAGCTAAAGCACTGAGCAGACCAGCCTGACCTCATTCATAGCTGACCTTACTTTGAGCAGGAGGTGAGACCAGACCTCTCCAGAGATGCCTTTCTAACCAGCCTTATCCTGTGAACCTACCATCCTGTGTTGAGATTCAGATTTATGTTTTCTCAGCTTCATAATACCTCTTATGTGTAAAAAAATGGAATAATTACTCATGACACTGTAGTCTGATCAATAATGGTTACAGCTACATTGTTCACAGAGGGTTTCTCCATCCGACTAAATTTGGTTTCTGAAAACAAAGGTATCAGTTCTTAAAGATGTAAGATGCTATATTCTGTTTAATATTCAGATTTAATTCCAGGTTTGACCAACTTTTCTACTGCAAAGCAGAGCTAAATTCCTTTTTTATATGTCAGGAGTTGCATAAAAACTCAAACATCATCACAGATGGTGAGTATGTTTTTGTGACCATTTGTAATGTGATAGTTTGTGGGTCACTCCACAATAAATGGGCATCTGGAATGGCCATTAAGGTTTGTCAAAATTATTACACATCTTCAAATGACGGTGAGAATGGGTGGGTTAAAACTTAACCTCCGTAATAAGATCCATCCATAATTGGCAGAGAGTGTAACAATGCCCCAGCTGTGCCAAACCAAGAGTAAGAAACATCCACCTTGCCAAGAGAAAAGCTTGCTGAGGATCTTCTCTCAGAGGAAGAAGTCCTGAATTAGGCAGGATGTGAAGGAAACTGAGTAGCCTTAGCAAAATAAAGAAAGTTTTTCCATAAGTAAAATCTGGCTAAGAGACATGACAGACAAAGTAGGAATAAATAGTCACTTTTCAACATGAAGAGAAGTAATTTGTGGAGTTCAAAAGGGTCAGTACAAGGACGATGTTGTGTTCAGATTTGGTATAGAGGAGAGGGTAAACCCTGAAGAGACTTGTGGTTTGCTAATACCTACTGTCTCACGGGAAGCAGGTGCCAGTATCCCTGCTCCACCTCTTAGCCACTGACAGAAGACAGAATTCTGGCTCTAGTCTTGTGGTCTTATCCAGTAAGACTCTAAGAAGATATAATGAAAAATAAACTGTAGGAGAAAAAAACAACCATAAACTATTGCAGACCCAGACCAGAAGAGCAATAAAATGGAAAAGATTGTCAGACATGTATGCTTCTACACATTAATATTTTAATGAGTGCTTTTTCTTGCAGTATTGGCAACCTTTCTGCTTCAGTTATGTAGAATGACTCCTGCCATTTTTAGAGTACAATATGTCAGAATCCAAGAACACAGAAACCTTTATAAACAACTCATTAAAAAAAAAAAGAAAAGAAGTCCTCAAAGAAGCAGAACTGTAAGTCAAACCCCATCAAGCTAATAGACAGAGACTGCAGAAGACAGCTGCTTTCTGTGAAGGCTACAGAGAGGTGTCTCCATTGTCTGATATATTTGGAATAGAAAGGAGAGAAAAAAAGGTAGAGATGGTAACAGTGGCAAATGGGGCTGCAAGTAGCATGCTAAGGAATGAGCAGTACATCAAATTGTGAGACACAAGACAAGAATGTCTGTCAGCATTCTTATGCCATTTCCTTGAGTGCCTTAAGTGAAGCCATCCAAACTTCCCTTAGAGAAATACTGTGTTCTCACAGTACTGGGTTTTAGTGCTTTCCAACACAGTGAGGTCAGCAAGAAGGTGTGAATATGTTCAGAATCTGAACCCAGCTATGCTAGGAGATCTTTTAGTTCAAACCTGACCCCAGACATATCACTAGCAATTAATGCAGGGCATTTTCCTTTTTTTTTGTCTCAGAAGCGACTGTAGATTGATTATTCCTTTTTTTACAAATGTGGGAAAAAAATGTCACCAGCTTATTATATGCTATTAATGTTAAATAACAACAATGAAAAAAGCCACACCTCATTTGTTAATATGATACCTTTTGTACACCTGTCACAATACTGGGAAACTGAAGGGCTTAATCTTTGATATTACATATTTACAAGCCTCGCAGATCAAACTCAAATGGTTTTTCAACTGTACTTTACCTAGAGCAAGAAATGTCTAGGCAGATAGCCCAGAGCATATTTAGAGCTGCCCTGCAGTCAGGGAGACACATGAAGTGAGTATACAATGTCAAAGTACTGCAAAAATAAGTCAGCTAGAATATAATTGGCTTGGATCATAGGTCTACAGAGCTAAGACACCAGAGCCATTGGTAAATTACACAGACACTTTTACTTGATTTCCTGTTTTTTCAGCTCTGAAGTGATAATTCTGGTGAAGATGATAAAGACTGTTGAAGAGGTTTTATTTAATACAGATGGACATGTTAATGCAGAGTGATCTACCCATCCCTCCAATTAGCCTACTAGGTGCAGCTTGATATAAAGCAGAGACTGAAGCCCTGAGGACATGAAGCAAGACAGGGAGAGCAACATAGCTCAGCATGTTTTCGGGAAATCCAATTATTTGTCTGAAGCTTTGAATTCAAAAGTGGATTCAGAAAGTCCTAAAGCAATTATGATTTGCACTGAAAGAGACTGGCTAAAGCCAGCAGCTAAACGTTTGTATTGTTTTTGGCTTGTGTGCTCCATTTATACAGTAAGGCCCTTTAGCACAATCATTTCAGCATGTAACTGAAATGAGTTTAGTTTTCAATAGGATTCTTCTTTCAAATAAGTTGATAAGAAACACACCACTGTTCTTATTTTTACTGCAGACAGAAGGGCTCAGAAAAAAATTCTAGATTTCAAAAACTATTTGAAAACTTACGAGCTTTAAAGACAGTGTTGTGTTAGGTATCTTGCACAAGATGATAATGCTAAAACATTTGCCAGTGTGAGTACCCTTCGGTTAGTCTAGTGACTCTTCCTATGTTAGCATGATGTGCTAATGCCAGCATGATCTGAGGCGGGAAACATTCCAACAAGATATGCAAATCCTTTATGCTTGATATGTTTGCTAGTCACTTTGGTGAAGAAAAAAAAAATGTAATGGTATTCTATGCATATTTTAATGCTTTTACCACCACCAAGTGCTCTGTATTTCTGAAAATGTACCTACTAATTTGGATACTTAAATATCCATAGTTATGTATGCTCCATACATAGTCCATATATATTACAACCTTAAACCATCTTATTAATTGTATTGAGAGATACCTGAAACCATTCTAATGAAACCAAAGTATGGAGAAATTATCTTCTAAGATTTTATAACTTTATCTCCTGAATAGAAAATGACCCTGTACATCTTTATTTAAAATCACTGTACTCATAATTTATGTGCAAGAATTTATGTCTTCCCTTTGTATTCTGGTAATGAACACTAAGCATGTAATTTTTTTTCCAAATTCACCAAAGGTAGCAGATGAAGTGCTGTGAGGCAGGAATCTGTTAACACTAGGAAATTTATTTTTTACATATATGTATTTAATGCATACATTCTTTAAAAGTCAGTTGTAGGCTAATTTGTTTTAATTTCAGAGACTCTTTAGAGATTATAGCAGAGGAACAATGTGCATTTTAGTCATATTCTTCTAATTTTTAATCATTTATGTGTCTCTTCTTGAAGATAAAAATCTATTCTATAAAAAACTTTCTCCTGAGCTGTAGCTGCTACATATCTTTTTTAAACAGCAGTAAAAATACCTCATAAGCAAAGTTGGCCCAAAACTGGGATTCCAAGTTCACTGGAAGTTTCTTTTTAATTTAGTTTTGATCTGACCTGTGGTGGCTGTTTCCAATGTCCGTAGCCCAGGCAAACTCTGCAGGAATCCAGGCAGGGTTCTCTTTGAACTCTGTCTTGAGTTTGCTAAAACCTCATTGAACCCAAGATGTTTTAAATGAAAGACTTCAGACTGTATGAAGTAGCATTTTTTGACAAAACTTTGTTTCCTTTGATAATTTCTGAACACTTCTATTTACAACATGCTTTGATTGAAGACAGACTGCTATGATGAAATGACAGACGTTTCATAATTATTCCCTTCCAAAGTCTTTTGGATGCAAGCCTCATCATAATTCACAAATGGGTTAGTCTACTTCTCTTTGTGTTTTCAATCATTTAATAAGAACCAATGTCTACTTGAGTAATTATCTCAGCATATTTTAATAGACTTCTAAAACAAAATCACAATGATAACCTTGTGCCTAATTTCCAAGATTAGTTATCAGAAAAACTGAATTCTGGCCAGTCTGGCTGCAAATACTGTGTCATGGGTTTTGGCCTGCCACAAAAAACCTCCAAGAATGTCTATAGAAGCTTTTGTGATGTGTCCTAAGGCTGCTTTCTCTGTTAGATCTCCAGTCCCAAACCATAATCATCCTTTTCTACCATTCCAACAATTTCCTTGTTTTTTCTGATTATTACTTAGGCCTGTTGCTCATTGATACTAAGTTTGGTTTTTGTCAGCATTGAATGTCTGACACAAACCATCCCAATGTGCCAGGATAGTTACCCAGCCCTGTCCCAAGTTGTTTTGATTGTTACTGTGGAAAAAACAATGCTGTTAATCCTCTCCCTTGTATATGAGTAGCTAACAACCAGTGTAACAGAGACTGTGTTGGAAAGTGCTCCAGGCACACCACCCCTCTGATTTAGCATCTCTGGGCAGCTGACCAGACTGGCTGAAGGATGGGATGATCCTGCTGTTAGTTAATTGTGCATATGTAAAAGTTAGAATCAGACCGTCACGCTGCATAACTGCAATTAAGAAGCCAGTCTCCATATTCAGCAGTTCTCATGTGGGGTTTCTGCATTACTAAACACTCTTGCTAGTTAGTTTACTTCCTGAAGTGTTTGCAGGAAGCAAACATATGTGTCCAGAACTATACTTCCATATGAATACACTCATATAGATGCACACAGACATAAGTGTAAATATTTGTGCATGAAGGACACATAAAAGCTTTTGGGATGCTTTTAAAGTGTATAGTGAAACAATAATTCCAACAGATGCAGGATGCTTTGCAAATTAATGCTCCTCTGATTATTTAAATGTTTGAGAAATTCTTTACCTGATCTTCATTCTTGCTATGAGCTGTGCCAGTCAGTTCTTACAGTAAATCTCTTTATCTTTCTCTGCTGGGAATCTACAGAAAAAAGAGTCTGAAACTCCCTTGTTAGGAAGATGTCAGATCCTTAATTCAAGCAGAAATTATGTACCAAAAAAAAATTAAATATTAAGTTCAGTTCTTATGGATAAAATAAACCTGGTATCACAAGCATGACCAATCTTTTTCTATATCATCCTCAATTAAAAAAAAAAAACGAACATTTTCATTTTTTAAGGAAAGAGTAGGGAAAGAACCACAGATTACAAAAATAAATAAATGGATAATAACTGTATAGTATACACAATAGAAATGCATTATGTTATCTTAGCTTGTACCCAAATGTGGATTTGGTTCATAGAATATAATACATCTTATGTTTCTGTTGTTTTCAGTTTCAAATATATTCATACACACACACACATACATGTATACAAACAAGGCTTTTTCTGAAAACTAGTTCAAAAAGTCAAAATATTCCAAAATATCACTACAGATACCTATACAGCACAAAGATGCTTCATAAATGCTTTAAAAATTAAGTGTTTCTAGCCCTCTTGAAGAGTAAAATATTGATTGTCAGATTGTGACATCAGAGCATCAGAAGAGTCACTGGTATAGAAATTTCTCTTCTCCAGCTGGAGCCATAAGTAAAGCTTGTTTTGGAGAAACCTCTAATCAATATCCCTATTTTGACTGCATTTTTTAATGAAGTTGCACCTTAATAATATTCAAAATTATGAAATTGCTGCTCTCTCTTTCTGAAAAGAAGAGGCGAACAGTGAATATAGTGCAGAAATCTGTACCTTTTGCTTCCGTGGTGGAACGTAAGACAGAACTGACCTATGAAGTCCTAAGTGGTTTGGTTTGGGCTATCTAAGTGCCTCTCTAAATACATTACATTACATTAAGTTTAGTCTTTGAAGGTATTTGAAGTAGATTTCTTTTAAGAAAACAAGACAGAAGCATTAGTGGAGTGTTCTGCATTAAAAGCCTCACTGAGCTGCAGCTTTGTTTCATTATGTAACTGCAAAGTTTTGTTTGGCTTTTTTTTTTTCATACACCTTTCCAAACTCTTTACCATGAGAAAGATTTCAGGGTTTATGGCACAATGATGCTTTGGCAACACCAGTCTGCAGTGGAAAGACATTTTTGACTGTGATTATTAAGCAACAGGGCAGATTTTAGAAAGCAAACAGTCCTTTGGAATTCCAAGAATTAGAATAAAGTTTATCTTGAATAGATTTTATTGCTCCTTTTATTATTCTGAATATTAAGTGCACACTTTGGGCAGTAGTAATGTAAAATTATTTACGAATTGTGAATAAACTCCATGTGAAAGTTTTATCCAGTGAAAATGGTGTTGTATCAACTCCTTTGTGACCACATGGAAAAAGCCAGAACAGGTGTATATTCACAGGTATTGCATGGAGTGAAACTCCACTATTTGCATTAAAACACAGCTAAGCCTTTACAAACCATGGTTTAATGTTTTCCTCAACCTAGGTTTAAGATACTGGTAAACCCCATATTTAATGCCTTTACAACATCTGCACTTACAGAAATGGCATTATGATAGTAGATTTTCAACCTTTGAGCATTTAAAGGACAAGCCATAGAATAGCTCTGATGGCTCTATCTTGCTAGGGAGGGCAGCTGAGGAGGGGGAAGGCCAACACTCATTTTGTGGAGCTTTATGGAGAAGCTTGTGTGGAAGTCTGTGCCCTGTGAGTCCTTTCAGTTTCCCTTCTCCAGTCACTGCCATTGCTCAACTGCTCCTCTTCCCACAACCTTGAAGCTCACCTTGAGTTTTAATTTCTCTGTGCCACAGAATAACAGAATCACAGAATGTGCTGAACTGGAAGGGACCCAAAGGGATCACTGAGTCCAACTCTTGGCCCTGCACTGGAACGTCCCCAAGAGTCACACCACGTGCCTGAGAGTATTGTCCAAGCTCTTCCTGAGCTCTGTCAGGCTTGGTGCTATGACCAGTTCTCCAGAGAGCCTGCTCACTTATATCTTTGTGTACAAAATGTTAAAAGTTGTTTGATCCTTCTTTTCTCTTCTTTCAGTGTAAGTATTACTGTCGAATTCGATTACACTGCAGGAAAATACATCAAGAAGGCAGTTTGTGCATGAAAAAAGACTATTTCATTAAAAGGTTATTACATTTCTCCCAGCTTCCTGCTTTTGAAGTTAGTTATGTGTGCTGAATGTGGCTTTGTTGGGAACTATTCCAAGCTCCACCACCTTATGAATTGATCTGAGAGGTACATTGGGCTAGAATGAAAAGGATTCCATGTCTTGTGACAAAAGGGATGCCAAAGATTTTTTAAATTCAGCTTCCTGAGTTCCTGATCTGGTTAAAGATGGAGAAATAGGTGCCTAATAACAAGACCCCAGATGCTAATATTTTTTCTGAGGAGCTGATAAAACTAACTGACACCAAGGCAAGAGAAGAGTTTGTAGCACCTGGCCAAGTTAGGGCTGAACACATTTGGAAAGAATAATGCAGGATATGTTTTGGGGACAAGATCAGTCTCAAGGCCTGAGTGTTTTATAATAAGTTTTTATAAGCTTTTCTCTGCCTTACTTGTGGGTTTAGGAAACTATTTCTCTCCTTAATAGAATTTGGTTTCTGAGGAGGGGAGTTATTCATGAGCATTTCTGTCCCCCTTCCCCTGCACCACAAGTTGGTCACTAGATACTGAACAAGGAACCTGTAATGAAGAACATTAAACCATAAATAACTGCAGGATCCTTCTCTGGGGTTTGCTATATCAGGAATCACTGCCCAGAATCTTCTTATACACTTAGGCTATTTAGAGATTTCATTCACACCAGGTTTTACAGGTGAAGAAGCAGCAGTCAACTCCTCCCATGCAATAGGACACGACAGTCAGCTCATTGCTATGTTTTGACTGCCAGTCTCTGCCCAAGCAGTTTTCAGCTTACAATACAGATTTCTCAAGTGAAAGCCGTAATTACTCACTCATAGGATTTGATGGGCTAAGTGTTCTGTTATTGTGTTGGAAGCTTTGTTTGCAGAGAAAAATCAACATTAGTGGAGCTGGAGTGGAAAAAATGAATTGCTCTAACCTACTGGACAAAACACTTATAGAGAAAGAATTCATCTGAGCTCTCATTCCTGATCCAACAATTCCTGAATTACACTGTACCCTGCAGCTTGAAGTTACCCAGCTCCAGGGACAGAGTGTTAGTAAGGAGTGAAAAGGATTTATTTATTTTTTATTCATCAAGAGAGAAAATTCCAAACCACAAGTCCCAGGAGTCCAAAGCAAGGTGTTCAAATCAATTGTTCTGCTGCTGCTAAGTTATAACTTGATTTTCCCGTCAGCAGGCTGAGGCACTCTACCTCTACATATTCAACACATGCTTGCATTCCTGTTTTGTTGAGCTCATCAGAGATGCCTAACTTCTCTTTCACATAGCAGAGAAAAACTTTTTATGATCTGAGAAACTCAGGCTGCTTTCCATGTTGCAGCTTGGCAAGTTTAAGGGGAAAACACCCTCCAGACCATGCCCTTCTGAGTATACCAGAGCTCTGTAGGTAAGAGGATTGTTGGTGTGGCGTCCATATACGCCTGGCAGGCCCACAGAGACATTCTCCAGAGCAATAAATGTGCACAGAAAATTAATGAGAAGAGTCCTCACTCCCAAACAATATCTGGGTTTAATAATTTAGATAGCTGATTGTATAAAATCTCTTTCTTGAGGTTTTGGTTTTTGTTGCTTGGAAATTTTACTTAAAAGTTCACTGAAATTATTCCTAGCATTAAAAATACCATTTTTTTTCAACATGTGACTCCATCCCCTGAGTACTATTGCATTGTTATCTCCAGGTATTTATTTGCTTATACCACACCTGATACTGAGATACTTGGTAATGCATATGATGCCTGGTTTTGCTTCATGGTTTGCACAAATTTATAATGGAGAGTTAGTCAGCCCTACAACATCTGAATTGAGTTTATTACATTAACAGATAAAAACAATGCAGTTTGATCCCATAAATGTGCAGTGTGTCTTGTGTTTGTGATCAGTGGTTTACATCATCTTAGAAAAGCTGTGTTTGGACTATGTGGTCTAATAGAGCTTTCCTATGGCTACATCTTGAGATTCTAAGCTTCCCTTAACTCTGGCAGAAAATAAACTGCAGCAGATTTATTTATACTGTGGTATGAATGGCATGAGACCATTTATTTTAAAAGAAATCTCTTATTTAAAACAAAAAGTGCCCTAGCCTTGGTGAGCTAGTACCCATTACAGGTAAAGATTGTCCAATTCAGTGCCACATGAGGAGTGTACAATTTGCAATGTACAGTCCTTGTTATTGGATGCCTTTAGAAGGTCAGGTGCTTACTCATTAAAGGGCATTGCTAGCTTACAGGTTATTTGTAAGAAGTATCAAACTAAATTGGGGTTTCTGGTAGAAATGCTGGCAATGGCAAAAAAAATGCTCTAATGTTTTGACCTCGCAATATTACATGCTAAAAGACCATCAAGACTGAACGATGCAAACAGCCAAGGGTATATTAAACTAAGCAGACTTTTTTATCTACTTCCAATTTAGTCTTATTTAATTTAGCTTTTAATAAAATGCATTTCTGTTAGCCATCACTTCACCCTATTGTCTGTACAGCTTCAAATGACTGCCTTTTAGAGCTATGAATAGCCAAAGTAAAAATCTATAGTTACATTAGTTGCAGGTTATTGGTCAATAAGTGTTCATTAAACACTACACTTATTCTTTTCAATTTACAGTGTTATTTGTTTTCTTATTTCATTGGCTTTGATAGATCTTTTAAGACTTACATTTGTGCAAGTATCAGTGCCTCTGACAGTAGAGCATAGCCAAGCTCTGCTACCTGCAGCTATAACTCTCAACTCCTACCCACTCTCTTGAAACTTATGGTGATTGACTACTCAAAATATTTGTAGATAAAAATTATTTTGATGCTAAGAAGAATTTTGGTACCTGATTTACTTTAGCCAGGATTATTTAGGATTCTTAATTTTTTTTCTTATTTAAATGGATGATGGAAATCCAAATGAAAGCATATACGTATTTATGATTGGGAAAAAAGGTATTAAACACAAGTGTTAAGCTTAAATATAATATTTTGATCTTTTAACTTTTTAAAAAAACCTTGAGAATCTAATTTGGTGTCTAACTGAATTCATGGCTGTTGATTTGAAGTTTATATTCATTTATTTTGTGACAAATATGGAAGTCTAGTCTTAGAAAACACCTCCCAAGATGGTTCCCAAAGACGGTGACTTTAACAAAATTGCACTAGTTTTAATTTTAATTTTGGTTAAAATAAATGGAGAAAGTGTGAAACAAAGAAAAAAAAATCCACACCAAAATTTAAGCTTGAGGGGATGTTAAGTTACAAGGAACAAATTTATTTTTAAAGTAAAAGTTTTCAGTCTGGTGGTAGATAATGGGAGGAGGGGTTTAGAGCTGCATATACCTAATCCATATTCTGGTTGCTTGAGGAAACAATGATTTTCTGAAACGAAATTTAATTTTATACTTATATATTAGAATATTTTCTTCTGTTGCTGACAATAAATACGTCTTCGTGTATTCAAACACTGACAACAGCAGGAACAAGATATTTGTATAGAAAACAAAGATTTGTGATTTTCTATCAGGACTGTCATCCCACAAAAAAAAAAAAAAAGAAAAAAAAAGACAAAAAAAGACAAAAAAGAAAATAAAGAGGGTCTGGGGCAGAAGAATAGGTGCCAGTTAGTTAATGGAACTACAGGAGAAAAAACCCAAACAAATCTGAATTGCAAATGGATCATCAGGACCATATAATGAAAATCTGTCAAGAACTGTAGGGGTCGCAGTCTTGATCTGTCACAGAGGGGTGTTTATCAGTTTAAGCAAACATTTGTATATTAAACCAGCTCTGCATTCATGGCTGGAAAGATCTGTTAAATTCTATATAGAATGTATCTGGGTTTTACAGCTTCTGAAACAAAATTTTCTGCCACATTGTGCCTTTTGAAGTGGGGTCCTGATTCATGGACTGATATTCTTGAAGAAAAATAGGGAAGAAATTAAAAAAGCGGTCTTGTAGTAGTCTTCGGGTGTCATCTGTATCCTGATAATCCTACTGAAAGTGAGTAAGAGGACTGGGAAACTCCATGCAGAAGATATGCTTTGAGCAATTAAGTATGTCAGCTGATTATCTAAAATCTACTTCAATTAATAGATTTTTACATCTCTCTTTGCATGCCTTCATTTTAGTTTCATATTGTGATTTCCTACAGATTGGATACAAATACAGGAATAGAAAGGAGTGTGGTGGGTTCAGTGGGGCAGTTCATGAATGTATGTGAAATAGTCTTTTCTTGGTAAACTCTATGGAGGTTCACTTCTATACCAAATATTGGGTTTTGGGGTGTTTTTTTCCAGAATGTCATAAGAAGAGTTATTTATAATAGTAATAATTTATTTCACTTCTAGTCTCATTCTGCTCATCCTATTCATTCCTTCCCAACAGAATTCATGATCTGTCCTTGTGGATTTTATCAAAGTGCTTCCCAAGTCAGACTGAGCTGTGTCTTTTCTGCCTTTTCTTCACTGTCACTTCTTCCAGTATCAGCTCCAACAAAACAATTAATAATAGGTCAAATTTCTTCAAGAATAAGTAGTTTGGTTCACTGACTGAGGAAGAATTTTTTCAAGCCACTAAATGTTATATTTGAAGAGGATGTTGTAGTGAATGAGGGTTTTGGCTGCTTAAACAATCACCATAAAATGTATCGGCAAAAAGCAAGTTTTAATATGAATTTATGAAAGAACAGCTTCACAGAGTTCAGTCTCAAGGTTCACTCCATTACTTACTACATGGATGAAACATAAGAAAGAAAATTGGATTAGAATCAATTTGGAATGATTCACACAGAGAACAGGGATGCAAAAGGATAAGGGTGCAAACGACATGGGTGCAAAAAGGTAAGGATGTAAAAGTGTTTGGTAACACTTAACCATTGATTAACTTAACATTTATAAAGTGATTCAATAGTATTAACTACAATTGCAACACGTACTTAATTACAGATTCAAGGCAACAACATTTATGACACAATCTATTTTCACACACACAGGAAAAGAAGTGTATACACCCATATCCACACCGGTACCTATCAAAAATTCTCGGGTTCAGTGAAATATGTCAAATTCCTTTGTGTTTCTCAACAGGCATGGGCTGCACCTCAATGAGTGTGTGTGGACAGGGAGTATCAGATTAGGTTTCATCACCAACAATGGCCTTTTGTGTATTGCAAACTGTATCGTATTGGAGAGCAGGAAGATGTATCAGAACAGATATTTAATGGCAAATCCATCAACTGATAAAGCTGTCTGATAAAATTTTGATGTTTTGCCGTGCCCACGTGGCTATGCTATGGGAACATAGCCTGGGAAAAGTCGTGAGGGAGTTTGCTCTTCCAGGAGCTGTCCATAGTCCATGGCTGAACCTACTGCCAGAAAAATTTGATTTGACAATGGCTGTTTATAATTAATGTGAGCTCTACCTACATCATTATGGTGAACTATGAACTACTAGAGTATCATGAGTGTTTCCTTGTTGAAAAATCATCATATTGTGTGAAGATAAAATGTTCCAGTGCAAAACTGAGTACAAATCTTTGTTTTAATTTATTTTGTAACTGCTATGGTGAGCAATAGTTCATCGAGGCCAGTCTATGAAATAAGTGTGTAAGAAAAGACTTGCACTCTTCTCAGCCATGCTCATAAGAAAGTCTCATCTTGTTTTAATTTTAATGTATTTTCACTCTGTGAAACATAATTTTTATAATATTCTTGATTCTGGTTTGAACAATATTGATAATTCTTTAATTTTTTCAATTGTATAATTTAATCTGTTATCAAAATTCTTTTTATCAAATATTTCCAAGCTAGCAAATGGTCCTTGTGTCCATGACAACTAATAGGTGATAGTTCAAGCTACTATTGAAGATGGTTAGTTCTGGTGGACACTTCAGTCATGGAACATTAAAAAAGTATTAGTTGATTACCCAAGAACAAAACTGAATGCTCTCAGAAAAGGCCAAAAATAAGATGCAAATGCTTAATTTAAACATAATTATAATCTTTCTGTATAGCAAAGTGTCTGACTATACTACTAGCAAATTAAATTAGTCAGAAATGTGTTCTTAGCATTATTCATTTCTTCTAGTAGGAAAGTAGAACATGTGATAAATAAAAAAAAAAATTAAAACATAAATGTAAAGAGCAGGAAAAAACCTATTAGAAGGAAATTATATAAACCTTTATTTTGCTATGATAGAGTGTGAAGGCAAGAGAAAAGAGTCTTTAAAGGCACATTATAAATCCCTTTGAGATAGCTGAACTATGATTTGACCCCTTCCCCTTCCCCTTCCCTTTCCCCTTCTCCTTCCCCTTCCTTTTCCCCTTCCCCTTCCTTTTCCCCTTCCCCTTCCTGTTCCCCTTCCCCTTCCTTTTCTTCNCTCCTTCCTCTTGCTCTTCCCCTTGCTCTTCCCCTTCACCTTCCCCTTCACCTTCCCGTTTACCTTCCCCTTGCCCTTTTTATCTTGCAGTTTAATTAAGAGAGTTTCATATATTCTTTTTTCAAATTCATGCAGATAATTTTTTCTGCTTCAGCCTATCATTTACAAAGGTTGCCAGTGTTGAAATATGGTAGATCTTGTATTATTTTCCTTTTTTTTTCCCCCTCAAGACCAGTGTGTCTACCATGTGAGGCCTCGATCCAAAAAAATCGAGAGCCATTTTTAAATATGTGCGCAATAATGGCTTGTAGCCTTTCCAGAAAGCCAGATTTTTAAAAGCTAGAATAGGACAAAAATATTTGCTGTAAATTTCCCTTTAGCATCCAGGCAATTAGCTCATTTTTCTTTTATCTTCCATAAGCTCAGTACTCTTTGATGTTTTCAAAACTGTCAGGGAAGTGGCCTTTGATGTCTTCAAATCAAAACTAGATATCCATCTGGAAGATACGTTTTAGTCAAGTACACATTATTCAGCTCAGTGCAAGGATAACCAGGTGAAATTCTACAGCCCATGTTTCAAAGGTAGTCAACCAGATTAGCTAATGGTTTTTTTGCCATTACATTTTATGAAGCTATAAAAAATGAAGCACTATGCATCTTTATACAGAGCCTCAAAAGGAGATTGTAAAAAGAAGTATGAGAGAAAGCAGACATTGTTACAGAATGATGAATTTTAGGTCATGATAGGACATAGAACAGTGGGGAAAAATCAGATCAGAGGTGGACAAGCTTTTATGCAAAAAATGTCCTTTGCAGATAGAGCTGTACTGCTTCCATTCTGCTGTTACTCTTACTGAGAGTAGCAACATAAAGTAGAAAAGAAGATGCCTAAAAGAAGAGCAACTACCCAACAACAAATATCTGACCATGGCAGAGTTAAGTCTACCTTTTCTGTTGCCTAAGTTCTTGTCTGGGCAAGTTACTAAGTTCTATCTCATTCTTATGAGATGTCTTCAGCAGTACTTTGCAAATCTGAAAGTGTGAGCACAAAGCAGCAGGTAACAGTAGAACTATCTCTTTGACTGGATCATGATTTTGAAAGTTGTTTTCAGAGCTCCTTCTTATACAATCTGAGTAATATCAGTACTCCCATTTTCAGAGGCAAAAGACTTTCAGCTTCTAGAGACTCACGATATATACACCATTTATTTACCCAAGAGTCACATAAGCCTGCTTTGTCACATCGTCACAAGCATTCACACTAAATACTTTTCCATTGGTGCTCCTAAGTATTTTGAAAGTAATTTCTCATTTGTGAATTTTTTTAATATGCCCTTTTCCAAATGATGAGTTGTGTTTTAAAAAGTGTTTTATTTAAATAGGTCCATGTAGTCTTGTGATTTACATTGCTTAGCGAGACTTCTGCCATTCCTTGACAAAGGTGCAAGTTCTTGAAACATGATATTTCATCTTATCTTCCATTGTTTTCCTTCCCTTTTCTTGTCATTAAATTTCTCTATCACAATTTATTAGCTTTGTAGCTCTGTTTCTTTCTGAATTTTTTCCCACACTAGAGCATATTCTATTTAAATGTGCCAACTAATGTTTCTGTACACTACTTTTCTGAGAAAAAGAGGCTGCTTCCACCAGTTTATCTAAACTAGAGGAAGTTTCCTGAAGGCTGAATTAGTGAAACACTGTTCATAAACAAAGGATCTAGTGAATGTACAAACTCAATTCCTCTTTGCGCTTGCTTATTGTTCTCATTGTTCTTTTGAGACAAATAAAAGGACTGAAGTTATATTAAAAAGCTTCATTTTCTGCCTGGGTTCTTCCTAGCCAGAACCCTAGCTAAGGATACACACTTGGTGAAAAGTTTAACGTGCAAACTGACCCTGTCTTCCCATTACACTTTCAAACCATTTATTTCCTGATCAGGAAAATGCTCAGGCCTTCAGACATTTTGGAAACATTTCTTGCAGTCTTCCAGCACAGCTGGCAACTCTAGGGCAGTGTTACAGAATAGAGATAGAATAAACTTCTAAATGTATTTGCATTGGCATACACGTGCCAATATACATATCCCACCACCTAGATCATATGTAAAATCAAACTGAATAGCTGGTATAAAGCAAGCCTCTCTACAGGATTCAATTAATTTCTTATATGTATATTGATTCACCTGCCATTATTCTGGAATCAAATGACTATAACTAAGCAGAATTTAGGTGTCTTCACATTCGGAATAAACTCTGGATACTGCGTCATCATTTCAGAGAAAAGTTATTCAGAATATGAGCCTAAGTGCAAATATTTAAAAGTTTGCACATAAAAACATATGCAAAACACTTAGTGAGTGTGCACAAGCTGCAAATGCATACAAATGGAAAAATGTGCTTTTTAAATAATGTTTTTAAATGTGTTGTCCACCATACACAGAATGCCTCATGTTAAATCTACAAATCTTAAGAATCTTTTTTAAGGAGTTTTAAATTACTAAAATTCTTCTCTAGGGAAAAAGAAAGAGAGAGCCCCACTCAGTATTTCTATTTCATCTCTTCTAGCACACCTATACCTGCAATTGTTAAGCCCTTTATAGAGCCCCACAGTCTCTATATAACATCATTCTAATTGTGAATTTTGGTCATGTAATCAGAGAAGAAACTTATTTTTAGGGGGATTCTTATCTAATTCACTGAACCAAAACAATCAACCAACCACGCAACCAACTCCAGCAAAGTAGCTTTTATTAATGTTGAGATATAAAAAGCCCTTTTGTGAGAAACATTCTGGCACTCACAAGCCTCTCTGAAAGAGGCTGCTGTGTACATCCCTTTTGAAACTTTTCTCTTAATTTTTTCCCCGTTTCCCCTGAATTAAGCCACCACATCTCAGGTCATAGCAAAGGCAGCAGCAGGCCAGAGTGAAGGCTGCTCATGCTGTTGCACATTGAAGAGAGAGTGTTGACCGCTGTGAGAATCATAAACCTCTCAGTTTGATGATCAACTGAGCAGTAAATTAATTAATCATCATTTTATGCCTCATCAAGCACTTTGCTGAGGCTCTCAACAGGGGCCAGCTCAATTAGCCAATGGGAAGCAGACTGTTTTGTTTAGCTGGGTGAGTCTTCCATAAACAGAGGAAGCTTTGACAAGCTAATAAATATGTCATCTGTCTGTGTCACTAGCTGCAATGTGGCTCCACCTGTAAAGTACTGGGATTATGCTTGGTATGTTGGATAGCAACTTGAAAGAATGAGAGCGAGTTGTCCTAACTCCTTCTCAAACAAAGCACTTCTCATGGCTTACCAGGATCCTTAGCCACTGAACTTAGGCCTGATTTTTAGGAATCAGATACCTTTTTTTGATTGCTTAATCAGATATTTATATCCTTTTACAGCAGATTCTTGTGTTTGGCACAGTAAAACCAGTCAGATGCATTTATCATTTTAATAGTTTTCTTTCCTTTTATTTCCTCCCTAGATAAAAAAGAAAATGCCCACTCTCCACAATAAATGTTGACGATAACAAGCTTCTCGAGGTAAAAGCTTTTGATTAAGTGGCAATAATGCCTCTGTCAAAACAGACAGGTTTGAAAAGTCCTTGTATCAAATCCTGCGGTTCCACTGAAGTCACCGGAATTGCATCAATCTAACTGCAGCCAGAATTTAGCTCCTGCCGCATTAAGCATTTCACCATTCAGAATGGAAAACAGAAATCTGCATTTAGAAGTTTCTGCCTTGAACCAAATCACTGACTGTTGCAAATTTGTGCCACTGACTTTCATGTACCTTTATGGCCATAAGGGCCCATTATGAGTTTCTAATCTGATTTTCTGCATAGCATTGCCCATAACCTCTGGCTGAACAAGAGATAATCACTAACATATCCAGTATTTGCTGAAAGATTTCAGGTGGTGGAAAATCCAGCACATCCTTTGATAAGGAGCTCCTATAATTAATTATCATCACTGGTAAAAATGTGTACCTAATTTCTGATTTTCTGACTTCAAAATATTTCATTTTCCTAAATCTTGTTCCAAGGGAAGAGGCCCTAGGTTTCTTTTAACCCCTTTTTCAAAAGAAGCAGTTCTCCCAAACTTTCTGCACTGTCCGCTCTTGAGAAAATTAGCAGTGTTCTTGAGAGACTGAGTAACACTTTCATTCAGTCAGCATCCCGTAGCCTTGTGCATAACACTGTTGTATTGCTGGAGCTGGGCAGAGGCACCTTCTCCCTCCTTGTTCCTGGTCATACACACTCAAACTTTAATGAGATACACATTACCTTTCTACAGTTGTGTGAATTTTATTCCCATCTCTGATTTTGGACCACACAGGCTGACCAGAGCGGTGAGTTGGTAACACTGTGGTACAGTGGTGTTAGAAGGGCAGAAGTGATGAGTGGATGACTTGTTAGGAAAAGTGTCTACAGAGCCCTTGTCTGAATAAAGCGTCAAGGCACAGCATGACTCTTGGTCCAATGTAGAAAGTGCTTTGGTTTCTCAAAAAATAGCTGTATAAACAGCAGCAACATTTATAAGTGGTGACACCAGGATCTCCTCAAGTCTCCACACAGGCTAGAAAGACAATTTGCTACACCTGTCACTCCAGCCGGTAGGAATGGTAGCAGCTCATCTGGAAATAACAGCTTAAACATTGGAAAGTAATTTATAAATGATAGCCAGACTTAACACTTTCTCCTAGAGTAAGAACATCGTGTAAAGGAGTGCAGGTAACACTCAGTGTTTACTCACTTTACTCAGTTTACTCACTAAGATGATCCTGTCAGTCCTGTCCTCCCATCTTAAAGTGACTTGTTTTATGTGACATGCATCTAACCAAAGTGTTTAGGTTCCTCCCTCTATGAGCTCTTCATAGGTATAGCTCCACCTGTTTCTCTGCAATGCACAAACTTTCTTAGAAAAATTGTTCTATAATCCTTCCAAGCCCTTGCAAAGGCTAGAGTGTAAAAAAAAAATGTCTGCATTCCCTTGTAAATGACTGCACACAGTGATGATTCCTTTTAGCTGTTCTATTTTAAACTCAGTCAGCCTGGTTTTAATCCATTTACTTTTCTGCAATGATTTCACACAGGACTAACTTTTGGCTACGTGAAGTGACATGAATTAGACCCTTCTTGTAACAAAAAAAAAAAAAAAAACCCACAGGAAAAAAAGGAAAAAAAACAAACAAAAAAAAACCTAAGAGCCAAAATGAGCTCCTCAGTATAGGTTGCTGTATAGATATCCTGAATCATGCCTTTTCTCAGACAAAAGGAAAAGAAACATCAATGGAAATTAGGGACTGGTGGAAAGAAGGAAAACAGAAAGCTGCCACTTATGCAGCTTCAAGGATGGTGAGGGCTTTGTGGAATACTGGAAGTAGCAACAGGATAAATAGGAGCACCTGAGGAACGGTGTGGGGGAAAAGAGGCACACAGTAATTTTTAACAGAAGACCCGTCAGTATAACACATCTGGCCTATAGAAGCAAGAATTGATCCTACCTTTTATCAGGATGATAAGCCCTACATACATCTGCACAGATACACCTACAGACACCTCTCTCTGCAAAATTTTACTTCCTCTGAAATGTAATATCGATTTGATTTGAGCAGTCTACTTCCAACAGATCAGACTGATCACTTATCATCACCAAGTTTCTAGTACCTGGAGGTGTGGTTTCATGGTCATTTTTGAAGCAAGTTTCTCGCAGAATTCATTCATGGAAATTAACAATTGTGTTACCACATATGTCCATAGGAAGGAATATTTGAATTCCATCATATTTTTTATATACTCCTGTAAGAAAATGTAAGCATACGTGCACTCTTCAAAATTTTTCTGCTGTTGGATAGGTAAATGGGCATCAGTCTATATTTATTTCTCACAAAACATTTCATAATATGTAATTATTTCAAAGGATGAGAAGGTGTCAAATGATGCAGCAATAAATTTCATAAATTAAAAATAATGCATTTGTTTTGCTGATATTTATGAAACCATTTTTCTTCCCTGACTATTCAGATGAATGGCTGATATTTCTTCTAAACTCAGCAATTTTGCCTTACAACGGTTGGTGTGAACACTGGTTTCTGCTTCAGGTCATGTGGGTTCAAAGCTCTAGAGTTTCACTTTGAATTTGATGATTGCTTACTGAGAACCATTTGTCTTCACTCGCATAAATCAACCTACATTCAGCAAGAACAGGCCGTGGTTTCGCCAATACTTCAAAAAGTGAATGGGCATTTAGCATGTTTTTAATGGTTATAGATTTCATAGTGAAAACTTTGTAGAGTGACACTCAAAAAATTCTTTGGAAGATATCTATATTTCTAGTTTGCATATCTCTCACAGTTGTGTTTCAATGTCTCTTGAAAACTGCAGGGATTTTTTTCAAGCCTGTGACTTAAAAAGAAAACCAACCTGAAATGGGTTTCTAGTGCACTCACATTGACAGACATTAGAGTCTGATCAGAGGCTTTCAGCAACCTCAGGGAACACTGGATTCTGGGGCATTACTTGTAATATGTTATTACAAATCCAAGCAGAGATAAATTACATAAAGGAAGAACTTTTCCCCATTTTACCTTTACTTTCCACTTCTAGAAATCTCTGTATGCCATTAGTCTTAAACCAGGAGCAAATCTGAATGACTTCAGCTCATTTTTCCACTCTGCTTTCGTGGATAATTTTCAGTGATAATTTTTCTTTGTTCACAATATGAAATTTGCTCTGCCTTGTCCTATTTTACAATAATCATTCTTAAAGATACTTTGAAGTGAACAACTCAGAATAATCATAAATCTCACTGTCATACAGACATATGTGAACTTTCTTTTGAAAGCTTCATTGTTACTCATCTATTCTGTCTGGGATTACCCCAACCCCATACTTTTCATCCTTTATCCCTTTTATGAAGGGCAGAAACTTTAAATATTTGTCAAACTCTACTCACAACTCAATTACATTTTGACTAATTATATCACATAAATTTTATCCCTTTTGTTTTTGTCCAAGATTAATACTGGAATGTCTCAGATGAGTTTATAGACAGTTCCTTTATGCATCCAAAGTGTAATGCTGAAATGAAGAAGTGCATAGCACAAAGAAACTTCACTTAAGAGCATTGGGAATATGACTATGCTGGTGATTAAAGAACAAGATCTAATCTGGTTTCAGGCCTACAGCTGAAAATCATCTTTCGTAGAAGTGTGCCTGCCAAGGTTATTGTAAAATTATCCCAGGCACCAAAGTGATGAATGGTCCCAGCGTTTGCTGTGATATGGATGCCATCCCTGTGGGGCTTCACCAAGCGGGATTTTTCATGTGGACAGACTCACATGGAGGACAGATGGGAAAGAAAACAAAATTAGTTGATCTGAGCTAGAGCAAAAATCCATCTTTCCTTTGCTACCCAGATTGTGCTCTTGCCTTTTTTTTGCAGACACGGAAATGTGTTCTTGAATTATAAAACTCTTCCTCTTTTTCCTTTATGGAGTTATCTGAACCTCTTAAGCTGACCTTGGATTTAGTGCTGATTTGCATTCTTGAACTTTCATGCCAGCCTAATTTTAGACACGCTAAGCAGCAAGCCTAATATCTATCTAAGTTAGCACAAAAATACTGTGTCTCCAGTTGCATTAACAACAGCTTTAGTCCAGTGTTGAAGACAGGCAGTTCTTAGCAGCAAAAAAAATTTCAAATGGAAATGATCACTCAAGCTTAGCTTTGGGAAAGTCCATCTAATGAGCCAGTCAAAGAGCAACAACAACATTTAACAGGCAGCCTTCCCAGGACCCTGGGATGATACCAACAACCCCACTGACAAAAGTACTGTAACCAGTGCCATGCAGAATGGGGGCCAACTATGGTTTGGGCAGCACATCTGAGAAAAATCAGCTCTTAGGCATTTTTAAAGCTTGACAGCAAAAAGAATTCTCTTTGATACTTGCATCATTATGTGCTAGTGACAAAGAAGGAAGGAAGGAGTTAAACTAGGCTTCCATTGCATCTGCAAGTGTTGCGGTTTGATTCTGAGATAACTAAAAATTTGCAAATCTCATATAAAATATTTGCCTAAAAAGCAGGTTCTGGATAAGTCACTATTACACGGATTTAAGTTGTCCACAATATTTTAAATTTATTGTTAACTTTGCATCATTGTGTTTTGGATGTAGGAAGTATTATGCCAATAACTGTTTCGTAGGGGATAGAAATGCAACAAATACTTGGTGTATTTCTCCATCTACATTTCTCTCTTAATCAGATTTCCCAGGGTGAGAGGTTAAACTTAGACAGTCAGCAGGGATGTTAGGATTATTTAACTGCAATATAAGTAACACCTTAAGAACTGATTTGTCAGAATGAATTGCAGTCCAGAGTGCTTTGAGTTTTCAACTAAATTTGTTCTTGAGATAAAAGGCACTTTTTAAAGAATCACAGTTCCTGTTCTAACCATTTCCCCACCCTCGCCTCCAAGGCATTTCTTATAACTCTGATAAAATCACAGACCAGGTGCTCCAAGACTTTCAAAATAATAAATTCCAATCTGTCACTAAAAAAATAAAAGGTTAAACAAGTTTATAGAGGGAGTCTGTTCCAGGTGTTATTTTGAAAGTGTACGCCTAATTTATCATTTTTCAGTAATAGTTACAAGTGATAAAGATCATGTAAATACTCTGTATTAGAAATAAGCTTTCATTTTGTCATGCAGATAGTACTAATGACTAAATAGACTTTAATCAGGGGATCTCCACCTACTAACGTTAGGACTGAAGAGTAATGCTGTAATCAGATTTTCTCTAAAATAAAATGCTCATGCTATGGAAGCAAAAACAAAATGAAAGTCATACATTGGTTATATAGCAGTTTTTATAAGAACCAGAAGCATGAAAACTTTTCACAAATCACCTACTTTGGAACGGACTCTGCATAGGTTCAGCGGGTATGTCTATCAAGTGGAACGAGGCAATGGAAACTGCTAACATCTTCCATATGTGGCAGCCTTTAAATTATAGTACTATTTTGGATACAGTGAACAAACTGTTCTGAAACAGCAGTATGTCAGATGGGTGGCTGGGTTTACCTGTGGTTCCTCTTTCACTGTTTTCAGTCAGTCTTACACAGTTCTAATTCTGCTATCTTGTCCATTATTTATTAAAGTATGTAGAAAAAAAAATACCCTAAGTTTTGCTCAAGAGCTCTGAAATGTGTGCTTTGGCCTATCATAAATCAAAGAAAAGGCTGCAGTTCTCAGCCATTTTGAAGTCAGGAGGAAAACCCAGGCCCCAGTTAAACAAAGTGCACGGGTATGTTCTTGAGTGCCATTCAATTCAGTGTTTTTCCTTACCTGCAGAATAGGTTGCTCCATCTCTGTCAGACTCTGCAGTTTCTAAATCAAGCGTGGCAGCATTTGGGGTGGCAGTATGCTGCAAGCAGGTACTAAAGGCTTATGGATAGGCTTCCACATGTCTATATATATATATATTTCAGAGGTTCCATAAATGACAAGAGGCTGCCTCACACAAAAAGGAATAAAAATTCTCTCCTATTATTTCCCTCTATGACACTCTACGTTTTCTCTCTTCTTACCCTGGCTTTCGAAATTATTTTTTAATTAATGGTTCTTTCTTTTTAGCCCAGTCCGTCTCTGTTTCCATACAAATACAGTAACAGAAGTTAACTGCCCTGAAACTTTCCTGTTGAACTAATTTTCAGGAAAGTCATAAACAGATCTCACTGTAAGCTCAGGTGTAGAGATTACAGGTGATTTTACAAACTGTTAAGGTACAATTAACATATCAGTTCAGGGCAATTTCCTGTTTAAAACCTGGAAGGGATGAAACTGCAGATTGAACAGAACTGAAGACTGAGTTTTGTCATACACGGTTAAAGACTGTTCTTTCAAAGGAAAGAAAGCTCTTCCCCACAAAATATTCTGCTACATTTTGAAACTCTAGAGAAGGTTTATAATAACTTCCTTCAAGAAGCAAAAGATAAACTGAATGGCTGTAGCTATACAACATAGCTCTACTGAGGTTTCTAAGTGTGGAAGTAAACTTCTACTACAAGCACACAACTGAGCTGAGGTTTCCATTGCTTACTCATAAGACTGCAAAGAAAGTTTCATAATGCATAAAACAGTGAAGCTTTGCAGTGTTGTGGAGGATTCTGTGTGTTTCATTCTGTTGTAGCAATTAGTCTTAAATGTGGAGTCTCTTAGCAAGGCAAGCAGATTACTCTAAATTAAATTTCGGTTTTTTAGGAACAGTAAAAGAATCGTTCTCCGAGTAAGTTGCGGTACTTCTTATTAAATAGTAAGCAACTAAGTTGTTTTGTATTAATTGAAGGGAGATAAATGAACTAGTAATCTCTTGAAACTGAAAAAAATTCTTCAATTTATTATGCGAAAACAACACTTAGAAAAGTTACTACTAATTAATATTTTTAGTTGCCACTTAGATGTCATATCTAGCTGTTGTCTATAATGTACTCCTACAGTGTGTGAAGGATGCTTTGCATTGTTGCAAAATGTCTTTTACCCCTTCAAGGTAGACTAGATTTCAGTGTTCTGTATTTGTAATTATTTTTTTCCTTCTTTTAGTCAGGCCTTTAAACAATTTTTTTGAAGATGAGAAATATTTGTGTACGCTGGATTTTGTTTTGTCATAGTACATTAATCCTGATAGATAATGAAAAGAATTTATAACTAAGAGTTTCCCAAAATGTTTATTTTACAGCTAGAGACAGCTGGGAGGCAATGGTGGTACTGAGCTTCAGCACCAGAGAGCAGCACCATCTAAGAATTGTGATTTAAAATTCCTCCCTTGAACCCCAGTCCTGTTCTGGACAAAATAGATGTGTCCTCTCTTCTTTGGGGGCATAGAGTATGTAATTCCCCTTTTGGTTAACTTTCCCAGCTACACATGTAAAGAAGTATGTCTAGCAATGCTTGACTATTTTTACCACTTTGATACACACCGAACACATCCATCGGTGGAACAGCAAGTAGCCCATGTTTTCACGCCAGAGCACATTACTGCTCTAGATATAACATGAACAGAAAAAGAATTTTCAGCCATAAGACCAGCTTTGTACCCCAAACACATGGATTTAGATTAGCAATATCTAGCCCTTTATTTTCTTTTGTTTGGAATTTATAAATAACAATAATGTCAGAGCAACTAGTAGACATTACTGTTCTCCTTGGGAACAGTTCAGCAATGCCCTCCAGCAGTTTTTCAGCTGAGCATGGGAGCGCTAAAGAAAGTCTAAAAAAGCATGCAATTACCCCCAGGAAATAATTACAATGCAAAAAGCACTGGATGGTACAAGTGACATTCCAGTAAACGAGGTGAACTTATATCATCACCCTGCTTTGCCTCAGGGATATTCCTGCCAAAGGAATATCATCCAGTTCCAAGAACATCCAAGGACGGAGGTGGGGCTGCACATCAGCCTCTCCAGGTCCAAGTCTCAAGGAGCCAGAAGTTGTGAGCAAAGGAAACTCCTGCTAAGCCGAGCATTGACATTGCAAGTCCCAAAGGCCAGGGAAGCAAATCTTGCTGGAGGTGATTTTTAACCACCAGGTTGGAAACCAAAACACACCTAAAGCAGCCTTGCTTATATATAAGACATGTATTCCAAACTTAATGATTAAGAGAAACATGAGAAACAAAGTATTTTTATGTGTACTTCTGTTCACACTCACTCTCATGGGAGCAAGATCATACTGTTCTCTCTTCTTGACCTATGTTAAACTTCAAAGTTTGACCAGATGCTGGATTTCTTTCAATTTTAACCTTCTTTCGTCTCTGCTGAAGGAGCCTCTCTTTGTCTGCAACAGCTAGAAGCCATACCCAAACCACATTGCAGAAACAGTGATTGGAAGGGAAGACGATTAAGCTGGATGTGGCCAGGTTTTATTCAGCAGCTTTCCCACTCACTGCAACCTTCTAATCCAACTCAGCTAGCCTCACGTGTGTACACACAAACCCTGTATTTAACCAGGAAGATCTTCTTAACTAGCTACTGTTTCCACAGGCTCACAGACCAGCAGCAGCTGGTACATGGTACTGTTGCTCTCTTTCTTTGCTTTCAAAATACCTTATTGCAAATGCATATTGACTTCAGAATTGGGATCAACTCTCCCACATTTTCTAGGTGCCTTCTGAGATCATACAAGGTAATGCTGATAGGACAGGAAATTAATGCACTTACATGCCTCTTTTCTGTCTCTGGATTACCACTATCATAAAAATTGAATTTAACTTGAAAATCTGTGGTGTCTGGGTACATATTTGGCACCCTTAGGTGATGTGTACCATGCAGCCTTGTAATACAGTTCTGGGTTCTAGACACTTGGTCAAAGCAAACTGCCCTTCTGAGCTTTCCAAGGTATACCATCAGTAATGCTCAGAGATGGGACTGCCAAAACAGTCAGATTATCTGTTTTCCAAATAAAATAAGTAAATATCCAAAAATGCTTAAGTTGAAGCTGCCTCATGCACCTTTACCTCGCATAACCAGCACTTTTGGAAAGGTCCCGTTGACCTTGGCAGCGTGTTCAAACATGGCTGAATAGTTCTTGAGCAATTTTTCCAATGAATTAGGCACAAACAGGCATGTGTCATTGGGCACACATGCAGTTTTTTCTATCTCCTCTTTCTCCTGAAAAATTAATAATTTCTCAAAACTGCCGTGCAAAGAAAGTCACAACAAGCAGTATGTCCTAGTGTATTACTGGCTCATGTTTGGTATGTGAAATTACTTAGCTAGATGCTTTGCAAACACCACGGAGTTGGGTTCTGACCAGAGACCAGTTAGTCAGATGCATTTATCTTCTCTGACACTCATCTTAATCACAGAATTATCATAAACTGCATGTGTGAACTGACTGTGCATACTTTCATTACCAAAGAAGGAAAACGTATGAATTTGGGAGCACTGACACAGTGCATTAAACTCAGTCAATGACTTTTAACAAATGTAAAAGCTACACCAGTGAAAGCAGAGAATAATCATAAATGTATTACCTGCTGTGCATGAAGACTATCTGTTCAGTTTAGGAAAGTGCACAAAAGCCATCCCACTTCTAGAACTTTAATCTCACAGAAGTCTTCACCTCTTACTTTATTGCCAGGAGATTCCAAAGATTTTCTCTTTTGCCTGACAATTGGTTGTCAGACATTATTAATTCAGTGCTATCCTTTTCTTGACTTGTGTGGGGAATCAGCATTATATTAATGCTGCTACACTGACAAGTACCCCCTACTTGGCTGCCTTTCTCCATTTCCTTACCTGTCCCATCACTGCCATTCTTCATTCCCCTCCATTCTGTCCACCACTCTTTTCTGCACACACTCCTTAAATCACAGGATTCCTTCTTTCATGACTTCATAACTTCATTAGCTTTCTTTCCTCCTCTCATATTTCTATTTCTTCCTTTCTCCCATGGGTCATATGAAAAAAAATCTAAAAACTTGAGAGGAAAGATGGAGAGAATGAAGCATATTGTGTTATAAGGCAGCATCTCAACTAGAAAAAAATTATGACTCATCATTAGTTTTCAGCACACATCTTTTTTGTACAGTGCTCTGACTGGCATGAAACATAAACATCTGCTGCCATGAAAATCTCCTCTCACCATTCTACCTTGTTCCTTCCCACTTTCCCATATAGTTAACATATTTCAAGAGCTTTCTTGCTTTAACATCATGCATTATGGAAACAGCTTTGGGCTGCTGTGAAACAGGCATCACAACACAACCAAAATGTGACGCTGTCCTTAGCTCTATACTTTTATTTGCAGATGTCAGGACACAGTACAAAGTTCAATGCTGTTATCCCACTTCACAAAGGAAAAGGCCAAGAAAGAGAAACTGAGTAACCCAACAAACCAGTAGCAGACCCACAAACACTGGCCAGGTCTTCTGAGATTTTTATCCGTCCCCTGGTCAGTGCAACACAAGGAAAGTAAGAAAACCACTGAACAGAAGTCCAGTGCCTTCGATGTTCCACCTTCAGCTGGAACTTCAGCAACACTAATAATGTGGCACTGTGTTCAGTGGGGGCAAAAATAATGGACATTTAATAATTTTTCCTTACTTTCATATAATACTTAAAAATGAAAGCGTATATGGGCCTGCTTTCTTACTGCTTAGGAAACATCCAGCAAAACTGAGTACTGATTATAGATCAATATTATTTTTAAAGACTAGCTAGACAAAAATAAGTTTTTATGAAATGGTTAAAATAGAGTTACACCATTTTTCTCAGTGGCATGCTAAACTAATAGGTTTCCATGGTTTATTTCAAATGTCTCTTTGCAACATTTATTTGCTTTATTTTTAATGGGGCAGTAAGTTAGTAAACTACACGATTCCACACTCTACTATTCATTAGCAGAAATACAGGCGATTAACTATCTTGGAACTTTTATTTAAAATTAAGAGAGGAGGAAAACGTGAGAGCAGTTGAAAGCAAGTTTTCTCAGGAAAAGAAAAAACCTCTTTAATGCTCTAATGTTTATTTCTATTTGGTTTGATGCTTATTTGGTTTTTTTCTAGTTTACAGTAAGTGCCTTGTTATGGTCACATGAAAAGTTATTAGAGAAAAGAAGAAAGCTTTGTAGGGTTTATTTGTTCCAACAAAAGCCAGAGGAATTAAATAAAAACAAACTGAACATAAAATATGTAAAGATAGTACAGGTTGAAAATTAATAGCTTATTTTTAAAAAGGAAATTTAATAAAGCAATGCCGTTAGCTATTTAAAAACTGGAAAAATGATACCTAAACATGTAGGGAATGTTGGCAAGTCTTCCTACCTGAACTGGAGTGCGAATAACTTGTTACTATACTTCTTGTATTTTCTTTATTTTCATTTATTCATCAGAATGAACTAGATGGCAATGTTATTCTAATATGCAACTGGAAATATAATTTTCTTTTCAAAATATCACGTGGCACCAATAATGCAGATTTTTGTAGTAGGATTTTCAAAGAAAGGTGTTACCTCATGTTCACTGTGTCTGTAATTCCTTCATATAAACCGAAACCCCTACAGTTCAATGTGAGTGAACTCTGATACAATTTGGAATGCCAAAACTCATTTTTGTTGCTGTAATATACTGAATGAATTAAAATAAAAATGGTGATCCAAAGAAAAATGTTCATCTCCACAACAGGTAATTGTGATTAAAAAGAATCAATCAATTTTATCAGCTTGATAAAATCAAGCTATTGCTGCAGGCTCAATATAAGTAGTATAATGATAGCACAGGTACTTGATTTTTAAGTGTTTTCACTGAGAAGATACATTTGGTGTGACAGCCACTGTGGCAACAACTACTCAGTTTCAGTGCATACTAGGGTATATAATTATGTAAAAGTTGTTGATGCGTGAGAGCTCACTGTGACAGCCTTAGAATGTATATTTCATATAATTGTTTTATTTCTTTCTTAAATGGAAAGAAATTTCAGGTGACTAATGTTTATCTGTCCTGAAACTTATGTTGGTTTACAAGTGGTGTTAAGATCTTTTAATAGCACTGTGGAAAGAACAGTCACACATAGAACTAATGATGAAGGAGGAAAAGGTTTCACTTAATTGTATTTTGACACTTGGCATTTCTCTAGATTTTTGGCTGCCTAAGCAAATTTGTGGGTTTGAAATTATTGTTAATTTCTTGCTAATTATCACCTAGAGATTTTTTTTCAGACAAAGTTTTGCTTTAGACTTTCCCATTTGACTATATCTATAGCTTAACAATTTCTGGAAGAAATAAATTTCATAAATATAAAAATTACTGGTCATTTGACATGTCTCATACATATGTGTCTCATATGTATATGTCATACAAAGTTTACGATAACTTTGCATCTAGGAAGAGATTCTCTTCCTCTTATGGGGAATTGATAAAAAAAGCAAGATTAATGAAAAAGCAAAAGTGGCCAGGGAATCTCATAAAATACCCAGAAATTTATAGAAGTATAGCATGAAGGCCTCATAGAAGTCCCCTCATTGGCAAAATAAATAATATCTTAATCTGAAGCATTAATTAATTCTGCAAAATAAAACTTTTTTTTTTAATTGAACTGTCAAGAAATAATTTGGTGCAAAGTATAATGAAAAGTACCTCTGGGAAGTGCCAGCTGAAATTCATGAATACTGTTCTTAAGAACCAAAGTAAAGAATTTCATAAAAACCAAAACCTTTTTGCCTGTTATGTATTAAAACTCATAAGGGGAGCATTGATTCTACACCAGAGAGGACACACCCAAATTTTCTTGTCTTACTGTTACCATTAGCGGCACAGTGTTTACTACGTCAGCTTAGAAGCTGCTGGCATTCAACAGCCAGCATCCATGTCATGGGATGCCAAGTGGCTCACAGAACTTCGTAGACTCAACAGCACAGTCCTGAAGTTTGGGTTTTCATTACAGAGATGGGTGATGGAAATTTTCTGAGAGGGAGGAGGGTGTAAGAGCCTTCCCTACTCATTTAAAGAGCTCCCCTACAGCCAGACTCAGCCATGGCACCCAACTGGAATGAATACAGCATTCTCCAGGCTGATACATTTCTGTCTGTTTCCTAACACAGTTTAATTTTGGGAGTGCAGGGAGGGGCAGGAGGAACAGAGCAGAAGGAAAGGTAAGACCCAGTCCTATCTACTCTTATACAGCTATATCCTGGGAACAGCCTGAGAGCAGCCCTGAGGGGAGAGACTTGGGGGTGGCAGTGGATGAGAAGCTCAACATGACCCATCAGCATGCACTTGCAGTTCAGAAAGACAGCAGTATCCTGGGCTGCACCAAAAGCATGGCCAGCAGGTCAAGAGAAGTGATTCTCCTCCTCTTTGCTCTTGTGAGAGCCCACTTTAAGTACTGAGTCCAGCTCTGAGGTCCTCAGCACAGGAAAGCCATGGGCCTGTTGTACAAGGTCTAGAGTAGGATCACAAAGATGATGAGAGGCCTGGAGCACTTCTATGACAAAAGGCTGAGAGTATTGGGGCTGTTCAGTCTGGAGAAGAGAAGGCTCCAGAGAGATCTTAAAGCAGCCTTGCAGTATCCCTTTAGGTAAAGGGGTGCTTACAAGAGAGTTGAAGAGTGACTTTTTACAAGGGCATGTAGTCATAGGACAAGTGGGAATGGCTTTAAACTGAAGAAGAGTAGATTTAGATTAGTTATAAGGATGAAATTTTTCACTTTGAGGGTGGTGAGTCATTGGAACAGGTTGCCCAGAGAGGATGTTAACACCCTGTTCTTGGAAGTGTTCAAGGCCAGGTTGGATGGGGCCCTGAGCAGCCTGGTTAGTGGAAGGTGTCCCTGCCCATGGCCAGGGGGTTGGAAGTAGATGATCTTTAAAGGTCCCTTCCAACCCAAACCATTCTATGATTCTACAAACACACCCACATCAGACAGCTCTGAATTAGTCTAGGCATAGCCTGCCATTCAGGTCACATTCCCTCCAGCTCTCCTACCCTGCTGCCTGAAGCCAGCTCCCTTCATGGTTATGTGGTCTACCTCAGGTTTAGCTCATCCCAGCTATGTGTGTGTACCTGATGCACAGTGCCAGAGTTGTGGAAAGATGGAAGTACTGGTGGAGGTCTGGAAAGCTGGGACACAACCCCAGGCTACGTTCTGGAGAAACTAGCAGTCTCAGGTGCTGCTTCAAGGCAAAGATGCCTGTCTACTGCCCCCAGTGCCTCTCCCAAGGGGCATATTGTGGAACAGGGACGGTTTAACAAGTTTCAAAATGTGTAGGGATGAGGGGAAGGCGGAGAACATAATGTAAGTCTGCAAGAAAAGAATTTCATATCTTCTTTTAGTTCTTGTTGCTTCCCCTCCGGTAATCTCTGTAGCTCATAAACTTTCCAGAAGGCTATGCCACATTTGAATGCTTTGACATATGAGATGCTAATATGCAGGTTCAGTTCCAAGACCTTCAAATTTTTATGATTTTCTAAAGCTAAAATTATAATAATTTATTTTCAAAGATGCCTGGAACTTTTTGTGTTGTACATAATAGTTCTTCTTTCTCCATTCGTGTATGTTTAGAAAAGGAAATGTAATCTGAAGTTCTGTGCAAGACATGTCCTCGTGTAAACAGGGCTCTGTCATTTATTCTGCTGGTAATCATGGCACCATTTTTTTGGAGTAGGAACATGAGATACCCTTCATGATGGCTTCAGATGTATCTCTGCTTCCCCATCTTCGTGGATGGTGAAGGCAAAGGAGAACCAAGCAGAAAGCAGACCTGAAATTCATCAGGCTCGACAACAGAACAAAGAAGATATTTACGTTCCCGGGAGGGAGACTTCTGTGAGGTCTGAAACCAGGCCCTCAGATGCTGATCTTTTCCACTGTGCTTCCTCACTATTTTTCAGTAAAGTCAAACTAGAGGGGTGATGAAGGTCACCCATGCACAATGACTGAAGAGTACTCCTTTTCGAGGAATAGCTGGTATAATTCCTTCCTTGGTACAGATTTAGGTGGAAAACTTCTCCCACCTTAGACAGTAGAAAACCATAATCTGCAACTGCTTGGCTGTGCTTCAGCCATTTGGTAAATCTCAGATATATTGCCACCAAAATTGCATGGACACAATAGTGGTCTTTCTAATACATGAACTCTGTTCACATGCCCAGGATACACAAAGGTAAGAGAGAGAGTTACCAGACAAGTCCTACAACTAACACAGCATTGACAGAATCATGGAATCATTTAGGTTGGAAAAGACCTCCAAGGTCATCAAGTCCAGTTGTTAATCTAGCACTGTCAAGTCCACCACTAAACCGTGTCCCTAAGGGCCACATATACATATCTCACCAGTGCCAAGAACAGGGTGATGACCACTTCCCCAGTTCTGCTGTCCACACTATTTCTGAGATAGGCCAGGATGCCACTGGTCTTTGTTGCCCTGAGTTTCACAGTTCTTCAATGTTTTTAATGCTGTAGATAGAGTTCTCATGCATTTTCTGTAAACATAGCCATGTTTTGCTAACCGTGCTTGGATGTTTGCATTCTTTCTCCTAAGGCGGAGAAGTTTGATGGATTTCTCCTTTGACCTATGTGGTTGAGGGGTGGTAATTTCACCCTCCAATCCACGGTGTTTTCTAAGACTGTATAAATAAACGAATGTGGGTCCTTTCTGGGCCCTTGGCATCCTGTCCTGACAGCTGGCCTGCGTGTGGTTCTTTTCGTGTCCAAGTACGACAGGTCTTCTTGGCCACTTGGGTACATAGCTCACTTTCATCTGGCTGTCAACCAGCATTCCTAGGTCCTTTTCTTCTGGGCTGCTTGCCAACCTCTCTGCCCTCAGCCTGTAGCGCTGCACGGGATTGATGAGACCCAAGAGCAGGACCTGGCACTTTGTCGTGTTGAACCTCAAACTGTTGGCCTTTTCTCGTGGATCCAGCCTGTCCAGATCTCTCCGCAGAGCCTTGCTGCCCTCCAGCAGATCGACGCTCCATCCAAGCTGGTGTCATCTGCAGAGTTACTGAGGGTGCATCCAGATCATTGATGAAGGTAATTATCAGGTCTGACCTCATTACTGAGCCCTGGGGAAAAGCACTTGTAACCCGTGGCCAATCGGGAAACCCACTAACCGTGGGAAGTGGTGTCAAAGGCTTTACTAAAGTCTAGATAGACAATATTCACAGCCTTTCCCTCACCCCCAAAGTGGGTCACCCTGTCGTAGAAGGAGATCAGGTTACTCAAGCACAACCTGCCTTTCCTAAACCCATGCTGGCAAGGCCTGACACCCTGGTTGTCTTGTATGTGCTGGGTGATGCTGCACAAGGTGATCTAATCCATGACCTTCTGTGGATACTGGAATGCTTCTGGAGGGAGAATTTCTCAGCTTCTTGCCTTAATTCTGTGAGAATTTTTCCTTTACCACGCAAGTTATGTAAACAGTAAGATAGTTTTTGTAAATAACTTTCACATCTGCCTTTTTGTTAATTTCTGTTTTTTAGTATGTTAGACAAATAGTCTGAAGTGGATGTCTACGGCTTTAGCCAACCACCCCAGGACAAGTGTGGACACTGTCCAATGAGTTTATGGAACTGGAATATATAAATGGTATTGTAAATTAATAAATAATTCATTCTCTCGCCAAACTTCTGTGTTGTTACATCTCTGAATCCCTGCTAACATAGCCACAACCTTCCCCAGCACTGATGTTAGTCTGACAGGCCTATAGCTCCTGGATCTTCCTTCTGGCCCAGCTTGTAGGGTCTCATTTCCTTCTGCAGGGTCTCCAAAAGCTCCTCTGCATGGTGATGTGACACAGCTTTTCTCTCTCCTTCTATTCAAGATGTTTCTTCCAGATTGACTTTTCAGAAGATATATTCACTTCGTACTGTCTTTCGTGATTATCAATGTCTTTTAATGTTAAGGATTCTCCACAGTTATAATGTCCAATCTGTTTTCTCATGAATAACCACCAACAAATCACTAGGATGACCATGGTTTCCATGTGGATGTATGACCCATGGCCAAGAAGCTGTGAAGGGAAAACTGTCTCACAAAAATCTTCACTCTTGTGACCAGTGACAGGACTTGAGGAAGCGGCATGAAGCTGAGTCAGGGAAAGTTTAGATTAGATATCAGGAAAATGTTTTTCACCTGGAGAGTGGTTAAGAACTGGAATCAGAAGCGGTTTATCTCCAGACATGCTCCCATCAGCACTCAAGAGGTGCAATATTTAGCCCTACTGTAACAGAAGAGTTTGACCCTGCTACGCAGCACTCAAATCTGAGACTGTCCGTACCTGGAAGGACTGTCTGCCAGAAGAACCATGTCAGACTTTCTACCACCTTTGCAGTGATGTCCCCCTTTGACCCACCCAGCAAGGTCCTCTGGAAGGCTTTGTGAACAATTGTTACTGCTGTGGGGTTCATAGCCTGCTTTAGTTTTCTGATTTTCTTAACTGATGCCATTCTAAGGATAAATTATTATTTCATCTATCTGTCAGTCCTGAATTGGATAAAGCTATAATTTACACTAGCCAGCAGAGCATGAAGGTAGAGGCGCCTCATGGACACACAATTCAACTGGAGAGTGATGTTACAATTAAAGAGAACAGTTTGAAACTTCTTCACAGAACTTAATTTAGCTTTTAACATTTCAGCTTTTTTTGACTGAATAATATTTGCAAATATTTACCAGTTATATTGTGTCTCTATTACTAGAGCTATTAAAAAAAATTGTTTATTATTTTGCTCAAAAAATTGCTACAATGACAAGTGAGAAATCCAACTGAGAAACCACTTCAGTCTGAGAAAGTTACATGTCTTGTCTGATCTTCCTGAAAGCAAAGAAAGCTGACAATGAAATAGCATAACTAAAGGCTTAATCATTACTATCCAATACACCCACACCTGAGGCCCTAGGCTGGTAAATGTGAAAAAAGGGTGTAACAGGCAAGTGCACCATTCATTGCTAAGACTGTTACATGCAAGCATGCTGCGGAACAGGCCTACTTGGGTGGTCATACAAATAAATCGAATCCCTGGTGAAACTTTTGTGTCTGCTGCTCTTGAGTTTGACTACAACTGCATTGGGATGCATAAAAAAATTGGGATGGCTTGTGATTGGGGCATTTGCTTTATCATGCCCCTACATCAATGAGCTCTCATCAGAAATGGCAGCACGGGTTTTGCACATGGTATCATTGGCACAGCTATTTGAATGACTGTCCTTTAGTGACATTCAGATGTAGAACTAACTCAATATATGGAAGCAATTGCTTTATCCAGCATAAACCATGACAGGTTACTGCAAAATTCCTTCAAGGTGTAAGGTTGGGCAAGTTCACGAGAAAATGTAAAATGCTTTAAAGATTTAAAAGACTTCCAGTCTAATACTCCACAGAGTTATTGCATTGGCATTTTAATGGATAAAAACAAGGCAAAACAGATCAGCGGTTTATCTCAAGTGAATGTATTTCAGTGGAGCTCTTTCAACATGCAGAACCCTATTCACTGGCAAGCCTTATTGCTGTTCTTTTCTTGAGAAAAAGTGGTTGCGAAGAGTTGACCAGGTCAGCAGAAGAAGTGTGTAGCTGATATACTCATGTGGCAGCCAGCCCAAGAAAACAGTGAAGCTGTTCTTGCAAACAATGAAGATAATACCAATAGAACTACTCAACAGAGAGTAAATGTCCTCCTGTTAGTGTGTCAGTCATGCAGGCATCCTCTCCTCTCCTCTCCTCTCCTCTCCTTTCTCTTTAATATTGCAGCTAAGGTGCAGCAAAGACTGGACTGGTATGTTGGGTTTGTGCTAGGCTAGTGGTTGATTCTGCACACAGTAGAAGCAAATCTTCAAATGTGACTGTGCAGCCTGTAAAATGTCTTATCTCCTAAGCTACTTCTTCCCACCAGGGTCTGCAGTACTAGATGCTTGGGAATCAACTTCCTCCTACTCTGAGCAGTAGAATACAAAGTACTAAACAGGAAAAAATTCGATACCTGCCTTCCAAACATCCATATTAGCTACTGTATTACATATTGCCTCTCTGCTGGCAAGAGAATTTATACATCCCAGATGATATTTTATTGCTGATCTGTATGGATGGGAAAATGTTTAACATCCTTTTATGCAGCTGAGTCTGCATGAAGGACAGTAGTAACTCAATTGTTAGCATTCTCAAGTAGAGTACAGAAAATTTACATTCTAATAGCAACCTCACTGTGATACTTATGGCTGCCTACAATAGCATTAAAGAGTGTTTTATTCCTTCTTTTAAAGGCTTGTGATATTCACATGATGCAAAACTCTCTTAAAAACTTTATAATGGAAAGGCCCTTTACAATCTCTCGGCTCTGGGCTGCCACAAAAGAAAGTGCAGTTGTTATATATTCTGAGAACTTAGAGTACACTGTGATTGTGACATATTTTGGCACAACTGAAATTTCAAATACATAATTGCAGATTTTAAGAATGATGTTTCCCTATGGTAGCTTGTAACTTGACTGTCACTGGAAAATGAAAGTCAGTGGCCAGTCAAGCCACCACTGATGTTGCAAGTCTCTGAACACGTGTTTCTATTCTGCTGATTGGCTGAAATACCCTTGTGAATTATTGAAAAGAGTGGCCAAATTGGTAAACAGTTATTGAAATAATGTTGGAAAAATAAACAAAAGACAGCAAAATTTCTGTTCACAATTTCTTTTACTGTGATATGTTTTTGAAATTTAGTGAGACAGTAACTATCAGACTTTTGGAGTAGTCAAAAGGTTGTACAGGAGCCATTTATCAGTAGAAGAGTTCAAAAAAGATCAAATAATTTCTAAAATGAGATCTTCAGGAATTTTGCCTTCAGATTTGAACTCTTAGGATTTGAGAATATGCACTAAATTATTCACATAAAACAGAAGCCAGAAAGATAATTAAGTGAGAAATTAAATCAAAACTTATGTCAGGAGCATCACAGTAATGAGATCATATTTATCCCTTTATTTCTTCCTGCTTCAGCTCCTTCCTGAAATTCTCAAAGGAAGCAAACAAAAAACATGTTCTAGCAAACTTCTGTGGTTTTAGATACGGGGGCATTCAGCTGGCTGAGCTTTTCTGTGCATTCATGCCACAGATGTGCTGTATTATTCTGCTTTTGTGTTAGTCCAAAAACACTTTTGTAAACCACCAGTTCATAGAATATTATGACACCATAACACCAGAAGAGCAAAAAGGCCATGGTCTGAGTTGGTGTCAAGACTGAACTGCCTTAGTTCTTTGTTCCTTCAAGTCAGGAATATAGCACAGTAGAGAGAGTACATCAGTCTTTATGTCCTCTTTGCGCTGAAAGGAGACATTTCTTCTCCAGGATCTGTTGCGCAGCCATGAATAATGACAGGGTCCATTACAAATCTGAAATATATACAAACTGTCTCCACTAGTAACATTCACACATGTGGTTCTTCCCAACACAAAGAGGATTCTTCTGCTTTACTTACAGTACTTGCTGAGGAATGGCTCAACAAGAATTAGAAAAGCTAGTAAATTATCTACCTTTTCTAATGAGAGCAATTTTTACTGTAAACTTACATTCAAGTGTCTTCTGACAGTAAGACAGATTTTTGGGGTTTTTTTTTAGTTTTAATAGAAGAATATATTAAGTAATACTACAAAGTCTACTACAGGAAGGGGACCCTTATTAAAACAAAATGGAACTTCATGTGTTTCTGACTGTTTGAGCCTGAGGCTTCTCCCAGGTGCTAGTAATATATTGGCAGCCAAAGTCAGGCAAAAGTTCAAGAAAACACTTCTCTCCTTTTAAAAATTTGACAAGCAAAACTTCCAGTTACTGTTTTGAATAAGTGATTTATTGCCAACTTTTTTAGGAACAGTTATCTGTCAGTGATATTTTTCTGTGGGTCCACTTCTTGAAAAATCTGTTAATTAGGTGCTTTACCCAGTAGTGAACTGTATAGTGAAATACAACTCTTTCATTTACAACATAGCACTTTTTTTGCATGATCATAATCACAAAGGAAAAGCAGTTACTCAACCCTGGCAGAAAACCTAACTTCTGCGCTTCAATGCATCCATGATCCAATTTTTCTTTCTTTTGACTTTTACTGTTATGATTTCTCTTTTGCTGAAGTACGCAAGAAGTCTGGCCGAACTACCACTTTCCAGCCTTCACCAGGAGACACAGCTTTGTCTGTGAGACTTTTTTAACTCTTCACAGTTGTTCTGTTCTCTCTTTATGATCAAAAAAGGATGTTGCTTTGTTGGTTTTGCTTTTCTTTAATAGATAAATGTAGAATGCACAGTTTCAAATTATAAATCCTTTCTTTTTAGCTTAACTCATTTTAAGGCTACTCTAGACTTCTAAGGTAATATGCAGAGGTCTCAATTTTACTAAGAATATGCATTTGTTTTCATAACACTGTGTCCAATCAAGTATGCTCTAATGATCACAGGAGACACAGCTAATAGAACAAAAAATTACACATAAAGTAACAAATGCTTGGGAATGCATTTTGTTCATTTTTACATGTAGCATCTACTTTAAAAACTTAATAATTTTCCTATTAAACCTATATAAATCACAATTAGATTTTCACAGGAATACCTATTATTAAAAAGAATAATTAAAATAATCAAATCACCTGTGAAGTTTGCTTCTCGTAGAGATAAAAATGAGATCTAAATGTTGGCTAGCTAAGAAACAGGCTCCCAAATTCTCCAAAATTTTTTTATGCTTTGATCACACTTCAAAATGGAGAAAGTACACCAATTCACAGTGTTGAACTGTATTTTGTGAATGCAGAATATGGGTGTCTTACAGAAAGAGGCAGAATCTTGGAACTCTAAACAGAGAGCATATCTAGGGTATATTTTCAAGAAAAAGTCAGTACAGCTGTTGATTTTTAGTCATTCCTCTTCCTTTATTTAGCTACTGGTCATTCACACGTATGCTTTCTTCTTCCAATTTAAAATCTTTAATGATTTCCCTCTGTTTTGCACTTAGAAAGTCAAGAAGAATTGTCATGGACAGGTTATGGTTCCCACTGACATGTACATCTAGGCCACAGAATTTGCAACATAAAAGCCTGTCACAGTTTTTAATATTTGACACATGTAGGAACTCTTTATTCTCTTGATTGGGGTTGATTTTAGGGTAGAAAAGACCCCATAAAATGACAGAGATTTATAGGAAAATTTAATTTTTGTTTGAGATTTTTTTTGTATTTTAAAGGGTGGCACTATTTCACAGTCATAATCCTACAATCCCACTTAAAGGACCTGTGACAGGGTACAAATTTCTGAGAGGCAATTTCTTAAATGCCGGTATAACTGAACTGCATTACATAAACTTCTGGCTTCCCTGAAACAGGAGACATACCACTACAAAAGTAGATAGGAATAAGAAATATGTGAAAAAAAATACTAAAAAGGGAGAAAATCTAAATGTAGGTGTAAAAGTATTACTGGATATTTCACGTGCTGCTAAATTGGAGATCAGATTTGAAGTACAAGGTTCTGATTTCCAGCTATCTTTGTTTTTACTTTTCTTCTTTTTTTTTTCCTTTGAAAAGGAAGTGTTTGAGAACTCAGTTGGGCATAAGATACAATAATACATACAAGAGTGTAAAACCAACTTAATCTTTCACATTTGTATATTTCTGGGTTAATGTGTGCAATATGTGTGTTTTCACCCCTTCTTCAATCCACCACAAGACATTTTTCTAGGAGAAATTAGACATGTAAAATACATACCAGAAAGGCTGGATTACACTATGATAAAGTTCTAAGGAGATATTGCTCAGTATTACCATATTCATCACTGGGAACTGCTTTATGAGACTCCACAAAAGCAATCAAGTAAATGAAGGAAAGAACTTCTTTTCGAATAGTAGCTCTTTCCATAGACAAAATAAATTATTCAATTGAAACCTGTTTCTGAATTCTAGCCCTTATTCCCATTTGAACTGACAATCACACTTTCTTGGTGGGGACAATTTCCTTGGTCTCAATAAAGTACTGAAATGCGTTTTCAGATATACAAAGATGGACATTGAATTTTCGTGGTCCCGCAGATTTAGCACTGTTTAGCAATTTACAAGACACTGTTTTTAACAAATACCCAATTCATGTTTATGCATGATGAGCAGAACACCAGCAGTTTACATACAGTCTGTTTAAAATTAGCTTAGTCTGATAAATTGAATTTATAATAGTAATTGCCGATTTTTTCTAATTAAATAAATCATATTCTGACCACAAGGATGACAAATGCACTGATATACCCAGTTAATTCTAGATACAACTTTGTTATTTCCCTTTTTTTTCTGCAAAATTTGTTACAGGATAGAGTTTGCCTGAATAACAGCAGACACATTTAACTATGCTCTTACCATTATATCAGATAAGAAAAACACATAAAGAGTGTGTGCTTCTTCAGTAAAGGATTCAAGACATGCCTGGCTGAGACAGGCTTGATTGACTTGATCCTTGACTTGATTGACTTGATCGACTTGATCCTTGACTTGATTCTACTGAAAACCCAATCATTGGGTGGAGAACCCTTCTATCCCAGAAAAAGTCCTGGAAGAAGTGATCCCCTTGTACAGAGCAACTGAATCCCACTGCTAATTCATTCTTACACCTCATTGATGAGATCCACTTGATTAGGTGCGCAAAAAGTAGACAAACTTAAAAAAACCTCCGATATTTGGTTTTTTGAGCTAGCTCTACTACTACTTACTAAAACCTATTGTAAACACTGTCCTTTGCTGATGTGTATTAACCGTCCTGTACAGATATGAAAAACCTCTGCCTTGGTGAAGGAGGAACAAGTAAGAGTGAATGGTGGCTCTGCATGTGAAATCGTAGCTAAGACCTCTGAAATGTCTTGGGAAAGATCACTTTAAAATCCATTCAGACAAACAGAACTGGAGGATGCTTCAGAACTTTCCCTACTAATAAGCTTGTATTTAACCATCCCCTAGTGAGTATCCTCACAAATTAAAAATAAAAATATTTTAAAATATGAGATAAACATGTTTATGGAAATATTTTTAAGTAGTAGGAGAATTTTAGAACTTTTTACACAAATTTTAATTTGGTTGTTGGTTTCTATTATAATCAGATATTTAGACTGCTGGACCTCCGCACTGTAAACATTCCAGCTAAAACAAAGGAGGAAACATGGTCATGAAATATAAAAATTTCCAAATGAAACTTGAAAAAATCCAATAAATGGAAGAAAAATCCCACAACATTTTTCCCTGCTTTTTTTCTGCCGAGAAAGATGAAGACTAAGATAATTTTTTTATTAAATCATTTTAACTAATCATTACCCTTCTCTTTTCTCAGAAGAAAGAAGATAAGATTTTAAATTAAAGTTTTTTAAATTAAAATAAGTTTCATTTAAAACCTGCCAGTACTGACCAAATAATGATGAAAGTACACATGAGAGAAAATGTATTTTTTCTAAATGGTGAAAAAAATATGTCTTAGCAGTATAACCAGAAGAGAGAAGATTTTCCTCTGTACACTGTGGTTCGCTCCCAAGTACATTAGCACGTGGGGCTGGGGGCTGGGAAGGATTATAAGTCTGATTTTACCATGTATACTGAATACTCAGAAAAGCTGAAGCTAAGCGTTCAGGACGCTCCTGTGATTTTTCCTGGTTCCACATCCCTAATCTGAGGGGAGCTTGTGCTCTCGATAGTCTCAACAAACACACACAGCTGGGTGCTGCTTTTGGAGCAACTGGTGAAACTGGTGATAGGGGAGAAACACAGCAAGTAGGTAATCTGCAGCAAGGGTGCAGATAAGAGGCATGATGTGAAGAGCACTAAGAGCCAAGCATCAGGAGTGACTGAAAGATGAAAATTTTTCAGCACCACCAAGGGAACATGTGGAGTCTTTCCAATCAAGGAAATCAGAGGTTGTTGCTGGATGGGACCGGCAAAACTGGGACATGGTAGGCAGGAACTACTTTTCTACCTGACAGACTGCATTTGCACCTTCAAAAAGTTAACTTCTAGGTAACCCTCTTCTGTACTCGTACAACTCCATATGAGACATTGGATGCCTTCTGATGTGCTCATTTCAAGGGAAGGGAGACGAAGAACGAAGCTCTGCGGTATTGAAGCATTTCTCAACAGCAGCCATGTCACACCTGGAAAGTACAAAACTCACAATTGTGTAGAGAAAACAGTTATGATTACAGATTTTATTTGCTTTTGTTTTACTGAAGATCATGCCATGATATTTATATATTCCTAGATATTCATAGGCAGCTTCTGTTAAAAGCACATGGTGATTCATACCAACATTAACTCAGTGTTTACTACATATAATTATATCTATACTATATGTGGTTATTTAGCCATATATAAAATTATTCACATATATTTGTACATAGCCTTATATATTGAAATTAATATTCAGCAATAAAACATAGATTCACTTGTGCCCATATTTACACTATGTTCAGTGCATGGTGCCTTTTGGTATTGGCAATTTATCTATTTGATACATGAGGTTTAAAAACCTTACTGGAACAGAATCCTGTCTGATAAGTTTAAGAGGCTTCTCAGGCTGTGGTTTGGAAACCACTGAAATGAATGCTATGAAGCAAGTCAAGCCAATTTAAAATAAATTGAAGAGCCTTGTCTATTTCATTTGCATTAGATATCTTTGTTGGTTTCAGTTATAAAGAGTGCCCTGGAACTATTATATGTTTATGTTATAAAGAGTCCCCTGGAAGAATTATGTTCTAACAAGAACCACTGTTCACCATTCAATTTTATCAGGATTTAAACTTTGGAACTATCCTTGTGGTTAAAGAAGAAAGTCAGAACCTCACATACTTCAAGCAGAGCCCTCAAGATAAGATTTAGGCCTTTGGCAGTAAAGTTTGTTCTGGTTAGTAAATTATATAAGTAGCACACCTTACTGCTTATTTCTAACATAGAAGAGGTTGTCTAGTTAAGCAGACCTATTACAACTTCTTTTTTGTTGTACAAATGTTTTAACCATCTGTGCAAGTCTGACAGTAGCTTATGCATGATCCCATAGAAATATGTTTGAAATCTTTTTCTCCCCATTTTGATTCCTAAAGCTTTGAATTCAAGAACTGTCAAATTTATTCTCCTTTTTTTGAAAAGGAGAATCCAGAGCTCTTTATAATCATCCAGGCCCTCTTGACTTATGGACCCACTCTGAAAAAAAAAGGCATTTTGATATCCAGTGGGTATTTTTTCACTGATTACTTATGTATCTCCCTATTGTTTTATGCTGGCTACCTGTCACA
Source organism: Oriolus oriolus (assembly GCA_013400235.1). Lineage (NCBI taxonomy): Eukaryota > Metazoa > Chordata > Aves > Passeriformes > Corvidae > Oriolus > Oriolus oriolus. Next base: position 748,743 of record VXBT01011829.1, read on the forward strand.
GACTTAAGTGGACAATATAAATTTGAAGCAAGCATTCTAGAAATAGGTCCATTCACAATTCCAAAGAAAAAGAGTATCCATGTACCTGAGAGAATATTTGGCCCTCACATTTACTTCTGGGCAAGAACAAAGCCCAAGATGAAGTAATTTTTTCTGAAATGTCAATGCAAAGTTGCAGAAATAAATGTTTCACCCATAGACCACTAAAGCTTAATAATGTTCTCAGCTGTTATTTAGGGTCTTCTCCAAGGACATCACAAGTCATTACGACTGAGGAACTTTGGGCAAATGTTTCCATTACTATTTTTTAATCCTAGGGAACTCTCTGTTGCCTTTGGTAATAGTTTGTTGTTACTACTGCTCCACAAATCTTGGGATGCAGGTGCAGCTTTTTGGATCTGATTGCTTGTTTCTTTGAAGTTTCCTTGAAGGAAGTGAAGTTAGACAGGAGGATTTGCTTCTTTCTGTGATGTGAAAACAGCCAGGAGTTGGCTATTTAGTCCATGGGACTTGCTTTGAGAAACCCAGTCTCCTGGGGGCAGATGGGGTCCAGCTGTCGGAGAAGGGGAAGAGCATCTTCAGGCATAGGCTTGCCAAGCTGGTGAAGAGGACTTTCCACTCAAGGTTCCTCAGGAGGGGAACCTCAATCCACCCCATTCAGACTGGTTTGATGCTATGTCCAGCAACAGATGTCCAGAGGCAGGAGAAGGAGTTCTAGTCGGCAGGAGAGCACCTGAAGAGCAACACAAAGGAATTCCTGCCCCTCCAGCCAGCAAGTCAGATTCACAAGCAGCCCAACTTAAATGCCTCTGTGCGAACACACACAGCATGGGGAATAATCAGGTGGAGTTAGAGACATGTACATGCCTGCAGGGCTGTGACCTTATTGGCATCGCAGAGAAGTGATGGAATGGCTCCTGTGACTGGGGTGTTGGAATGAACAGATACAGGCTCTTTAGGAAGGATGGGGGAGATGAGGTGGGAGTGTCACCCTCTATGTCGATGACCAGCTCAAGTGCATGGTGGGAATGGATAAGGGGTCAACTGAGAGCTTATGGGTCATGATTGAAGGGAAGGCAGAGACAAGTGACATTATAATGGGGATCTGATACAGGCTATCCAAACAGGAAGACTAAGAGGATGAGGCATTCCACAGATGGACTGGGGAGGCATCCCTGTTTTCTGTTGGTGGGAAAACACAGCAGGGCATTAGCAATCCAGGACGTTGCTGCAGAACTTCTGTGATCCTGTGGTATAGGCTCTACACGATTCATCTATAAATGGCATAGTAAATATGCTGGTGTGGCCTCACTTTAAACGCTGTGTGCAGTTTTTAGCACCATGGTATAAAAAAGATATTAAGCTATTAGTGAGTGTCCAAAGATGGGCCATGAGGCTGGAAAAGAGCCTTGAGGAGAAGCTGAATGAGGAGCAGCTGAGGTTACTTGGTCCGTTCAGCCTGGAGGAGACTGAGGGGAGACCTCATCCCAGTCAACAACTTCCTCATGAGGGGAAGAGGAGGGCCAGGCACTGATCTCTTCTCTGTGGTAACCAGTGACAGGACCCGAGGGAATGGCCTGAAGCTGTGTCAGGGGAGGTTTAGGCTGGATATTAGAAAAAGGTTCTTCACCCAGAGTGTGGTTGGGCACTGGAACAGCTCCCCAGGGAAGTGGTCACAGCACCAAGCCTGAGAGAGTTCAAGGAGCATTTGGATTACACTCCCAGGCACATGGTGTGACCCTTGGGGAGTCCTGTGAAGGACCAGGAGTTGGACTTGAGGCTCCTTGTGGGTACTTGCCAACTCAGAATATTCTATGGTTCTGCAAAGTGCTGCTCACACCTAAAACAAAACTAAATTTAAAAAAACATATATGTTAAGGAACTACAGTGTCTACAGGAAATCATCTGAATTCAAAAGACACAGAAACAGAGAGACAAGGTGACTTCAAGGAAGTGATTCTAGACAGTATTTTCAAATACAGATGATAAAATTCAGTTTCATTAATGCATGCTCAGAGATTAATACCTCCATATTTGTTAATACACATTTAAAGAGCTCAGTAATCTAATTAGTCTCAATAGTCTTAATTAGCTGCTTCTCTCTCTGCCATCCCAAATGAAAATAAATATAAATACTTAACTTAAGCACCTCTTAAAATACTGATATAATTTTTTCTACTTCTGCAGAAAAGCATTTTGTGCTTCACCTTTTTGCGTACACCTCCATCTTGAGCAATATATAATTATCCACAATGTAGTGTTTGAGCTTAGACGCAAATGTTTTTCTATGGTGGAAATAGCTTCAGGGAGAAACAATGAACTAAATATTTGCTGTGTGTAACTCAATGTTAGCAAACTCCTTTCAGATCTTAGAGACTTGGATGCCTTTGAAGAGTGGTATGAAGCCTCATTTCCGCACTGTAGGTGACCATTCTTCTGTGATTGCAGAAAGAGTGGATGGCAACTCTGAAGAAGATCTGAACTGTGCACTGTCCACTTTGACAAAGAGGAGCCAGAAGTATTTGGACAGGATGTTGGTTAGGGTTTACACTGATGCATGTAATTTCTGTGACTCAGCCCATCTCACTTGTGCCGTTGGCAGAGGATGTCCAAGTGGCAACAAATGCATACGGACTTGGCAGCCATCCGCGGGCTCAAACTGTCAGACTTTCAGATTAATCCTGCCTTCACTGTGTTGGAGTATAACCAGCAGACAAGAAATCTATAATGAAGACAGCTACAATCTGCACCAGTAACTGACCAGTATGCACTCTGCTCTTCAGCAGATCCTGAGAGCTGGGCTAATGACTAGTGTATGATTGATAATTACATCTGTTCTTTCTCTTCTGTCTGCCTGTTCAGCAGAAAGTGTCTTGGCTCTCTGCAAAGACAGGGAGAGCTTACTTTTTACATGCAGCCACACATGTTTTCAAAGGTATCATTTCTCCTACTGGAAGGGTATAACATTCTGATGAAGTCATTGACATACAATTTGAAATATGACACCATATGGAATCTGTTCTTTAGATTTCACGCACTTGTCACAAGAATAACTTGTGACTTTCTGTTAACTTCTGTTTTCAGACTTGTCAGTCTTAAAATAAAGTACCAACACAGTGGTTTCACTACTTGCAACTGATTTAAAATGTCTCTATATTGCATCATTTGAATTATCTATCAGAAACAAAACACAGTGCTGTTTGGTCAAGTATGTTCAGATCCTTCTGTTCTACAGTGTAAGACTGCAGGCTGATAGGCATTTATCACTTCAAAAGAATCTCTTGTAAATCAGACTGAACACTGAGACCAGCCACCTAATTTATCATCAAGTACAATCAAAGATTACAGTTCATCAAATACCAAGAGCAAAGCTGTTTTCTATAGGTTTTTTTCATAGTTCTCTTAAATTAAAAGAGGCTTCCTTCACTTTGATAATATGTAAATAATAAATAAAAGTGTCTGCTTATACTTCTCTTACTAGCTTCTGTAACAACCCCGTGGTGATGAAAACAGCTATCATCTGCTAACTCGTATAACTGGCATGGTTTTAACTCCGAAATCCTCCTTCAAGGCATAACTAAATGTCAACAGAAAGACATATTTCCCACCTACACAAGTAGGCTCGTAAATTGTGATTGGAGAAATACTTGGAGTATATTTGTTCTCATTGACAAGAAATTCACAGCCTTCCTATGAATAGATCAAAAAAGAAGGAAAGAAGTTTGAAAGATTTAGGTGCATAAAGCAGGACTTAGGCAAGAGGCTGTTATGTCTTCATTTGTGGATGAATTTGCTGCCACCTGAATTCTTCTCAGATGTCATTAAGACCACTTTGATTGTAGTGGATGACCTCAAAGGCTGTAAGTTACATAGTTACCTAGTTATTCAATCCATGTATAGAAGTATGATCCCACTAATATGAGGCTGGTTGCTGTTGAGGGCCCTTGAGTAATCTCAGCTGCCCTTGATGTTCTTGATCCTGTTGGTTATTTGGAGCATCTGTTCTTGAACCATCATATTCCCAACAACACACCGCAGCCATTGCTCCTGTCTCTGCAAGCAGATGGGCATGAACCACTTACTGTGAAAAACATGGTACTGCTGCTTTGTTTTCCATAGTAATGGTCACCATTATCATAGTAATGGCAGCCTTTGCCACTCTACTTCAGAGGAGTTCAAACCTGTGTCTTTCAGATGCCAAAGAAGCATTCCGCTTCTTACATAGTTAAGTATATAGTCAGTCAGGCTGGAAGGGAAAAATAGGACGTGGTTTTTTCCCTGGCCTCATGGAAGACACAGGACTGAAGAGAAGAAACCCCTAGGCTACATAAAGAAAGCACAATAAAGATTATAAACCAGCAACTAAGAAAATAGGCAAGAGACAGTTTTAATGTTTTATTGATGACTGTATGTTTTAACCTGCTAAACCCACCTTCTTTTGGAAGAGACTTTGGAGCTCAAAAATCTAAAGGACAAAGGCTCTTTCCTCCATGCTCTTGTGGGAATTTCAAACAGGCTGCTCGTACACTCAACACAACCTTTTCTTGTTGCCGAGCCTAGAAATCCAAATTGTCCCTTTGACTTGTGGTGGTTTCTGTTCCTGAACCATCCTACATGCCAAAAACTTGCCCCCCCTGATACTCCCACCAAGAAAAAAGCCTAACCAAAACACAAAAACCAGAAAAAACATACAAGAGCTAAAAAACCCTTTTCACTTACCCACCAAAATGCTGCTAATAGCCTAAATTGTAGGCATCTAATCTTTATCACTTAACAGTTTATTGAATCAGACTATAAATTATTTGTTCAAGATCACGCAGGGAGCCTGTGCCAGTAACTGAAACCCTCTCTTCTCGTACTTGGCCTAGTGGTTTACCTGACCCTGAATTTACTTACTAAAAACAACAGCAGACAGTTTGCTTACGTCACTACATCTATGCAAAACAGTGGTGTATCATATTAGATTTATATGCACCAGGAAGACTGAAACCATCCTTGTACTGTATCACTAATTTTTGTGTCCATGAAGGAAATCTGCTCGAAGGGAAAAAAATATCCACTACATTCCCCATGAACCCTGCTGAGAATCACAGTTATCGTGGAGTTCGTGAAGAGGATTCTTGATTACAGGAACTGGAAAGAAATCATAAAGCTAATTTCATGAGACAACTGATGTACCCTTCCTGCTCTCCACACCTGCCAGATTGCTCTATCCCAATCTTCAAATTTACTGCTGTTAGCCAGCAAAGGTCATTTTTTTCTGAAGCTTGAGTTCTTGAACAATGATGTAAGAATAAATGGCTGGCAAGAACGACACAATGATAACATTCTGGTAGCCAGAATAAACACAGATGAATGAAAGAGCCTCCACCTGAAATACTCCATATTGCACTGTGAGAAAATTCTGGTTTTCATTTTAGCTAATTCCAAAAACCCATGGCTTCCTCAGATGATTCAATCAAAAAGTACTAAAGGACGCAAGGAGGATTATGAGATAAATGGTTGTGAATCATGCCTAAAATTTCATCCTTTTCAACACATGGTGCAGGCATATTTGAGGAAAACCTAAACTACATGAATGGGATTTTGCCTGTACTGCTCTAAAAGCAGAACAAGTGGACTTGTCTTTATCTTCTCAGTTCATAGGAAACTAGGTTTGGGTTATGTGTTTGCATGCAGAATTTCCTGAGAGAATGTTTCATGGAAGAAGTTCAAAGCTTTTCCACAGTGGCTGGGTACAGTGCACCTTTTTTTGCACTACTGTTTGAGCTTTTTATGTCACAATTAAATAGTGACTAAAGCAGAAAAAAGCTCCCCTGTTCGGGATTTGAGCAGTGGGTTACATCTGCTACTCCATCAAATACACAAAGCTGTAGTATCTCTCTCCTTACAGGGGTGTTCTGAATGCCTGATCTGACGTGTGTCTTTCCTTCCTCTCATTCCCCAAACACCATTCCTTACACATCACTTGTTCATTCACCCAAGACAGAATAATTACCAGGGAAACACCATGATGCCAATGAATTTTCTGTGGCCTGACTTTTAGGGTACTGCCTGGCCACAGTCCCACCTGGAAGGGGACTTTGGGGACTCTTCTCTAAATGCCAGCTATCATTTAGTCTAATCAGAAACTCCTGACTCATGCTCAGCACTTCAAGTCCACGCTTTTCTTGAAAGTCCTAATGCTCAGTTACTGAAAGCTCCTTCTTGAGGTGCCTTGATTAATCTAGCTCTGGATAAATATACTATCATGCATTAGTAACTGATATTCACAAATATTTTTTGTCACCAAGTAAGTGATGGAAATTTTGACAAGCAAATGACAGTTATTTTACATTTTAGCATTACACTTCTTTGTCCTTTAGAGTATGAAAGCACCTGCTTTTCTTTTGATATCCAGATGGGCATATCTCTTACTAAAGAATTAAGTGTTGCACAGCATATCAGAGCAGCAAAGAAAAAAGGAAAATTCTTAAGTAATTGCTCCAGTTGTCTTTCTTCCCACTTGCCCAACTCGAGCCTCTTCTACCAAAAAAAAAATCTTCATCCATCTTCAGACTGTGTTTGATGCCGAAAGGTTGTACTAGAAGTGTTTGATTTTAGAAGCCTTGTCTTTAGTCTTACATGGGAGTTGCTTTGTGTGTTATTACTCACATATGCCTAAGAATAGCATTTAATTTTACCATGTAATAAGAAAATAAACCTCCTGTTTACTTTTGTTCACCACTAATTAGATATAATACTTTCCTCAACATTTGGCAAATCATAATTGCATAAAATTAAGGAAATTGAGAGAATGTTCATAAGGAGGCAAACACACAATTCAGTGGGAGTCTTTCCTCTGTCAGGTAAGTAAATTCCATCCATCTACACACCCAAAACAACTTCTCTCAAAATCAATGGAAAGGCTCCCTTTGGCCTCAGTGGCTTTTGGATCAGATCTAGCCTATTCCCATTAAAGTCAGCTCAGGACTTGAGCTAGATCATGATGTAACTGAATTAATTAGCATTAAATTATGAGAAACTACTCTCCATTACTACAAATTACTTGTAAAATAGCCAAGCTTTACTAGCATTAATGATTTCAGCTGTGTTAGATGAAAGTTTCTTTCCATGAATATTACTAATTGCAACTTTAGGGCCAAGTTTGGGCTTTCAGATTCCCATTCCCATTTTACATTAAAAAGTATACAAAAACATGTGTGCCACCTCATTGTGTTAGCTACCAGCAGCTTGAGATGGGCAGAGTCAGAACCACCACTGTGACTCTTCTCCCGGACTACATGATTTTTTGTGTTGAGCCATCACGAAGTTCCCATTCCTTAGGAATTTTGCACAGCCTGGAAGTCCTCTCCTGTGAACTTCTAGTCTGTTTGGATTTGGTGCTCTGGTTTAGTACATATAAGAGAGTTTCAAGCTGGGAATTTGATGTTGGGTCTGTACTGCTGGCTAAAGCCCAGCTGTCTACATTTGGAAATGTATTTGATTTTGGAACACAATTTTCTGGAATGTAATGTCAAGAAAATACATAATCAAGAGGGCATCATAGATAACGAGCTACAAAAACCTGTTTGTCACCCTCCTCCCACAATGGCGAAGAGCCTTCTACAGCTGCTAATTAGAAAATTAGAACACCGCAAATAGATTATATTTTACTGGCAGCATAGCGTCTTCCCCCCAGTGTTTTGAAGTACTTTTTGAATTGTTTGCTGTCAGCAAAACAAGTGCGCTACCTGCGATCCTATAGACAACAAAGCCCAGCAGCAGGATTTCAGTCAGGTGATGTCACCCAGGTAAAATTGTACTGACAAGCTTTTAATTAAAGTTTTCCCACACATCTTTCTGCTGGTCCCCAGGAGCTATTATTCATTATGTGCCGACTGTCAGCCAATTGTGAGTCGGGAGGGAAGTGTTTTATTTTCAAAGCCCTTGCTGACAGCTAGAGAACACTTTGTTATACAATCTGTTTACTTTTTTCGCACATACAATCTTGCTAAAGGGGAAATGGTCATGCAGTAGTGTTTACAGTTTATGGCAATAATTAAATGCATCTGGCAGAGCAGTAGCTGAAAGGAGGTCGGTGTGGGTGTGGGTGAAAAGCCATAAAATTCCTCCTATAAACAGTTACCTTCACCTTGCAGAGCCCCTAGCATTTTAAGACAAAGTTTCTTTGGGAAAGGGCATGTCTAAACAGGTGCACGTATTCTGAAGTGGGAATACATGGATCTAGCCATGTTGTACTTGATGCTAAGAAACACTGTCCAGGAATCCCAGTAACACTGTTCTCATCAATGATTAGAGCTGTTTGAACTTGTTATAAAGCAGCTGCTTGTCCTTTATGATGTTAAATCCCAAAGTACATACCTCTGTAAGAAGAAATGTACAGTGAGAAAAAACTTGCCACTAGATAAAGGCAGAAGGTAGTGTGAAGTCCAATTTAACCAAAGGGGCAGTATTTGACACTTAATACCTACAGAGGAACAGTTCTTTCAAAATTTTTAATAGCTTATGATAAAATTCTTTTTATCTTTTATGACTGGTGATAAATATTTATTTGGAGTTATGAACAACTTTTAAATCATAGTAAAATATTGCAAGCAATAATCACTGCATCACCTGAAGTTTTTAATACTTCTGTTTATTAAGAATAATAGGAAGTCAACAACTGTGCTTAAATATTAGCAGATGACTTAAAGCCAGTGCAATATTCACATACACAGCTACAAAAGAAATTGCAGGCCACTCACTGCCAGACTGTTGTCAATTCCGTGGAAATCACTTCCACTGCAAAGCAAAGAGACGGGAAAATAAATTAATTGGTCAAAATTTAAATAGCATCTTCTACTGATATTATTATAAATTACTATGTAAATTGTTGAATGGATACACAGTTCCATTGTTAATGAATGAAAATCTTTTGTTGCTGTTAAATGTCTTTAAATAACTATATTCTTAGAAAATCATTTTCTTAGATAAAAAAAATTAGGGAAATTAACAAATGGGACCTTTCTTGTGGTTATCAACATTAAACAGTGGGCCTTAGTTGTCTCTGGACAGGGGTGGGAAGTGGTTGTTGTAGACAATGCAGTATGCCCACCTTAAGAAGCCTTTTCTGTTTGGATACCATAAAACGTCTTTAGCTCATCAGCATATGAACACATCTGTGCAGATTTCATCAATGAAAAGGCATATACTAAAAATTCTGATTGCAAATTTCACTCACAGGTTTCACTTTGTAGATTTTGCTTTCTCACCTTTCCTGTTTTTCCTTTTTTCCTCTAAAAAATATTTTATTATTTTTTAATTTTACTGGATGGTAGGAGCAAGATTATATTTTTTTCCTTTCACAGATAGAAAATAAATTCTGAGATACTACACAGTTACACTCAAATTAACATGTTTGTGATCATACTGTTTTCATCTTCCCAAGCTTAATAAAATCAACATACTAAGGAGTCAGTAAGCAGTTTATATTAATCTTTAAGATCAGTGTTATAAGGGAGTATTATTGGTTTAGGTTCAGCATTATAAGCACTAACAGCAAGATTTATTAGAGATTTCAGAAATCAAAATATAGAGATTAGGTGATTTTGCCTGAGATTTATGGGGTAGAAAAAGTGAGGAAGCTTTTTCTTCAAGGTTCAAAGCTGCCCATGCCTTTTACTCTGTGACTATGGCATCCAAAGTACATGGAGTACAATCCCAAGCTTCTTACTGGTAATGGGAAAAAGCCTCATCAGCCAGTATGACCATTTCACTCTCTTCTCTCCCACGTGCCTTCTGCCCCGGAGAGGCTGGGGGAACTGCAAGACAAAGGAGCCAAATATCGCCAGACAGAGCAGGTACTTCAATCCAGCAGGGATCATTCCTTCAGGCACAGTGCTGTGCTAATGTGATTGCACATCTTCCTGCTGGAGCTAGTCCACATCTAGGTGATCTGAAGTGCTAGGAAGCAGCTGCCTGCAAGTGGCTTCCCAGCTTCCCTTCCTTTGCGATCCTGTACTCAGGGCTCTCATCTAACAAGCGAAAGGTACAAGGAATGCCACTGGCTCATCAACTTTCACATGCAAAAGGAAAGTATCAGTCAAAAACAACTGTAAAGGACGAGTGGGACAGATGCTCACAAACTGATATATTATGAAGGTACCAGGACGCTGGAGAGAATTCATGTTAAGAAAATAGGATTTTCAGATAAATCTAATATGGGTTCCTTAGAAAAAAATCAGATCTGTCTGCCAAGGTGTGATCTTACTATGTGGACAAATGTGGGTGGACTTCTATCAGGACTGAACACCATCTAACCTAGTTTTTAATACTTTGCTGAAAGGATTTTTTTTTTCTCAGTGCAAACTGATATTATGATCAAAATTCTGAAAGGAAGTTAAATATGAGGGTCACACAAAAAGGGATGGACTCATATAAATTCTAAAGACTAGTCAGTTATGCAATACCATTGTAATGCAGGTTAAGAAATGTAATAGATTTTTTCTCTGAAACAAAATTATTGGATTTTAATAAGCATGAACTGCCCTCCTTCTTTAAGAATACACCATCATTTAAATATTCTTGAAGTTGCCTGCCATCACCCACATTTTCTGCTTCTTTCAGACCCTGGCCGTTATTTTCTAAATGATGTTTATGTTGGGAGAAGAAACTTTAAAAAACTCTAGACATATTTTATTGAATATTTTTCACATGTTACAAACACTCACAGAAAGATATCTCCTAGACTCCTGCCCAAAATTGTCTGTTTAGAGTGTAAAACAGATCTGCATCTAAAAAAAAAGCCACAACCCACAAGACAGCCAAACAACTGTGACAATTTTGCTACCTTCTCCGGTCTCATCTCTCACATTTCATTTCCAGATAAGATCTGAATAGCCACCAGAGAAACTAATTATGCTTCTTTTTCCAATGTGTTATCCCCTCTGGCTATGTAACTTATGTCTGGCCTAATAAAGGAAGAACTACTTATGTCTTGAGTATACCGAATTCAGACTTGGAATGTTTTAATCTTTAGCTGCTCAAAAATAGTGGGTTTTGTCAGAGTTAGTATATCGAGTGATTACTGCTGTATCAAATAAAGTTACTTAGCATGACAGAGAGCATTGCTGGGCAATGAACTACAACTTGTCTTTCTGCCATCTTTTGGACCCCTATTTGTTGTCTTAGAAAGTAAATAATAACTCTTATCTTTTCCTATTGGTGTCTTGCTTGACAAAAAATATTCATTTCAATACACTTCCCATTCTTTTCTTGCCTTTCTTATAGACTGGCACATCCTCTTCCTTCTGTAACATGTTTTAGCTGATTTGGAGTTACCAAGAAGCTTTTTTTAACTTTTGAAATGAGATTTCCGAAAAAGTGCCTTTAGAAACTGACAGTGTCCTGGAAGACTCTTGCTCCAGGTAGCTGAGAAAGCTCATGAAGGTAGTGTAAAATCTTACGTTTGAACAATTCTTCCTTCCTCACCATCAGCCAGGTTATTTCCCCAGTAAACTGCACATTAGGCTGGCAGCTATCTTTCCTGTCTTTCTCTCCCTTTTGTTTTTTTTGCCTCTGTTTATATTTTCCATGAACTGATGCATCTCCAAACATGCCTGTTATATTTTATTCCACATTAGTCAGTACAGGAAATTACTCTAGTTGTGGTCTCTCACAGTTCTCTCTTCAGATGCTGCAACAGGAGTTTGTCTTCATTTCCAACTTGTTACAGAGAAATTCCTGTCTTAAGCTGTTGTGTGTGTATGTGTTGAGGTTTTTTACAGCAGAGAAGAAAGAAAGATACAGCAGGTATCTTTCAGTAGCACACACCATTCTTGCCCCTCTTCCTTTACTGCTTTTACAGCACCATGAATGAAATAATGGATAAGAGGCAAGCTGCATGAGGAAACCCACACAGAATTATGCTGACAGCCTGAAGAGGTGCACTGTAACTAACTGTTCATGACTGCCCACACGTGCTGGAGCTGTGAATTCACTCCTGGTTCGTGTCTCTGCAATGCAATGCGAAGGGAAGTTAGCTCCGGAGACAGTATTTCTCTTCTCGCACTCATCAGTGTGGGTCTCCCTATCATCAGCTCCCCATAAAGCAGGCTTTGTGCTGAGTCCTCAGTCTTCCTATACCTCCTCCTCTTTATGTTAACAGTGTGAATGGAAAGCAAAATCAGCACAAATATCAGGCTCACTCAACAGGCAGCTGACACATGGAATCTTATGGTAAGTCAGACTTCCCATGGCTCAACCTCTTCCCTTGAACACAGAATAAACACAAACCCCACACCTGAGATACCACACCCATTTGTCTGGTGTCTGTGAGGGATAGTGTCCTTTGAACCATGGGCTTCTGAGCAGCCTGGGTCTGGAAGGAAAGGAACAGGTGGGAAAACTGGGAGAGGTACACCTTGCCAGACCAAGGATCCCTGTAATCTTTTCTCTAACAATACCTGTCAGAAGATACCCTTGGAACAATTAGGAAATAGGAAAATCTCATGCTGATGTATCTGCTGGAAGATCTGCATCTCTCAGTGGCAAGTCAAACTTCTGAGCCAGGAACAGTATTTTCATATTTATAAATTTTTCTTTCATTATTTTTTCCATTCACTTTTTGTCTCAGATAAATTTTTAACATTAAAAATTTCCTTTTGGCAGGGAATTCCACAATAAACTACCCGTTATATGAAGAACTGCCATCCTTGTTTGGGACTTACCAATGACTTGTTTCATTTGATGACTTCAATATTATTGCAGCAGAAACAATTTTGCTAAGTATTCTTCTCACCTTCCCATCATGAATATACAGACCTGTGTCACATCTCTCCTATGACGTCTCCTTTACAAATGTCCCAGTCATATGAGATATTTACCTGCATGGAAACATTTTCCATACCCTTGATTGTCCCTGCTTTGATAGATCCTGTGCTCCTTTCAAAGCTGAGATACTAATTCTACATTCAATATTCATGATGCAGATGGAAGATTTAAGCAGAACATTAACATCTTCTATTTTGAGCAGTACTTGTCATCATATTTCATAATATTTTATTTTGTTTTTTAACTAGCATTGAGCATAGTTTTCATCGAACTACAAAAGGGGGAGCGTTCCCTAATACATAACACCTCAAATACATCTAACTCAAATTTTACTTGCCATTTGATCGGTGGCTCTTGCCTCATCATGATGTCCCTCTGCAGTACTTTGCTGATCTCTCTCATTTTTAGAACCTTGATTAACTTATTAAAACCTGTGATTTTTTCACCCTATTACTCACTTTCTTCTTAAATCATTCATTGGAGTGATAAACAGCACATATATCATAGAATCATGGAATGGCCTGGGTTGGAAGGGAGCTTAAAGATTGACTAGTTCAAAGCCCCCACCCCGAGGGCAGGGACACCTTCCACCAGACCCGTGTAGGTCTTCATTAGTGATCTACTTCCACTGTGAAAATTTATTTCTACATTATTTTTCTTGTACCATTTTTTTATCTGTGCAAGAAGATTTCCTCTTATCTCACAACAAGTCAGTTCAAGAATTTTTGGAGAAGAAACTCAAAATAGAAATTCTTTTGGAAAACCAAATGGCTGCATTAACTGGCTTTTCTTACTTACATATTCTTGACTTCTTTAAAGAAGTCATAGATCATTAGCTGATTAGAATTCTTATTATAACAAGTCAATGATTCTTTCCTGATATGTTTTGATGATTCACTCCTCATATGTTATAGTCCTTATTCTATTTATCCTTCATGTATTTATTCATTTTATCTAATGCTTTACTGTAATTTTTACAGATTTTCTGGGTATGCATATACCTTAGAGATTTAAAATAGTTCCTGAATGATCTAAAAAACTGCATCTTCAGTCTCTGTTACAAGGGAAATGATATACTACAGTTAATATTTCATCCAAGTGAACCTATAGAATATGAGAGGAAGATTTTTTTTAAATTGTTAAAGTTCAATTTACTGATTTTTTTCCTTAACCTTTCCTATATATATCTTAATTTTGAGATAGATATCATGAGTTTCACCCATAAATATGAATTATTCTGTTTCAAATTTTCAAAAGACTTCTTCTGAAAAAAAAATTATTTTGTCACTATAAAATTATCTTTTCTGAAGTCCTTTCAGATCTCCTGGCAAGCTTCCTACTCCAGAAAAATGATTAGTACCTTTTATGCCTTTTGTAAATTGTTCCTTAGACTCTTTCTTGACTCTTATTATATGTTCAAATCAATAATTATCATAAAGTTCTCTTTTGATTTCTCTCTTTGTATAAGAATCAAGCTTTGGCTCTGCTGTACTGAGGAGGCACAGCAGCCTGTGCAAACACAGAGAGATGTAAATTCTTGGATACTGATCGGGAATGCAAAGTGAAAGATGAGAACTGTGGATTTCTTGATGCCTTTTGAGAGCGGTGGCTTAAACCTGAAAGATACCAGTGAACAAGTTTGGCATGGAATCTGTACTTCATAAGTCTGGAAAGTGGAAGCATATATAAAAATGCTCCAGTACATAAGAAATAATATAGCTTGAGCAGAGAAGAGTATTATTCAAACCTCCAAATTTAAGCCAACTGACATTTGTCTCTACATACACAGCCTCTGTCGCACCAAATATTTAAGTTAAACTGTGCTGACATGTATACAACCATATATACCAACAGATTTCAGCCACTGACAGAAAATAGGCTGCCCGCTGCATTCATAATGTTTTTGTTTTTCAGATTATATGAATGCTTGAAACAAGTAGAGGCTCCACAGTTTGCAGATAATACTCCAAAGAATTGTTCCACAGAGTAAAAAGTTAAATCCACTTTCTTCTAAAATACCAGGTACCTGGGATTGTTCATGCTGTTGGGAAGGAACCATGAAACTCAGTGGATGCATGAGTGACTTATTTTTAAAAACCATTCTAAGAAAATCCTAAAACTCAGTGTAGAAATTGGTCATTTTAGAGAAGGTTGGCAATTCCTTAGCTAAAGTACCCTGGGTCTTAGCCTAGCAAAGTAATTTTACAGAAAAACTCACAAGATATTTTTACTTTACTAAAAAAACCTAAAAAACCTCCACCAAAACACCTGAATATAAAACACGTAAATTGAGATTACTTTAGATACTTGAGACACAAATAAAAATTTTTGTAGTTGCTAGATAGACACATCAACCGACAAGTGAACACAGACTGGCGAAGGGAAAAATCATTTTTCTGTTCCATACAGAGTGGTTTGTTTCTGCCATCTGTCCAGAAAAGCTATTAAGGAAAACCTGAAGTGAATTGAGGGTGTTTCATATTAAAACTTTCTTGACCCTCTTGAGACTCAGCACTGTACAAGGCGCACATTTTAATTTCCCAGGAAAATTATTTCTTCCAACTAATGTTTAGGTTTACTTCACATAATCGAGTTCATATCAAAAGTACAACAATAATCAAAATTAATGCTCATATGGTGTTTAATTATTTAAAAGTCAGTTTGGTTGACCATTCTGCTCCATAGAGAATAACCCACTGAAATAGTAAGTGCACCAGTCAGTGAAATGCTTTATGGAGAAAAAAATATAAGTACTTTTTTCATTGGAGAATTGCCATAATCTTGTGATAGCCATACTATAAATTATGGCTAAGGAGGCAAGATAGTGCATTGGATTAATAATTTGCCTTTTTTATCTATTAATATACTATTCTGGGGGCATGATTTTAAATCTACTGCACAGCAAAGTGACTGAAAATCATTCTACCCTGACAGCTTTAAAAGATCACAAGTGAAACACGTTAAGAAGGTCTCAACCCAGTTGATAATGAACAGAAGCAGTCATCTCAGAAGACATCCAGCATTGGTCCTCTCTCTATATTCTCAACAAAACAGATACCTTCATTACACAGAGGAGTATTTCATACTAGGCTGGTGGTAGTATGATTGAAATACACACTAAAGCAGTCCAGGATGAGAACACTGCAGGTTCACTGTAAAAGAATATTTAATGTCTGCCAGTCATATATAAAAGGCTAGGAAAGCATTTTACCTACTGATGCTGGTAGGAAAAGTGCAGAAAGATAAGTTGTAAAAGAAATGCCTTTTATTGTTTCTTAATTTTTTAGAATGGATAAGAGAATTACAAAGTCATCTAAAATCAGAAAGAAGCTAAACAAATGTTTTACAGCATTATTGCACTATTTTAAATTGTACCTCAACAGAGTACTTTTCTAACTCCTATTGCAGTTAGAAACACTATAGTAAGTTTCTTTCAAAGAATTTTTTTCAAATATGAAAAAATATTCCAGCTACTGCTGCGGTTTCTTTTCTCTCTAATAAGTGTGAGTAAAGACAAATAACAGCTTTAGTACTTTTCCCGCTGGTGAATTCCTAATTAAATAGTTCATTAGTAGATTATCTAACCTTCATTTAATGAGGCCCTCCAGATGTTGTGTCTTAAGTGAAGCAAAAAGGAAAACAGCTGAATGCTGAAAGCACAACATAATTGGATATGGTCAAGTTGGAAAAGGCTGAATTCTCGTGTTACCGTTGCTATAATAACGTATGATTTTTTCTAGAAATTGTCAATGAGTGATGACTTAGAGAAAATCCTTTAACTATCCCCAGTTATATTTTTAAATATACTAAACTTCTATTTTACATTACTCTTCTCCCCACTACTTACATGCAGCTGTCTCTAACACTTAGAGATTCTGGCTTGCACTTTTCTGTTTTTTTAATGACACTTCCATTTTTATGATAAAATTTCTTCTATTTGTTCCTTCTAGGGAACCATGTCCAGTGTAGATTCATATTTCCTTTCCTTAATTGCTACATGGAAAAATCATCTCAAGTTATTCTATACAGGGTTTCTCATGGGATAATAATTGACGAGAAATAAAGCATTTAAGTAGAACAAACAGAATTTTCATACAGGATAGGAAACAATAGCATGACTGACTATCCAAAAGTCTAAATTTAAGACACTGACTATATAAGCACAATGAGAAGCTTTTAAAACAAAATATAACAATTTATTTTCAGTAAAAACATTGAACCTTATTGGAGAAGTATCACATTTTCTTCTACACAAACATGGTGACAATTCCTTTACCTTTTCAGTTATTATTAGAACTATTCTGTTCTTATTAGAATTGTAAAATTAGTCATGTGACACTTCTTTGCAGAGTTCAACAATAGAATTTAGATATAGGAAGATGAAATATGAGATCTTGGGTTTATGATGGAAAATTCTATGAAAACATCAATTTGATGCACTCTGGCAGTCAAAAAGGCAGATCAACCATTAGGAATTAGGAGGAAAAGAGTATTTTACTATGTCACTCAGCAAATGCATATTCCATCCACATCCTGAACAGCAAAAGGTCCCTCCTTCTGGTCCCTCCTTCTCATGGAGGAGATTATTGAATTGGAAAAGATTCAGAGCAGGGCAAGAGCAGCCAAGAATATGGAACACTAAGGAAGTAATTCAGTTTCTTTAATTTAGAAAATAAAAAATCCTATAGCAGGGAATGATAAAATCATGTTTGGGATGGGAATAGTTCACAGGAGTGGCCAATTTACTGTCACTTGAAGAATAATAACCAAGAGCTAAAAGGAGGAAGATTCAAAGAGAAGAAGAAAATCTTTCCAAAAGCAATGTAGTTAAGAATGGGATGCCTTGTGGCAAAATGATATAAATACAGGGAAGCTATTAAATATTCAGGAATCGCAACTGAGTGAGGAACTCTCACATGACTGGAGGACGGTGAAACACCCTTTCTTTTTCTTTTGGAAAGGATTTCTTCCTTTTACAAGAACATAAAATAATGAAGTTTATAAAAAAACTTATTTGAGAGTATTTTCCCTGTTTCATTTCTATAATTCTGTATTTTTTCTCTTTTTCCTTCAAATTTCATGAAGATACAGATAATATTGCATATTTTTATTATTCTTTTGCCTATCAGCAATTGTTCTGATTGTAAGAAAGTTCCACAGTGGAAAACAGGGAAAACAATATAGACATTTGAAAAAAAATAATTCCATGCTTTTCATTTTTTATATTTGTTGTCAAAATAGGATAATAATGAAGTAGAAATAAAAATGTGGGTTTCTGGCAGTATAATTTTCCAAAGAAACATGATAAGATTGGAAATTCTAAATGAAGTAAGAACATGTTGATTTCTGACCTCCCATAAAAATGTTCAAGTACGATAAAAGTAATGTTTTCTTATAGAATTTTTTTCTAAATTGACATTGGTTTATTGGCTGGATGTGCTTGTATTTGATGTGTTAATAGTTGAATCAAAGTCTTAGAAAACAGCATTTTTCCATCTTTCTATCAAGTGTTATTGTATATATACATATAATATATAGTATGTAAAAGTTTATACATTTTTACATATTTTACCTGATTTTTAAACACTGAGGTGATTTGATTTACTATTATTTTTAAAGTTTATACACACATTCTATGAATAAACATATTTTGAAAATATCATAAAAAGGCAAAAGGCAATCCTGCAGTCATTTAAAACTGACATCATGCACAAATACCTGTGAGGGTCTGCTGGGCCATGCAGACATGAGGAGGGGATAGTGAGGGAAATATTTTGATACCCTCATTGCTTTCCAAGAACTATGCTCAAAATATAAGCAAGCAGACTACAAAGGCAAAACCTTAACTCATTCCTATCTTTTGCATTTTGTAGTTGCACTTGTTCCTTTGATCATCAGTTCTGCTGATCTCAGGCTAAACTAAAACTGCCTGGCTTTCATCCAGGTATTTATTTCTCCTAAGGGAGTAATAGTGTAAGTAAACACTAGTAAACAGTGTTTTATTCAAAATGCGGATTATATGTTTATCTAAGTATTCTAAAACCTTTTGTTAGCTCTTAAGACCTGACTGTCTCACATTATCCTCAGATAGTTTAATGTGGTGCTACATAATCCTGACAAACTACTCAGAACTGTTCTCCACGGTGAAGGGCACCTGCACCTTGCCACTTTCAGAGCGTTCTCAAAGAGTGAACCATCTGCAAGGAGGTAACCCTGACTGACTGGATTTCTATCTAGCACAACTCAGTGGACATTTGTATTCATGTATTTGATCTGTGAGTTGTGCTGAGACTATTTGGTGGAATACTCATAACAACCATTTTTCTATTTGTTAGTAAGGGTTAGTGAGAAGTCACCCACACCCCATGATCTTGTTTCTGTACTCTGAATGGATCATCTAATCTTGCTAGATTTTTTCTATCTCCATTAAAACCAAACTGAGTTTTCTTTCTTTAATAAATTAATTTCTTCTTTAATTATAGTGAACACCTAAAGGAATAAATATTAGCTCAAAGTGGTAGTCATGCAGAACAAATATACGAGATACAAGTGCATCAAATTCAAACTGCCATTTGATTTTTTTTTCAGTAATTGTGAATGTTTTTATTACAATGTCTGTTAATACCAGTATGGATGATTTTCATCAGTAAAGAACAGAATAGTCTGTCTGAACCACAGGGATGGAGGAGGTATTTGGGATTTAGTATGCAGAAAATACTTAAACAAGCTTTCACAAACCTGATTTTGCAATGACTGTACTTAAGCTCCGGGACTCCTAGGAAACAGATCAGTCAGACTAAGTGGGACTCTATTCTTAAAGGAAATGTATGATTTAAGGTGAAATTATTAATAATTCACACTAACTACAGTCGAAGTCTGAATTCACAGCAATCCAGCGTTTGAAAACTGCATAGTAAAACTCAGTGGATATCAAGGTGTTTACTGGGTCTTGGCCAATGGCTTAGAAATGTGTTCTCCAGGTAAATACAAGTATTCCCAGGGCAAAGATCCTTTACAAAACCAGAAATCAGCTTGAGGCCAGTTGTTTATTTTCTCTAAGGATAGTCACTTAGAGGTGTTAGGAGGTTCTGATATAGCTGTCTGGGCTTCTTTGAAATCAAGTATTCTTTGAGCAATTTTCCCCCTGTATGAGAGTTGCAAAAATACATCATGTTTTCTTCATTTGACATTGCCATGAGTTATTTGAGATAAAAGCATGGTGAAATATGAAAAGATGACAGAAAATTCCTGTGCTAGGTGTCACTAATATAAATTAGACCTATTTGTACTTTCACAGCTTACTCATGCCAATTAAAATGGCACAATTCTATTCTAAAGTGTAAGTAAATACTAATGAACTGCTCCAAGGAATATGCATAGTATAAATGCTTGCTTTGCACGGAAACTTAGTAATGACCAACACTGAACTATAGCCACATATCACACTACCTTGCAGAAAACCCCATGGGAAAAGCTAAGCTCTTCAGCATGACTCAAACACTAATACCTGCAGGTAGGACAAGTTGAAAAGCAAATCCAGTGTAAAAAACCATGGACAGAGACTGGTTTTCTACCCTGCTTCCTTTAGGTCAAACTCGGAGCCTCACCCTGCACCTTGCATCAGAGGCACAGATGAGCTGATGGTGGAGCACCAGTCTCAAACCACATTTAATACAAGATTCAAAACAATCACACAAACTCCTGTGGAGATTGCATCTTGGTGTGACAAAGGGATGGATTACTGTATCTGAGAGAGTGAGTTGCAATCTTCTGAGGAAGCACAAAGACCCAAAAGAAACCTTTGGAAATTGAATTAGTCTGCTTATTTGACCTGTGAAGGAATGGGCCTTTTCTACATGGCAAAACACACCCAAATTTAGTAGGAAATGTGTTTATTTTAATTATGCTATGTGCAAATTTTCTGCAGCATATACTTTGAAACTAATGATATTGCTATTACAAGTTACCTATCATGGATCTCTGCTATTAAATCATTTTACTACTTTTGTGTAGATCAAAACCAGCAAGTAGTAGAACGTAGATTAAATATTACAGTTCTCCTAAAGAGTAAATACTGTGCAAAGTGTACAGTAACCTTTATTCCAGCAGCCTGATTATACACAAGTGTGATGTGCAACAAATCATCAGCAGGAGGGAATACTTGGAACAGAACAAGCTACTATTTTATCAGTCATTTCTTTTAAAAGCACTGAGTAGCATACTAGAAGCACATTTTATGTATGTGTGCACTGAGTAAATCCTGTTTAAAATATTGTGGTTTTGTTTGACCGTAGTATTTGATGGCAACACACAGTTCAGTTACTTATAAAAACAAAATACCAGAAAATAGCACAAGAGGAAAATCTCTTTTAAACTCAGATTCATATGACTATTTTATTTTGTACCTATGAAGGACCTCAGCTGACTTATACTTTAACACATTTTAAAGAAAAACACAATTAAGAAATAGTAAAGAAAAATAAGAATATTAAGGTGAAAGTCATACATTAACTATGACAGAATCAAAGCCTAATAGTGAAAATTAAAAATTTCTCTCATAAACCAAATATTTTGTGTGTGAGAACAAAAAACAAGGCAAAGTTCAGGAAATAGGATATTTCTTGCTTTGGTTTTCAAACCACAGGTTGCCTATAAAAACTTGGCAAGCACCAGAGGCTCTTCATACCAAAACTTAATTTTGAAAGTAATGTCAGCGAATGTTAAGCATATTTCTCTTTGAAAGTATACATTTGGATTTTCACTATAATTTAGTACCATAACCTTTAACCTTCCATCAGCTGCGAGCTCCTAGGAGGACTTTATCTCCACAACTAGAAGTTTTAGAAGTTTTGTGGTAAAACTGTAAGCACCTGTATAAGACCGAAAGGTCTGATAAAATTGGGAGTTGTATTTACACATATTTTTTTATTTGTTATCTTTAAATATAAGGAATAGTTACATTAGGACAAATGACAACCACCATTGCAGAGCAGATGAAATTAAAACTGCCAAAGATGAGATAGAATTAAACATCCTTACAAACCGCCTACGTATATGCACGTCAGTGATGTCCTTTAGGCTCAGCTCCAGTAGGCTGCCTCTAGAAATCTGCAAAACCAGATTTAGTAGGAAATCCTACAGATTTCCTCCGACTCCTTCAGCAGGCTTTTCTTGTGCTTCCTCAAGGCCTTGTTCACTGCATGCTCTCTCCTCCTCCCAGTTGCAGACAAACTCCCTGCTGTCCTCCAAATGCTCAGCCGGTGGGGTTGCCCTACTCCAAGCTCTCCAGGAAAAGGGCAGCTCCCGGCCCCAGTCAGTTCCTTTTGAAGGAAATGTGCCACAGTAAGATCTACAAGTAAAGAAAGTACTCTCAGTCATAGTGAGCCATAAAAAAAACCCAAACAAACAAGGAAACCAACCAAAAAACAACAACAACAAAACAGCAAACCCCAACAAAACAAAATAAAACAACAACAAAAAAAAGCAACCAAACCCCACACTTTTCTGGTAGAATCCACTTGCAGCAAAATTGTCCATTACATAAAATTTCCCAAATGGTAAAAAAATCGCATTACATAATTTAGCTTCCAGTGTTTTGTCTGAACTTGGTATCATCCTGTTGCTTTGCCAGAAATCAAAGCTGTCCCATCTGAAGTACAGCAAACCAGTTCTCAGCAAAGCACTAAGTAACTGTGATAAATGTATACATACACACATATCCAAAAAAGAGGTGTGATTGAGATACCATGCTTGTTCTGAAAAGCAAGGTATAAACACCCATGCTTTTCTGCTTTTTAATTTTAAAACATATGGTCCCGCTTAATCAGACAGAATAAAAACATCAGACTTTCACGTATAAGCCATTAAAGATGAAATATTAACCTAGAATTTCAATTCAGTCTTAGAATTAAGAACAAATATTTTTAAGATAAAGTAGATTTTAAAAAGCCTCAGAATTAGTATTAGCTTACACTAAAAACAGTCAAACTGAAATAACTAGAGGTGACAGTAACCTAGAATTATTCTGGTGGCCTTCTATGATGGAGTGACTGCAACAGTCAATAAGGGAAGACTACCTACAATTCTGTTAGTCCTTCAGTGTGGTCCCACATGACATCCTTATCTCCAAATTGCAGAGACATGGATTTGAAGGGTGGACTATTCAGTGCATAAGAAATTGGCTGGATGGATGTAGTTAGAGAGTTGTGGTCAATGGCTCTATTTCCAGGTGCAAGCCAGTGACAAGTGGTGTCCCTCACTCGTCAGAGTGAGATCAGAGTTCTGGAGTCTGTCTTGGGACCGGTACTTTTTAATACCTTTATCAAAGACACAGACAGTAAGAGCAAGAGCAATCTCAGCAAGCACAGACATGACACAAAGCTGAGTGGAGAAGTAGCACAGCAGAAGCTAGGGATGCCATCCAGAGGGACCTGACTGCACTTGGGTTGGGGCAACACCAGACATGAGCACAGACTGGGAGAAGGACCCAAGGAACACAGTCCAGTGGAGGAGAACTGGGAGTTCTAGTGGATGAAAAGCTGGACATGAAGCAGCAGTGTGTGCCCACCACCCAGACCTGAGCAGCACCAAGAGGAGAGACCCGTAGATCAAGGGGTGTGATTCTTCCCCTCTGCTCTGGCCTGATGAGAACCCACCTGGAGTGCTGCATCCCAGGTGTGGAGTTCTCAGCACAAGAAAGGAACAGACCTGTTAGAGTGAGTCCAGAGGAGGGCCATGAAGATGATGAGAGGGATGGAGCTGAAAGATTTGGGACTGTTCAGCCAGGAGAAGAGAAGGCTCTGGGGACATCTTATAGAGGATTTCCAGTACCTAAAGAGGGCCTATGAGAAAGCTGGAGAGGAACTTTTTACAAAGGCATCTGGTGATAGGAGAAGGGGGAGTGGCCTTAAGCTGAAGGAGGGAGGGTAGATTTAGATTAGATGATAGGAGAAAATTCTTTACTCAGAGGGTAGTGAAGCATTAGAAAAGGTTGCTACATCCGTGGAAGTATTTGAGGACAGGTTGAAGACAGGTTGGACGGGGCTTTGAGCAGCCTGGTCAGGTGGAAGGTGTCCCTGCCCATGGCAGGGCAGTTGAAACTAGATGATCTTTAAGGTTCCTTCCACCCCAGCTATATGATTGGTGCTATGATTCTATGATTCTAGAACCATTCCTTGCATTAAGCACAGTTGTCCTTAAATTTGCATTAAATCCCATTTAAATACCATCAAACCAAAAGGAATGAAGTAGTATATAATTAATAGATTTTTTTTTTTTAATTATAACAGTAAGTTTTATTTCCCTACTGTGAGATAAGGCAATGTGGACATTTTTTGGTTGTTGCATAGAAATTTTGCATCCTGTGCAATTTTCATGGAAAGGTTTTACTTTATATAGAGTTCACTTTATATGTTCAGAGGTATTAAGGAATTGTCAGAAACTGATTTATATGTATCTCAAGTTATTTCTCTGCTATTCATATCTTGCTGCTGTACTACTCAATTACATAATTATAAATGAGCTTTTTGTTGTTTAATATATAGAAAATCAGAAGTGAAAAATTAATTGGAGATAATTCATTAGCTCCTCTGTATCAAAAAAAAAAAAAAAGCTACAGCTGGGACCCCAAGATTTTAATTCTAAAATAATCAAACTCTGATCTGCTGAAAATTTGCTCAAACCACCTTACCAACTACTCTACTCTTTTCCCAAAATTAAAATGAATGTAGCAACTGGCCTTATATCTCCATGCCTAATGCAGACTTTATGGAATTCAGTCTGAGAAGATTTTGACATGGTTATTAAGTTTTCCATTAATCGAAGCAAGAATGCCTTCCCTTCAGACGTATCTCCTCACAGATATCTCTATAAGCTCGTACAACAGCTTCCTATCACAAGGTACTAGCCCCTTGTAAATTTAGATGCCTAAAGTTAGGCTCCTGAATCCATAGTAAGGAACCTAATTCTTTGTGGCTACATCTGAAGTCAAACTGCAATCAATGTAATCTCACCTTCTTACAAATATTTTTATTTTATCCATGTGCTTGTACATAGATTTAGAAATTTTTTTTTTAGGGGACATGGTTCGGTCACTTTGGATTATTATTTTGTTTGATCCTCCTTAATCATAAGAACATGGTTTCTGCAATATGGAACAGTTTGGTCAAAATACTTTAAACTTCCTCCTGTAGATTCAGATTACAGCTTCAAATTATTCTTTGAACACTTGAACATCTGCAAGAAATAGTTACAAATTGCAAGAGAAAATGGAAAATATGTCTTTTGAATTTTTTCCTTTCTTTGGTTATAAAAGACAAGCTTATTGTGGAATTGGACCATTCTAAAATCAGAATGCTGTAGAAAGCAGTCATCTGCTTCCTCAAAGTAGTTGTGATATGGTGTTGCATGCTCAAATATTGCACTTGCATGCTCTTAGTTTCTACATCTCCTGTGCAAATATTTCACATGGGAAAAAATTCTGATAACACTGTTTCATGTCTTTTAAATGGCCAAGTTGGCATTTTTTGATGAAAGAAAGATGCAGAAGAAGTGTCTCTGATCTGTAATTATCATTCTTAATTTGGGGTTTCCTTTCTTCATGTGGCTTACAGCACTGAGACTTCTATCAGTGTTTTGTAATGCAAGAACAATGTTGCTTCAAAAAGACCCTGGAACTCCTGTTGGGTTATTATAATTACTTATTCCAAATCTTCAGTTAGATTCTTCATAACATAATGTTGTCTTGTTTATTATTTAAAACAAAAGAGACCAAGCCAAATGCTTTGAATTTATTTGTCATTAAGGCATTCTTGAATATTTTGTTAGTAAGGCAGTGCATGCAAAGAGTCATTATATCAGCTGTTCTTTGGCATAACCATAGTCCAAACTCCCCTGAACTTCAAGCAGTTCTTGAAACTTGTGCCAATGTGGAAATAAAAACCTCAAATATTTAAGCATACAAACCACAACACACTGACCCATTTCTTCCTCCAGATTCATTGATCAAATTCTATTAGATACACAGATGTAAAGCTGAATTAATTCACTGATAAATCTGACATTCTATTAGTAAATATATTATGAAAAATTTGCAACACAGAGATTAATGTGACAGAGGCTTAGCACTGCAGAGTCTTTGGTCTTAAGGTATGTAACTGAGATCTTAATTTTAGGAAAAAAGTCAAACTATGTGTCACTCTGCTGTTATATCAGGACATGATTTAACCTACCTTTTTATAAATCTTTTATGCTTAGCACTTAAACATTTTCTTAGGAAGAATATTTCTGAGAGGCTGTTACCAGCAGTCCCTCCAGAACTCAAGGTCCCTCCAATTTTACTTAAGTGTGTTTTGAGTGCAGCTTCTTGCTTATGCAGTGCTTTGACTGCTGTGGTGTAATTTCATTCACCTCTTTTCTAAGGGCCATGATGAGAGGCTTCTTTATTTTTTAATTTCAGCTTCCTCCCCCTTGAATTCATTGTCCATTTATACCACCCACATCCATCTCTTTGAACTAATTCTCTCCTTCTTTCCTTCCTCTTCCTTCTGCCTTAATTTTTCTATTTAGACCATATGCCATTCAGACCCTCCCTGAAAGTCTCTTACTTTGTTTTTGTAAATCCCTGGGTACAAAATGGGCTATTGTTCTCTGTTTTCCTTGATGCATTTAATTGAGAAGATGTTATTTTATTATGAGGAGTCAGGTAAGACAAATGCAATCTCAACCTAAACATCAGGACTCACTTTTAAGCAGAAGGAGGACTGCACACCCGCCAAGGACTTGGGATTTTCTTAAAAAACAAATACTGGAGTTCCAAGACAAACAAGAAAAAATCAGACTAATTATAAATTTGAGAAAAGCCAAGATAATTTGTCAATCAACATGGAGAAGAATACACTGTCCCTTCCACTAAACACAGTGAGACTGATCTGTTTGTTGCATGTGGGTTCGCCTACATTCAAATTACCTTGAATGACTGTGCCGGTGTTCGTGGAGAGGTAGTTTCCTGCGCTCATAGAATTAGGGGAATTTTCTGCTGGGTTTACTATTTGAATGTAGAATAAGCATCAGATCAGACTAGAAATACACACTAGAATTGTACAAGGCTGTTGTGCTAAACAGAGGCAAGATTTTGATATAGTGTAGAAAGCACATCTGCCAACTGGAGAAGTTCCACCAGAGGCACCTATGTGTCTTATTCTGAGTCAGATGCTACACTAAGCTGACCAATGATGAATTCCTGCAGCATATCCACATGGAAAGCCCAGGTGTAATGGGCTGGACATATGGCTCGAATCAATGATGTACATATGTTCAAGCACCTCCTATGAAGGGAACTGGAGTGTGGAAAGAGGAAGCAATGGTGATCCAAGAAAGTGCTTCTAGGACACCCTAAAGGCAGGATTGATTGAGTGCAACCTTCTGGCAAAATCTTTTGAGTTCTTTGCCAGAAAGATACAGGAACAGATCATCAAGGTGAGGGAAGGCATAGGCCTCTTTGAACAAAAACAGATGCTGTTGGGCAGGACAAGCATGTGGGGGGGAAAAAAGGCAGATTTTGTCAGCAATAGCAGCAGCAATAGATCATTCTGTGCAGATAGTGAGTGGCATGGTGACAAGCATGGTAAAAAGTAGTTATCCTTTACAGGCTTCTACAAGCTTTAATTGCACCCACTGAGTTTGACCCACCCATCAACTGA
Source organism: Oriolus oriolus (assembly GCA_013400235.1). NCBI lineage: Eukaryota > Metazoa > Chordata > Aves > Passeriformes > Corvidae > Oriolus > Oriolus oriolus. Next base: position 776,255 of record VXBT01011829.1, read on the forward strand.
ACAAGACTGCCTTCCTTCACTTGGAGGAACAAACTGTGAGCGATTCAGTAGTTTCATACACACAAAAAATATCTGGGGTGAAATATTTTGGTGGGTTTTTTTCCTTTCACATTGATATTGAAGCCATATTCAAAGGAATATTAAAACAAAGTGAACTCAGAAAAGCAAAACTTTCTTTATTCTAATAAATTAATCATGAAAATGCAAACATTTTATTTTTATAACTCCTATTCTTTTTCTTTAATTTTGCTAACCTTGTCAAGGCTTCTGATCTCTCTCTGTTATGCTGATAGTCTTCTAATTGTTAAATCTGGCATCTGTCAGGTTTTGTGCAGCCTGGGTATATCAACTAGTTGCTGATTTTAACGACATTCATATCTTTGCTCCTGGAAACTTTATTCCAGGTGGAAATCTTCCCAGAAACCATGGAGCAAATGAGAAGGGAAGCTGACCTACCTCAGAGACCCCTGCAGCTCAGGACAGAAGTAGCCTGGAGAGGTTACATGACTTGGTCTGTGCTTGCATCTTCTGAGGGCATGACTAGAACCCAGCTCTGTAAAACAGCGTATGTGCTTTCAGTGCTTCCCTGTGCATCCAGGAAACTGCATGCACCTCAGTCCTCTGGCCTTTAGCTAAGGCTCTAGAGACACAGTTTGTCCCACTCCTGACCGTAGAAGGAGTTCAGCATGATTATCTCAGACTTTAATGTCTGCCAGTCAGATATCAAATGCAGAACAAAAACCTGTGGGGATCTGGACTTTCTGAAATGGAGCTTCCTAGACTCCCACAGTCCTGCTGTCCACACCAAAAACTGTCCCCTCTCTGGCAAGACACAATGCTTAGTCAGAGGTCATAAATTTAACAAAGAGTTACTGGAAGTTTCACAGGTACCACTTACCTTCTCAATATGCACTTTGTAAAATAAGGAGTGGCATCTCTCTCCATCTGTTTTTGGAAGGAATGGCTCAGTTGATAATGACAACCTGTGCTCTGTGTTGCGGTTCCTTATTTGCTGTTGACTGTCACAGATCTGACAGAGTGCTCAGCAGAGCACATACCTGCACAAGATAAAAGACTCTTTTCTCTTTTACATGTTCCAGGACAGTTTTTTTGATCTGCTCAGTGGCTGTGGTTAGAGTCAGGCTGAGGAGACTAACTATCCCACTCACATTGTACAAAAAATTCAGGACTTGACTAAAGGCTGTTAAACCTCCTTCAATTCCTTCAGGGATCCAGCAGCAAAACTAGCTTTTTTTCCCTTTCAATCATTACCATTCATGTTGCTTGAGAAGTTCTCTTCAGAGAAGTGGAAAGATCCCAATAGGAAAGACGTATTCAAATTTTTTGCATTTTTATCTTTCCGGTTGGGAAAGTAAGTCAGTGTTCTGTTCTGAGAACATCTAGGCTTTGGCAAACTGCAGGTGACAGTTTTGCAGTTTTCTGGCTCATCTATGCAGTCAGCAAGTCTCCTAGCTTTATATCCTTATACCATCTGATCCATGTAAGCCCTCATATCTCTTCAGAGCATGAAAGCCCATTGAGATGAAACTACTGATTAAATGAACACTAGCAACAGGAAAAACAACAGCATTACAATGAGATTTGAAGAAAAAAAAAAGAAACCTTGAGCAAATACTGTTGCATTTACTGTGATGCTCATCTTTGCTGCAAACAGGTAAGTATAAGCTCAGTAACTACAACAGAGAAACAAAAGTCTATGCAGTAGTTTCAGATCACTATTAGTGCCACCTATCTACTTTTCCTCTTTGTTAGTCTTATTTACAAATTCCCACAAAGGCATTGGGTTACAATTTCTGTCTCCACCATGTAACAGTGAAAAACAAAATAAATGTGAGCATTATTTGAAAAATAGGAAACCTTTCTCAAAATCCATATAGTCAAGAGCAAAGCAACGCCAAGAATTACATACAGAAAGCTAAAGAGGAGATCAGACCACATCACTTACGAAGTGCATCAGGAGGAAATCAGTACATTACCTTCTAAGATCCTTCCCTAGAGCACTGGCTGGCCACACTCACAAAGTTAAGTATCCTTTTTCAAAGGCAACATTGAAGCTTTATGCCTAACTTATAAGCACATGATGAAGACCTCTTGAGGTGAAGCATTTAAAGAAGAAAGTCCATGAGGAACACAACACCTGAGTGGAGTTTAGGTTAAATTTAAGTCCAAAATTCGTACCCAAAAATTTTCCTTGGCCGATGCCTAGCCCTGAAGGCAATGTGAACTTTACAGTGTTCAGGTTTGCTCTAGTTCAAGCTGGGATGAGGAGCTGGGCACCTTGCTTACTAACCTGGTAGGAATCCCAAATTAGTCCTGACTCCCCTGAGGGACTCGAGTAAGTGCTCAGTATTTCTTGCCCCTTTAAAGAGTCCCTACTGGCTGAGATGCCTGACTCAGACCACAACCCACAGAGTATGCCCAGGAAGCACTAATAAAATCAAGCTGCTGGCAGCATCATTAGAAGTTGTGCTTCGATTTTAAAACCCCAGGGCAAGGCAAAATGAATGCACTTTATCCCATTAATTGACCTATGTAGTAGGAATAGAGTTTACAGCTCAGTACATCCCACTCCCCTTGTTCAAGGGGTTGAGGACACTGAACTGGGACAGGAGCTACACGTAGGAGAGAAGGAAATTTGCAAAAACTTACTGGCTCTGCAGCTGTTAGGCTGTGAGCAGGTGATTTCTTTTATTGAAAAGACTGTATCCTGCTTATTCTTCCAAAGGAAAAGCAGCAACAACTTTTTACTGGAGAGAGGACACAAATATGCAGTACACAAGAGAACACAAATGCCTGGGCTGGGCAGCTTGCACCCCAGGGACAGGCAGGATTTCACATAGCCCTGCTCAGTGTTTCCTGGGCTGGTGGATAGGTTTTGATCCTGTCCTGACATATCTAATCTTCTCCATGGGCTGTACAGGATGCTAAATTCTGTTTCCAGGGAGAGTTCTCTTGAATTATGATCAAATTGGATAACTTTGTCATTTTTGCAGCACCCTATAGCCAGACCCAGCTGTATAAATAAGCACAGCTTAGCAGAAGTCTGTATAACTTCACTGATCTACGTTTGTTTAGATTTTGGCCTTAGAATATTGATTTATCATTTGGTATCTTAGCACTTATTTTCATGGGCAACAGGCCTGATTTTTCTTACAATCAAATGGATATTTTTTAAGTTGCTCTTCAGTTGCAATCAGTGTTTCTTTTTACATTCAATGCATAAAAATTGCTAGCAGCTTTAAAACCACCATAATAATAAATAATAATAATAATAATAATAAAGGTCATCTTGATCTTTGACAAAGAGTTCTTACTGTCCCAGAATTTTGTATATGAACCAGAATGGGAAACAGTTTTCCAGGAGCAGTGCAAACAATATTTGTATATACAAATAGTATGTTAATTATACCTCTCTCTTCAGTCTATTTGACTGCTTTAACTTAAAGTTATTTAAAAAAAAAAAGAAAGAGAAAGCACAGTTGACAAAACAAAGCATTTGTCTAAGTTGATTACTAAAATCTGTGGAAATTTTTGTGTGTACAACATGAATTTAAACATGTCAGAATTTAAGCCCGTAAGTCATAGAATCCCCCTTGGATTCAGATTCTAGTTTAGGAATAAAATTATGAAAGTATAATTATGTGACAGAATTGTGCTTAACACAACTGAGAGTTACCGAGGATTGAATTGCTTGTCTTTCTCCACCTTGTCCTCAGCCAAGTGGCAGGAAACAGCTGGCCAGAATTTTTTAGTGTCTTTAATGAAGAGAATACTCAGTTGTTAGGATTTGGTGATTAAATGAACTACAACTAATATTCCTGTGTGGATTTACTGAAATATGATTGTCCAGAAAAGAAGGCAACTCTCTATGTGAGATTTAGCTAGGGAGCAAACTTATACAAAAGTTTAAATTATGGAAAAAAATCTTAGGGGGTCCTATTTCTTAGTGTTGTTATCATTATTACAGGACTCCTTAAAGACACTGAACCACGGCACAAATTAACTGATTTATTTTGATGTCTCACCTCAACCAAGTACATACAAATGGCTAAACTAAGCAAATAAGCTAAGTGAGTTTATTCTGCTGTCAGGAGCTTCTTAATGTTCTATTGTAATGAATATAAAGCTCAGAGGGTTATGCCAGAATGCTCGTAGCTTAAATAAAGTTCTTCCAAACAAAACCATGAAGCTGCACAGTATAGAATCCTCAGTACACAGGAAACTCATCCTGATGTTGGTAGTTTAGGTATAACAGCAGGCATCAAAAAGTGACCAAAAATATTATGTTGGACATTTTGCATCTGTTTATATTTTACTAGAGGAGACGTAAGATATTCCAGATTTACTTTCATCGTTTGGTACTTAAAGTTGATCTATATTCCAGATTTGCTTAACAAGAAATATTCACTTATGTGAATTCACCCTCCCTCTTAGCTACAGTTATAATCATTTCATAATGTAAGCCATGAGCTAAATATATTTTTGTCAAATGATCAAACTAGACTTGCCGTTCTTTTGCAGGGGAAAAAAAAAGAGAGAGGAAAAATAAAGCAAACAAGCAAACAAACGAGCAACAACCAAAAAAACCCCAGGGTAAACTGAATTCACCTAAAACACCAAAATGCTGTCAAGTCACTTTGATATCCAGTCACATGGTTCTGACAGGAATTTCATTCTATTAAACAATATATTGAGTAGTCACATTTGTGTTCAGATTATTGTTTAAAGGCACTCGTGAAAGTATTTAACAAGAAATCTCAACAAATAACAGCATGCATGAATACCTTTATCCGTCATTGACAAGTCAAATGGGTTAATTTGATTGACTGTATTATCCTCCTGAATACCTGAAATGGTCACAGCATTAGTCACTTCCCCTTCTAGAGCCAAGAAGGCGTTTGAAAAGTCACAACTCAAATTCTTTTTATCAGGCCTTTTAAAATATGATCATATGTAAAATATGTTTAAATATGTACCTCCACTTACAATTTCATCCACACCTCAAATAAAAGAGAGATTTTCTGGGAATTACAGTGAACTTTTAGTAAGGTCTGTAAACCAGCACTACCCACTTGACTTTAATCAGTTGACAGAAGTCTAAAGTGTCACATCTAGCTACTACAAGTTATGCCTCTTGGGTTTGGTAGGCATTTACTGCTTAACCTGAAATAGTGAAGAACTCAGTTCTATCAGTAACAGAGCAGACTGTTATAAAGTAATTAAAAAATAATAGTGTCAACAAATTCCAGGAGAAAAGCAGAAAATAATGTATCTAATTTGTCTTATTTTTTCTCTTTTGCATTTCTCAAGGCTCCCAACATTCTGATGATATTTAAGAAACTTTCTAACCATATTTGAATTTTTGTACACATTGCTCAGCCCCTGTTAATATTCATTTTTGCCCATAAGTGCATATCATAACAGCATAACCTAAATGGCCACAATACTCGCTCTGATCTTTGAAAACCTGATGTTTAAAACACTAATAATGTCTATAAAGAGAAACCTCGAAAATCGAGAGATATTTAAGCAAAATGTTATAGTGGGCACTTATGAGACATTATCTATTATTTTAATAATTTTCCATCTTTTTTCTTTTTTCTTTTCTTTTTTTTTTAAGTAAGACTGACAAAGGCAAAATAAACAGCTGCCTGAGGCAGAGGATTGTTAAAGGAATGCACTTGGGAGGGTGAAAGTGAAACCGAGAACAACACTGCTGCAAATGATAGAGTCCCAACTGTCCCATCCCTCTGGATGGAGCAGGATCTGGATGCTTGCCTTCCCAGAGCTGGGCTCCAGTTCCCCTTGTCAGGCACAAGCTTCTTAGACTTGATAAGGCAAAACTGATTTCCCCCTGGACCTTAGTCAGACCAAATGAACATCCTTGGGTATCTTGAAGAAATCCTCCAAGTTTCTGCTGTGATTTCCTGCACATTTTAGATCTCTGTGCCCTATTACGTTTGTTATTAATGCTACCAAACGCAACACTGCCCACTTGGAGTCCAGCCTTCTTTCAGGAGCAGGGAATTTGCTAAGACTGCACTTTTCCTGTTACTTCAGTAGAAAGAAAGACATCTCCAACCGGGAGTAGTCCGCTTCACCCCTGCATGCTACATCCCTCAGTCCCTGCCTGAGACAAAGTCAAAGAGGACATAAGCAGCAGAGGTCATTGTCCCCTGCGGCACAGTCAGGCACTCAGTAGGTCAGACAAACTATCCCTAAATTTGTCTCGCTTATTTCTCAATCTTTCCTGTACCCAGACAGCCCTTTTTTAAAGCATATGAAACCTTATTATGCAGTGTCAAAGGAGACCAACACATAGCTATTGGCAAGACAGGAGCATATTAAAGTAAAACATTTTTAACTGTGAGGTCTCAGACACCACCAGGCACAGGCCTGTTCAAGTACATTTCAATTGCCTTCCTAAAACTGGCATAATTTTTAGACAGTGGTGCTCTCCCAGTCTGATACAAAAATTATTGAGATTTACAGGTTTTATATGGCATAGTAGACTTTTTTTTAGCACTGTTGGTTGACTATTGCAAAAAATGCTTTGATATAATTCTTTTGTTATTATAAATACTAATCAAAAATTACCAAACATTCTGAAACACAGCATCTGAGGTCAAACTGTGCTGGTGATTTGCATAAGAATCAATTATGCTAGAGAGAAGTGTCTGTGCACACGTGTGTCAGCATTAGTGTAAAACACCAGGAGAAACTGGGATATATGTATACATACATGAAAAACAGAGATCTGAATTCTTGCTGGTGTGGCTACTAATCAGCATAGTTGTGAACTGCAAGTTCCATAAAATTTTACTTCATATGATTCCCTGTTTTCCCATTCCCTTCTTGGATCTCATCAAGTGTTAGATGTTTGTTAGCTCATATACATTATGTCACGTCTTATTTCTCTGGAGCAGCTGAAAGGAAGAAAGAGAAAAATATATTATTCTGTAACACAAACCCTTTCTGCTGCTAAGTTCTTAGGCTTGTTTTCCTTTCTAGGGGTAATTTTTTGGGGGAAAGAATCACTGACTGACTGACCAGCTGACTCAAGAGAAGCATTAGATACACTGTGAATGCTCTGGCAGCGCTAACACATTTGTCAGTTCAGCCCTGACTTGTCCATATCCCTTTCCCATGTAGGAAGACAACAAATTAACCAAGGCGAAAATCCTACAAATATTAATGTAAATCAGTAACTCTACACTTACAAATGGCTCAGTGCCTGCACTGACACTAGCTATCTGCATACATTCTTGGACAGATATGGAACTCTGTATGTGTAAATTTAGCATGGAGCCTTGCTGCAATCAGTTAGTTACAGCGTATTGCAGCACTAACAGTTGGAAGAAACAGAAAGTCTTCAAATAACTACAGCCAGCAGTTGCAATCCTAGAAACTCTCACATCTGAATAACATCAGTGTCACAAATTCTCATGCTGGATTTGGCAGTCCTCACTCAAATAAGGTAAATTACTTCACCAACATAACTATTTATAGAATTATGTAATTCCCCGCTGCACTTTTTTCCATCTTCAGCACACAAAAAAGACATGTGAAAGGAGAGAGCACATACATGTATATATATATACACACATGTAAAGCACATATATGTGTATATTCACAGACACACAGACACACATACATTTAAACAGTCATAGTATGGATGATGAGTGACAAAAAGCCTACTCGTGTAATTTTGTTCTAGCACTTGCTTCTTAATTCAAGAGTCAAGTTTAATCAAAATATTGAAGCTATAAGGCCAAACATTAAAAAGTTAAGAAATCCACTACTGAAGGCTTGTTTTTGAAACAGTGCCTCGTTCTGAGAGATCTGTCCATTCAGCAGACAATCAAGTGGGATGATGCAAGGCCTAGGGAAAAAAAAAAAAGATAATCACTTCTTTGTTTCTCAGTCTGACAAAAATGTTAATCATATGAAATCTTTCCAATTCTCACATCGTGGACAACAGCATTGGAATCTGAATTCCAGCAGAAGTTTTTCATGTGAAACAAGGGAATAATCAGCAGTGATTTTGGTCCCACTGGTGTAGAGAATAAGAGATATACACAGCTAGTGACGTCCCAGTTATTTAGTAAGTAGAAGTGGAACTCTGAAAAACAGAAATCCTGGGTCTTACCGCAGGTCCTGAAAGATGATGTGTTTTGGTGGCCTTTCACAGTCTTTTCTAACCTGTTGTACTCCACCTTTATCTTTTCCTTTAGACAAACTCTTCTCACCTCCCTTCCTACTTTTTTATTGCTTCTACTGCTTGACCTTGTCTATGACCTCTTCTGGAGCCAGTTGCCTCCTCCTTCAGTTCCCAAGTCCTGCAGACATCTGCCCCCGTCCCAGCTCTTCTCCCCACTCAGACTTTGATTCAAGGCTGATTAATCTGTCCTTCTTCAGACTGCCCTGAACTGATGTGGACGGCAATGAAGGAGGAATGAGAGCAGAAAAAGAGACAGTATTCTTGCCCTCACTTCTAGACCTACCGAGGCACATAAGAGAAACAATTATAAGGAATGACATGCTTAACTCTCTTCTGATTGCCAGCCTTGAACATACACACTACAGATGAAATCTACAAATAATTAAACCCTAAGCTATTATATCAAATATACCCAATGATAACTCTGCCAAATGGGTGTGTATTTTTACAGGGAAAGAAAAAAATGCACCTCCTTTTGGCCTCAAGATATCTCCTTCTTAAATTTAAATCATTTACTGTAAAGCAGTTTATTCAGTAAGGTCATGCAGATTTTTAACATTAGCAAAGCAAACAATTTCTCCCTGTCATTCCTGGAAACAGTTAAACTGTTTTGTTGAAGCTTTCTTGTTATATAAAAGCAAGACATGCAGTGTGAGGCTGACATCAGTCATAAAAAATTCTTGTCTGAAGAGTTACATCTAACAATAAGAAACACACCAGAATCTTACATAAGAAAGTGTTATCCATCTTTAAATAGGGATCTTGCTTTTAGCTCCATCTGCAGCATATATATACATATAAATGTTCACTGAACATTATTTTTAACAATCTGCAAGCATTGTTATTTTGCATGCATTTAAAAGGAGTTTTTTTTGTTTACCTGCATTTGCATGTAGTCACGTAAAATCCATGATCTGTTTCTCTTGTTAAATTCCTATAAAACTCATCAGGCCAAATTCCTCTGAACAAATTCACCAGTCTGTTTTGATTAACATGAGTAACTATTTTCAACTGAGATATGCTTAATACTCATGTGAAAATGTAAATGCACTTAGGAGTTCTGACATGGAAATTACCTGAACACCTTGCAGTGCTCCAGGTTCCTCTTCAAGGTCGTATATTGAATGGACTTGTCGAAATCCTGTTGCACATAGTTGTTTGCCACTCCAAAGCCTGACTTATTGACAGTTTAAGAAGAAAGAAAAAACCCCACCTTATTTAGAAGGACTTCTTCTCAAATTACTATAAATTCTATCCCATTCTCTTTATACGTCGTAATAAACCCTGAATAGTTGGATAAAGAATATCTTCATTTTTTTATCTTCATTTTTTGGTTTCCTTACACAGGATTCGTGTAGGAGAAGCTTAAAGAGTATAACAAAAGTTGCAAGCATAAATCTTAAATGAATTGATGGAAAGACTAATCTCATTAGGGTTTATCTACTATACCTCTAAATGTGTTTACATACTTAGATAAAGGCAACTGTATTCCCTTAAAGTCAACTCGTAGATCCTTCTGTATTGATTCATGCACTATTAGCATATTTGAAGAGATTAATATGTTTAACATGTAGCCATGTGGAGCTACAGTAATATGATGTCACATTTTCAGTGTAAAAAATATTTTACAAATACATCATTTTCCTTTAACTTGGGCATTGCCAGTATTATGTTACAAGTTGATAGTTCTGTCTCAGCAGATAGACAAATCCTGGCTGAACATTATAAAGCTCCAGTTCTGGTAGAACTGTGGTGTCCTCCTCCTCTCCCCTATATATAAACAGACCACATTTCTCTTGAGAGTGTTCTCAGTATTAGGTATTTACTTTCCCCCCAGAGGGAGAGTAAAAGAAGGCTACAAAAATTGCCCTTCTTTGCTCCCCACATCAAATAATTGCTGTGATGACTGAGACTGTCTAACAAGGAACAAGAAGTCTATCTCTGCCACCGGAAGATGCTGATCCAGAAATATCTGATGGCTTCGACAGATGAGGTGAAAGAAACCGCCAGGATAAGCTCCCAGCAGTCAGTACAGTCCCAGATCCTCACACCTGACACTACCTAACGTATCAGTCATTCAGTTCAGCTGATGATGTGTATACACAAAATACTGGATTCTTACTGAGGAGGATAGGTGATAAGAGTTAGTTACAGCACAACGTTTTTTTATCTCTTTTTAAAAATGTGGAAATGGCATACGTGAGGAAATACCAGATCTGACATATTTCATACCATTTGATTCCCAGCATATTGCCCTTTAACAGTGCTTGTGCCTCGCACATTTGCAAGGCAGTGATTTCTTTCTCCCCCCCTCCATCTCCTTCTCTCTTACATATGGGTCCTGCATATGACCCCCACACATCAAATGCAATTGCCGGACCTGATCTGTGATGCACTAACCGGCTGTGTCTTCTGGAGCCACAGGCTGGGAAAGAAGCTATAAGAGATGGAGATGGAAGAGTGCATCACAGCAGATTTCTTCCAGAAAATCCCAGAAGATTTCCAGATCCAGACCAGGACAATAGCCTTCCTTGTCGCATGTCCAGCGTGCCTTGAAGGCATGATCAACACAGTCTTGGGCTCTAGAGGTAGCTGGAGTTTGGCCACTGCATGACCCAGTTCAGGGAATCCAAAGTATTACAGTATCAAAAAATAGACAACTAAAAAAACTCATTTAACTTATTTATTCTTTCAATTCAAGCAGTTGGTAGTGTGAATACTACATAAATAATGGCTGTGGGATCTTGCTTTTATCCTCTTCTGCATATGTTTTACAATAAAATAATTATTTCTGTGACCTCACGGGGTCACTGGACTTCTCTTCATTCTGCACAAAGGTGGATATCCATGGTAACAATTTTCCCCCAGAAAGATGGTATTTTCTGTTTCATTTCTAGTCTTATATTCAATAGGGAATTTTAGATTTTGAATTTTAGAACTGGCATACTCTATTAGCCTTAAATGCAAAAATTACTAATTCATAATTAAACAATATTAGTTTTCTCAGTATTAACTGATGAGCTATTTCACGTATTTTAAAAGAGGCTGCTTTCCACATCTGATTTTTTGACAGCATATCCAATATATACTTTTATTATAATATTCTAATGGCACTGTGATAATGAAAGAAGATGACTGAAGCTGTATTATCCACTGAGTCACACAAACACCTAATGCATTCATATTTAATATTCCCAGGCATTATAGATGGGATTAGAATAAAAGAAAGAAAAAGGAAAAAAAGAAAAGTGAGACACAAAATATCAATTTATCTGTTGTCCAATCCTTTCATTAGCTTGAAAACAAGTTTACTATGGATTTACTATGGATTTATTATCTTCAGAATGGCAAACCTAATCCTAATCCACTAATAAAAATAATATTATATACCTGCTACATTAAAATAACTTAAGGATGAATTGTTCAATTTTACCAGGTTTTTTAGGACTGGATACAATAATAGAAATTGGACTCAGCTGTACAGATTTTTCAAGGATATTATGGACCATATTTCCACGGACTTTTTATTGTTTCTAGTCCTCTAAAACATCCAAAAAAACATGCTTTTAACTGAGTAGTTTCTTCTGTTTATTAGTTTCGGTAAACATTTTTTCCTATTATGTCAATTGCTGGACTATAATTTCATTCTTGCTATTACAGTTAACGAAAATTTCCTTTTAATGCTACTTCTTGAATATTTAACTCCCACTGAAGTTAGCTGAAGTAGAATTATGTGTGTTTGTGATTCAGAAGGGGCTTTGCACAACGGTGGTTTGGAGGATTCCACTATATTGTTCATTGTAATTGTTGTAAAAAAAAATTAAAACAATTTGTTTGATATAGCAAACTTTCCACATTCTGATAGGAAAGATAAATTATGGGTTCTTACATGTTCACCAATAATATTCTCCAATTCAAATTTTTTACTATTTATTGCAAAAAAATCAAATCACTTAGATTTTTATTCCTCTATAAGCACATTTTGCACCTCTAACAAGAATTTTTAAAAAAAGGTGTGGGCTAATAAAGAGGGAAGATCTAGCTTACAGACATTAATACTAGCTAAACATAGAGAAATAGAAATGTAATTATGCAATTGCTTTGCTGACAATAATATTTTAAATTCAAGTGTGATTTCAGTGTTTTAAGGGCAATCTCATGCTCATTTTTTGAGGAGTTTTTTCACTTCTAAGCCCCAGACCACGGAACTGAGTAAAGAGGTAAGTATTCCACATTTCATGATTTTATAAATTAATACCTCTCTGCCAAACTTAGAGTGTAAAATTTAATGTGAAAGAAGTTTAAATATTAGAAGATAAATGAAAACCCAACAAAAAAAAAAAAAGAAGAAAGTTTCATGATCTGGAGAAAGAAACAGATCTGAGCACGACACTGGAGATTTTGGGTTTGGAGAGGGTCGTTTTTTCCCCAGGAGAAACACGTGCTGAGAATAAGATTCTTCTCATGCAGCAGAAGAGCAAGCAGGAAGAGAAAGAGAGGCGTTAAATCCCGCAGCTTTCCCCTCGCACTCCCTCTCACCACCCCATCGGTGGCACTGGGCCTCACCTGCATCTCGGCGGCTGCCCCGGCGCAGGCCTCTCCCTGAACATGAAGCCACCTCACCTGTGCGCAGATATCCCACACGAAATACAAAAAGTGGCAAAATGTGGCTTAAATCTGCTCCCGTCACAGGCACACACAGCTCCAAGCTCAGGGAAGATAATGTCCGTGTGCTGGAGCCCGCCCCTCCAGGAAAATCTCCGTGCCCCCTCTCTCAGAGAGAGGTAAAGAAGGGGGAAGGGGCGGGGGGGGCTTGCTCTCTCCCCCTCTCCGAATGTGTCTGTGCAGAAAAAGGCACAGCTCCAGAGAGGGAGAGGCAGAGCAGAGACCTGGATGCATGGCTGGGAGGTTAAGTCACATTTTCTATCCTTACTTCGGAGGTTTTGTGTTGGGTTTGCGCTGTGCTCTCACCAGCAGGAGCAATCCCATCCCGTGCTGGAAAAGGTGACCACCTCCAGCAAGGGGCTGGGGTTTTAGGCCTGCTTGGAGAGGGTACACCAGCCTGAGCCCTTCAAGGACATGGGGTCAGCATCCCAAACATGGTTAGGCGTAATCTTCTCACCTCTGGTAAGGCTGAAGCCTTTCTAGACATAAGGGAAGAGAGCACCTCATTTCTTGGGTGAGTTTAGGGTCAAAAAATAGTACAATTCTGAAGCCAAGTGTTCTCAAAGATAAGAAGACAAGTAAGACCTTTCTATCTCATTTACACCTTGTCTCCTTCTTGAACATAGCCTTAAGCTCCTTTCAAGCAACAGAGGGAGATCCTGATGCCTGGAGGCCTGTCCTTTCTGGTGATAGTTTTTTGGGGTCTGTTTTCCCAAAGAGCAGCAGAAAACCAAGGTACTACACTGAAGCCCACATGATTTACAATGGGAATCCAGAACATATGGAAAAAAACCCACTCAAGCACCAGGTCCTAAATGTCATCCAGATCTGTGGTAAACACCCATGATCCAGAGGCTTGATAACAGCTTTGCATATCTCTTGATAACCACATTAAAATTCTCTAAGACGCAATGGAAATGCACTAAGGTACACTAAGTGCACCAGGTACATCCCTACGGGCAGGGGGAAATGTCATACTAGAAGTAGGAAGTACATCCATCTTAAAAGGTATGAAAATCCCTTCCACTTCCTTAAAATGTGTGAGAGAAATGCTGCAAGATATTCTCCCACTTCTTTCGCAACACCAGGCCTGATTTCCACCAGCACAGCAGAGCAGTGAATGGCTTGTCGGGAGGAGGGCAGAGCATTCCTGGCCAAAATCAGTGGGTAGCTCTGTGCCAGATCAATGCCCGGATGCAGCATGTGGCCGGCAGCCGGCAGGAACCGTTTCCATGTGAGTCACCTATGAGACTGCAGGTGCTGGAGGGCTATGGAAAGTTGAATCCTAGCCACTAACAGCAATGTAATCGTGTTGCTTGCTCAGATCTCCTGCTGATAAATGCACCCAGTTACTCCTAACTGTCTCCCACACGAAATAACGCCTTCCAGAACACCTACCTCTTCAATAGATCTTAACCACGCTGCAGCTGCACAAGAAAATCCATTCATCAATTATAAATCAATTGAGGAAGAGAAATCTGCAGCTCACCTGATTACCCTTGCTGTCCCTGCTACTCACTGATCCAGCCTGCCAGGTATTATTATTATTACTACTACTATTTTTAGTATTACTTCAGAGGCTGGATGAATTGAACAGATCATTCCTTCCTGTATTGATAACAAATGCAGGAGTAATTCATTAGCAGAGCGATTGTCCCTCTGGTGGGAAAGGGGGAGAGAAGAAGAGAGAAAGGGAGAAAGAAAGAGTCTGTTTGTGCTCCTCAAAAGGCCATGGAAGTAGGGTGGGCCAGATACAACTGAGGTCCCTGGCTACAACCCTCCCACTCTGACTGCGAGAGCCTACTTAAAATAGGTAACTATTCCCTGAGAAAGGGCTATGCTCCTCCTCTCATGTTTACGCTGTCAGTTCCAAGCCCTCTCATTCCAGGAAAAGAAGATTTGCATTATGCGAGGCTGCTTTTAACTAGTAAAGCGTTTGCAAAAGTTTACTTCAGAGGGAAGGATTAGGGGGGCTTGTTGCTCGATGATGAGAAACTGCAACTGTCTGGATAAGGAGAAGCAAAGGCAGGCTGGAAGTGTTAAATAGACTGGAGAGCACTTCAGGAAGTTTTATCTACCCTCTGATAAACATAGCTGCATTAACGATCATTGGCAATG